>CAWUFW010007665.1:600000-981780 GCA_963921515.1 Calotriton arnoldi | reverse complement strand
ACTACCACCTGAGCCAACACACCGGCAGTGGCCCTCCTGCCAAGCCAGTGATACCTCAGGCCCTGGGAGGGAGAAGGTGCGGGCCATCCCTTCCGCCAGTGAGCTGTGATATGGACTAGAGGACATCCCAGAGCCTGGTGAGTACACAACAAATGTACACAATAAACTGCCACAAAACACACACACATCACTGTCAAGGGAGAGTCAAACCATGCACTCATAGCAGTTACTACAGCAACTAGAACAGAATCATCCCAAAAAATGTGCATGTCAGTCAGATAAACACAACACATGCCATCAAAAAAGCCAGCATCCAACTGTGCCAGCACATGTACAAACACAACCACAACTACAGCTAGGCAGTGGCACAAATAGAACTAACACACACACATCCACACACATGTAGCCAAACTACTAAACAACACCAACACACAGTGAAGACCACTCAAAGGAAGAGGAATTCTGTGTATGCTGGCCAAGTCAGTGTAGCCAACAGCATCATGGGAGTCGCACTCGCATATTAACACACACACACGCACACACACACACACACACACACACACGCACACACACACACACACACACACACACACACACCCCTCGACACCACCTGAACCACTGCTCACATCACAGGGGGGGGGGGTGGAGGGGGGGGGGACTCACCAAGATGGCTGACACTGGCTACTGCTGTGAGGAGGCACAGGGGCTCTCTCGCTCTGCTGCCAGCTGTGCACCAACAAACAGCAGGACACCACTGACTGACATCCTGAGAGACAACTTACACTCCCTGCAATGCAAGCACGTTCCATGGTGGGATATCTGGCTGGCTGGCTGGGTGGGAAGGGGGACTTGCAGCACTGACCATAGTCACCAGCACCTCCCCTCACACCCCCAACACAAACTCCACAGTACCCACCTGGTAGAATGCAATGCCCTCCATCCTAACACAAGATCCCACAAAGCACCACCACCCTGGGTTATGTTGTGTGAAGCACAGGGACACTCTTGGGACTCTTAGCCAAACAACTGCCAGGACAACACTCCCAGCCATCCTGTCAGCACAGCCAGCCCACCCCACAGGAAGCAGAGTCAAAGGAAGGAAGCATGGGCATGCTGGGAAGGGGGTGGAGGCAATAGCATGATGGGAGTCGTAGTCACAGACATTGCTCAGCCTCACAACTGTCCCATCAACACCACCCTGAACCATGCTCACATCACAGGGAGTGGAGAAGGACTCACAAGATGGCTGACACTGGCTACTGCTGTGGGGAGCACAAGGCCCTGCTGCCAACTGTGCACCAACAAACAGCAGGACACCACTCACACATATTGCCCCCCCACAACTGTCCCATCAACACCACCATGAACCATGCGCACATCACAGGGAGTGGAGAAGGACTCACAAGATGGCTGACACTGGCTACTGCTGTGAGGAGCACAAGGCCCTGCTGGCAACTGTGCACCAACAAACAGCAGGACACCACTGACTGACATCCTGAGAGACAACTTCCACTCCCTGCAATGCAAGCACGTTCCATGGTGGGATATCTGGCTGGCTGGGTGGGAAGGGGGACTTGCAGCACTGACCATAGTCACCAGCACCTCCCCTCACACCCCCCCAACACAAACTCCACAGTACCCACCTGGTAGAATGCAATGCCCTCCATCCTAACACAAGATCCCACAAAGCACCACCACCCTGGGTTATGTTGTGTGAAGCACAGGGACACTCTTGGGACTCTTAGCCAAACAACTGCCAGGACAACACTCCCAGCCATCCTGTCAGCACAGCCAGCCCACCCCACAGGGAAGCAGAGTCAAAAGGAAGGAAGCATGGGCATGCTGGGAAGGGGGTGGAGGCAATAGCATGATGGGAGTCGTAGTCACAGACATTGCTCAGCCTCACAACTGGCCCATCAACACCACCCTGAACCATGCTCACATCACAGGGAGTGGAGAAGGACTCACAAGATGGCTGACACTGGCTACTGCTGTGGGGAGCACAAGGCCCTGCTGCCAACTGTGCACCAACAAACAGCAGGACACCACTGACTGACATCCTGAGAGACAACTTACACTCCCTGCAATGCAAGCACGTTCCATGGTGGGATATCCGGCTAGCTGGGTGGGAAGGGGGACTTGCAGCACTGACCATAGTCACAAGCACCTCCCCTCCCACCCACCCCCCACACAAACTCCACAGTACCCACCTGGTAGAATGCAATGCCCTCCATCCTAACACAAGATCCCACAAAGCACCACCACCCTGGGTTATGTTGTGTGAAGCACAGGGACACTCTTGGGACTCTTAGCCAAACAACTGCCAGGACAACACTCCCAGCCATCCTGTCAGCACAGCCAGCCCACCCCACAGGGAAGCAGAGTCAAAGGAAGGAAGCATGGGCATGCTGGGAAGGGGGTGGAGGCAATAGCATGATGGGAGTGGTAGTCACAGACATTGCTCAGCCTCACAACTGGCCCATCAACACCACCCTGAACCATGCTCACATCACAGGGAGTGGAGAAGGACTCACAAGATGGCTGACACTGGCTACTGCTGTGGGGAGCACAAGGCCCTGCTGCCAACTGTGCACCAACAAACAGCAGGACACCACTGACTGACATCCTGAGAGACAACTTACACTCCCTGCAATGCAAGCACGTTCCATGGTGGGATAACTGACTGGGTGGGTGGGTGGGTGGGAAGGAGGTCTGGCTGTCAACCAAACACAATCAATGCAGACCATGTTCACACCCCAGAGAATACATAGAAATGCCCAAATAATGCAGGACAATGTGCCACACCAATATCAACCCCTGACTGTGACGACTTAGGACAATACAATGTACAGGCCCGCACCCCGAGGCACAGTCACAACTGTCAGGTGTGTCAACCACTGATGCCTGCAGAAACATGACATACATTGTTTGTGTCTCCCAAAAACAGGTGATGATAGGGACACAGCAGCAGACGCTGAGGAGTCCCAGTCCCAGGCTCAAGAGGATGCCGAGCTCACTGGCGTCGTACAGCCTCTGTCCTCCTCGGACGATGAAGAACAACCTGGCACATCCGGTGCAAGTCAACATGCTGCACCAGCAGGACCACCAGCTGCAGCACCAGCAGGTCCACCAGCTGCACCCCCTGCACCCACCCCTCCAACGACTGTCACCACGAATACCATCCCTGCCGACATGGACAGAATAAGGAACAACACCAGCGCAGTGACCCTGGACCAACCTGGGGCCATGGACACCACCACCACCACCAACCCCCAAGGTGGACCAGGGTTATCTGTGCGTGCAACTGCACACACTGCACATGTCAGCAGGGGTGGTGGGAGGGGTGGGAGACAGAGGTCGCTGCTTGCAGACGTTGCTGGTGTGCATGAAGACCCACAACTGGTACGCATAGCTGATGCGTACCGGTCCAGCACCGGAGAGCTCAGCCAGGTAGTGGGGCTCCTCAGAGACATCAAACAGCAGCAGGCTGCCCATCATGCCCGCTTGGACTCCCACATGTCCCATGTGGAGTCACACATGTCACGTGTGGACTCCCACATGTCACGTGTGGACTCCCACATGACCCGCGTGGAGTCCAAGTGGGATGTACTACATGAGATGACGGCGGTGCACAGGGACATTTTACAATGCCTCCGCCAGATGAACAGCAACCAGTCCACACCTCCCTGTGTGCCAACAACATCTGGTACCGAACAAACTGCAACTGCCACAGGGAGGGAGGAGGACTCTGGCGGAGAGTCCCCTGCACCGCAGCAGCCTGCACTTGAGGGCCCCCCCCAAGAAGAGGGGTCGTCCGAGGAGGGGAAAGTGAGAGGCTGATGGCCAAGCGCAACTCCCAGGAAGCCTGAACCTGTTCTGGATTTTCGCCTTTGTGCACAGACTGTTCACCCTGTTGATGGCAACACTACTCCCACACATTGCATGGGGAGTACAAGTTGGAACAATGTGTCAGACAACTGTGGCCCCGATACTGGGGATCCTGTCTACCTGGACTTTCTATTCATCTAGGAACTTGGGATTGCAAGATTCATGTACAGCACAATCCATCCTATGCACTATTATCACAGATGTATCACAATAAACACAATAATACACCATACTTGCCTCTGTCGTGATTCCAACGTGGGTGCTGTTATGGGGATGATGAACAACAAAATTACACTGTGTATGCGAACTGCAACAGCAAGGACAACACAGGCATGTGAGTACAGGCAACGTGACACATATGAGGGAGACACACCACCAGGGCTACACAACACATACACACCTAGGCCATCTGACTCATTGCCTACACTGATGTTGCCAGGGAAGACGGTGCAATGCACAGACACCACACCCATTCCCAGTTGTAGTCAAGTAGCCCACAGGTGCAGTAAGCAAATGGCAGTCAAATGTGTGACCACAGACAACGCACATCACTAAGTGAAGCACAGGTTTATTACACAGTAGCAACATGCCGTAACCACTACAGATGCAAGGTAACCCCACCTGGTAGCGGGCACACAGTCAACAACTGTAGACAGAAGGAAGTCCATGGGTGTGGCGCACATCACCTGTAGGGACACAACAGCTACCAGCCTGGATGTGCAATCACGTTGTCGGTGGACACAGTTGACCAAACGAATCTGAAAGTACCCTGTGAAGGACAGAAATGACACACAGTCAAAAGCAATGGAGTACAGGACAGAACAGCAAAACTCATGCACAATACATGTTACAAGATACCCACCCAGAACCAAGTTAGCATGTCAACACTGTTGGGGAGTACAGCCCACCTGTAAGCACACATCGCAACACACATCCAGTCAAGTAGCCCATGGACACACTCCAACAGCACCAGAGCACCACCCACACATCATGCCAACTCACATCATTGACATGACACCTCAGGATACTCACATTCAGCTAAAGAAGTTGGTGATGAGCTGTGTGCGGACATCACCATCACCATCATCATCATCATCGTCACTGGCATCGTGGTCCAGGCCAGGATCCTCCACAGGTGGCGGATGTTGGTCATCGTCATCCTGGATGAGAGGCAACTCCTTCCGCACTGCCAGGTTGTGGAGCATGCAGCAGACGATGATAATCTTGCACACTTTCGCAGGGGCATATGGGAGGGACCCTCCGGTCTTGTCCAGGCAGCGGAAGCGGCTCTTCAGGAGACCAAAGGTCCGCTCAATCACTCTCCTGGTCCGACCATGTGCCTCATTGTAGCGCATCTGGGCAGGTGTCACAGGGTTCCTGAGGGGTGTCAGCAACCACAGCATGTTGGGGTATCCCGAGTCACCTACGGACAGACAAGTGCACATCAGCTGACTTGGAAAAGTGGGCGGAATACTACAGATCAGATCACACACAATGGCACAAAGTCAGTACACACCGACAAGCCAGGCACGCTGGTTCTGCATCTGTGCCATCAACCTGGGGATGCGACTACTCCTCATCACAAAGGCATCGTGTGCTGAACCAGGGAAACGGGCACACACGTGTGTGATGGTCATGTCTGCAAGACACACCACCAGTGCATTGACCGAGTGGTAGTGCTTGCGGTTCCTGTAGGCCTGCTCCTGGGCCTGTGGTGGTACCAAAGCCACATGTGTCCCATCAATGGAGCCAATGACATGCGGCATCCTCCCCAGGGCATAAAAGTCACTCTTCACGTCAGTGAGTCGTCGCAGTCTAGGGAAATAGATGTACCGGTTCAGGAAGAGCAACATTGCCGCCAAGAAATCGCGGAGCACACGGCTGAACATGGTCTGTGACATCCCACCAGCAGACGCCACAGTATGTTGGAAGGTACCGGTGGCAAAGAAGTGTAGGGCTGCCATCACCTTCACCTTGGGGGTCAGCGCTGTAGGATACGGCCGGCCAGGCTGCAAATGTGGGGACAACTGCACTGCCAAATCCTCAATCAGCTGCCTGGTGAAGCGGTACCGTCGGATGCTGTCCCGTTCCACCATCGTTGCCAGGTCTGGGAATGGCCGATGGACAGCAGGAGCCCTGCAGTGCAGAGGAGAAGTAAGCAAGATCGTCAGTCACCCCACATATGCGGCATTGAACACACTCAAGATCCCAACATACATCATCATGAGGCACAACTACATGAAGTGTGCAGTACCGGAACGACATGTATGGTACATACATGGCCAACATCTGTCAACACGGTCCTACAGGTGGCATCAATTTGTCCCAGGTTGGCCCATTGGATATCATGATGCTGTGTCACAGTCACCCCCCAGTGACATGTGAGGACAGATGTGCCCCAGGCACCACAGCTCAACGACAGGCACATTCCCAGGGACCCTGTAATGCCACATGGACACTGGCATCACCTGGAGTATCATGTGTACACCACAACAAAACAAACATGACCCCCACAGGTAGTGGCCACACTTGCCATGGCAGGAGAGCCATGGACGTCTGTGACACACACGCACAACATCAGAGTCCATGCACACACAACGTGGATGTGGAGACTGTCTCCCATTGTGCACATGAAATCAGAGACATTGTAAACACTACATGCACAAAGACTGTGGAGGGCCATCACTATTGTGCCACTGGGACACCCTGGCTCAAACATACCGTCCCACATGGGACTCACGGGGTATGTGACATGACATACACAAACACCACTGTGAAATGTGACCATGGCACATGCACAGATATGAACAGTTGCACATCACAGTGGTCACGTACACGTAACACCCAGGATCCTGTCCCCATTAACACGTGCACAGCCTGGGGGTGGCTGCCCACAGGTGACACCCACAGGACAACATGTACACCAACATACACACAATAGGAAATGCAGCCTTACATGCCTTATGATAAGGTGTGGACAGGCTGTCGTGATGTAGGTGTGCCCCTCACTCCCTGGGAGCTATCTGTGGCTGGCATATGTCCATCTGAGACAGGCATGCTGACATATGCCAGTCACATGTACAGTGATGCGTTGAACAGCAATGGACCGATCGGTGCCTCCGGCCGGCCCATTGCTTTCAATGTGTGCGGGTACGCGTTGTACCCCTGTGCGCGTTGTACTGCAATGGACCGATCGGTGCCTCCGGCCGGCCCATTGCATTCAATGTGTGCGGGTACGCGTTGTACCCCTGTGCGCGTTGTACTGCAATGGACCGATCGGTGCCTCCGGCCGGCCCATTGCATTCAATGTGTGCGGGTACGCGTTGTACCCCTGTGCGCGTTGTACTGCAATGGACCGATCGGTGCCTCCGGCCGGCCCATTGCATTCAATGTGTGCGGGTACGCGTTGTACCCCTGTGCGCGTTGAACAGCAATGGACCGATCGGTGCCTCCGGCCGGCCCATTGCATTCAATGTGCGGGTACGCGTTGTACCCCTGTGCGCGTTGAACAGCAATGGACCGATCGGTGCCTCCGGCCGGCCCATTGCATTCAATGTGTGCGGGTACGCGTTGTACCCCTGTGCGCGTTGTACTGCAATGGACCGATCGGTGCCTCCGGCCGGCCCATTGCTTTCAATGTGTGCGGGTACGCGTTGTACCCCTGTGCGCGTTGTACCTCAATGGACCGATCGGTGCGCACCCATTGACAATGGGCTTGCCTGGCAACGGACGCGTTTTCGAATATTCGAACGAGTCGGTTGCTGGAAAATCAGTTGGTCACCCACAACAATGTTGCAAAATCATGTATGTCATGAAGTTGAAATTTTGAAGGATGCTGTGGGCGTGTTTTGGTGCTGCTATTCCATGGATTGGCCAGATTCAGAAGATGCAAACGACTTGGACCTATCACTTTGGACACAAGGGACAGTATCTGCCTCTCCAGCACATATATATTGCTGCATGTTCCCCTGAGAGCCCACTTGCCTGCACTACATGCTCCAGGACGACATCTGCCACTGCACTGCTGCTGTCTCTGCCCCTCTGGACCCTGCAATGGCACGTACTGTGGAGAGAGCCCCAGCCTTCAGCCTTGAAGAGAACCAGGCCCTGCTGGACAGCCTACTTCCACAGTACAGCAAGCTGTATGGGACACCAGGGGAGCAGGTGAGTGTTCTGTGCACTGCCTTTCTGAATGTGCATTTTGTCTGACTAGCAAGGCTGAGAGTCAGCACACCACTGGCTAGCAGGCTCACTGAGTAGTTGTCACCCCCCATAGTGTGTAGTGACTTGCACTGGACAGGTATGGTGCAGTGACAGTGCTTCTGAACAGGGTTTTACTCCCCATGCTATGATACCATGTAGTGACTTCTGGAAAACTGTCCATGGGCAGCCGTGCACTGCCTGGGTACACCATGTGCCCCTGTGATTGCGACATGTATATGCAACTGTGTCATGCACGGATATGTTGCATGTGTAGTAATGTCCTTATCACTTTGTCATCCTGACAGGCTTCTGCCCATCGGAAGCATGAGATCTGGAAGGACATCGTCCGGGCTGTCCGGTCCGTGGGGGTCTACAAGCGCCGGATCCGCAACTGCCAAAAGAGGTGGCAGGACCTTCGGGGCTGGACCCGGAGGATTGCACGGGTCCAGCTGAAGCTGTCGCCTCCTCGCAGGAGGGGCGGAACACGGACCCTGACCCCCACATGCTCAGGATCCTGGCGGTGGTCTTTCCAGACCTGGATGGGCAGCTGAAGGCCAGAGAGCAGCAAGGAGGGGGTGAGTCAAAGACTGCACTGTGTACTCTGTCTAACATGTTATGTGCCCTCCTCGGGCCAGGTTGAACTGCCACAGTACAGCAGTCATGTTGTCCAGGAGCCATGTCCCTCTATTGTGCACTGCCCACTCCTCATCTGATACCCAGGTGTGGCCCTTACATGCAGGGAATTCTGTCACTTAGGACTGTGTCCTTGCAGTTTGCTTGACTCAAGGTGGGAGACAGCATCTGTTTCCCTGACTCTGTGGTGGGCATCATGGGTGGGTCCATTGCTTACACAATGCCTGTATTCTGACATGTATTCAGCGTGTTACTTTGATCTGTGGTCCAATTGCTGAGCTGATCCACCACATGTGGCTGGGGTACCTGGCACACACCCATGCTGCGGGTGGGAACAATGTTTGGGCCCCAGGAGTATGTATATGACGTGTGTCACACATACTTAGCCAGCTGCCTACAGTCCAGGGCTCATCCCTCATTCATGTGGGGCTGGACAGTCATGCCTACTCCAGGCCATACAATACACTCTGTACTCCCACTCCCGTGTATCAGAGGACACATTGTGCACAGTGATTTGCCCCTCAGGTGTCTGCCTCTGTGTCAGTGTGCTGTGGATTAGTTGCCAGGACTGCTGTGGAGTTTCTTGGTAGGGGCTCAGCATGCCACTGGAGATGTGACCATAGGAGACGATACTTGTGTGACACATAGGTGTCTGATCAGCTGCCCATGCAGACTGGGGCATGTAAATGTGAAGTTCAGGCAGCTGTTCCCCATGCACAGCAGAGTGTGATGGGCTCAGGTTCAGAGGGTAGTGTCACAGGTCTCCCATATGTCCAATAGGTATGACCTGGACAGATGAGGGTTAAGAGGATGTGTTGTGGGGGATGTACATGTGCACTTGTGCAGCTCCAGGACTTGCATTCCCCATGACCTACTATTGTGACACAGTGCAGAGTGTTGTTGTCTGGCTGCAAAGTCATACATCACTGAGACAGTGATGTATGACTTTGCAGTCATGCCTCCGCCATGGCATGTGTCTACTGATTGGTGATCCTGCAGGGGAGTGACATGTGCTACATGCACACCATAGTGGCGCTGGCTATCAGGACATGGGTGCATCATGGTGTCTGTCGCTGGTATGCATCACATGCATTTCCTATTTGACTCTGGGCATCCCTTACATCCGTAAACCTGTACTGACTCAGTGGCAAGAGCTGTGATGTGTCCACACCGTGTCCTCTGCACTGTCCAACTACTGTGTACTTGGTGCATGTGTCAACACTGGGGTGTTGCAATCCAACAGACACCAGACAGATGGGTGCAAGGCCATGTGGGATGTGAGTGCCATGCTTGGCATCAGACTGACAATTGACTTCTCCTGTTCAATTAGTGCACTTTTAGCAATGTACAACTAATGATGCCAGGGCTTGCTCTGTGATGTGCTGTGCTCACAGTGGTGTGTGCGTTATGTGCAGGTGACTGATGTCTGTCTGTTTCCCCATTGTTTGCAGATACATCCACGGCCACGGAAGGGGACAGCTCCACGGACCAGGAGGAGCCGGAGAGCCAGACTGGGTCAGCAGCCGAGGAGTGGTCGGAGGGACCCAGTGGCACGGAGGGCGAGGGGAGCCACACCGAGGAGTCCTCAGCAGCATCCACCTCAGCTGAGGACCAGAGCAACTCGGAGGATGACTCCCTTGTGGAGGCGGGTGTCAGCAGCCACCACACCCCAGCTAGTGTTGCTGTCCCCGCCACCACCAGCACCACCACCGCCCTCCCATCGGCTCCCATTCCCCAGGTCCGTGGAGGCTCCCATGTCCGGGAGCGTGTCTCCTTTGGGCCAGGCACCGCACCCCCTGCCCCTGTGTCCCCTGCTGCCCTGAGTGAGGAGTCTGTGTACCTCCTTCGCCAGCTCCATGTAGGGCAGACAGCCATGCTGAGTGTCCTCCATGCGCACACCGCGCTGTTGACTCAGCTGGTGTCGTTCATGGAGGGCATCTCATCGGGCATGTCTGACCTACAGAGGGGCAATAGGTCCATGGACTCCTCCCTGACGGCAGCAGTGTCCCTCCTCAAACGGTCCCTCACCCCTCCTGCCTCTGCTCCATCCACACTCCCCAGCACCTTACCCATCCCAGGCACACACACACTGGCACACACCAGCACACACACATCCAGCACACTGACACACACGCCAATGACAAAACGCACACGCACGCACATTCAGGGGACTGAAGCCAGACTCACAGGGGATGGGGCCCTGGAACACACACACGCATCCACATGCACTGCGCAGTCCTCAGTTCCCTCTCCCTCCAAAGCACCCTCCCTTGCCTCACCTGCAACCCCAAAGTCACAGCAGCTCTTCCTCTGTGACCTCGGCCTCTTCCCCACCGATGAAGCTGCTCCAGCATCCCGGGGGAAGAGGAAGCCCACCCACACGGAGCAGAGTGCCCCTCGCCCCCGGACACCCTCCCCCAGGCGCAGACGGACTGAGGCCCCCACCCTCAAGTCCCCCCGGAGTGCTAAGAGCAAGACCCCGCCACCGCCCTGCAGCTCAGGCACAAGGTCTCCGTCCTCCATCCCTCAGGCCCCCACTGCACAGGTGCCCCCACCACACCCTGCCCCAGGTTCCCCCACCCACAGATATACCATCCCCAAGATGCTCCGGCCTTCTCCCCTGCCACTTGCTCTCCCAGCACCACACCCCCCGCTGCGCTTGTCTGTGCCACTGATGTGGTGAGGGTGTCCCCCCTCTGTCCAACCCACCTTGCCTGTTCCCCATTCTCCTCCCCTGGAGGTAGGCACTGCAGTGGAGTCCACTACCGCCCTGTCTGACTTGGGCACTGCAGTGGCGGACCTGTCCACCCCATCTGCAGGGTCCACTGCAGTTGTGCCGGCACCCACGACATCTGTGTCATGCCCCCCAGTTGTGCCGGCACACACCATGTCAGACACCTCCACTGGAGTTGTCAGTGGCTCTCCAGCACCCACCACCCCTTCCCTGACTCCCCCTGGTGAGCCCTGATCCTGTCCCTGCGGTGCCTGGCCTGCCCCCCGGTTGCCCCTCCTAGTGGATTGTCCCTGGTATTGTGCAGGCATGCGTAGGGTGACATCTGCCAGTGTCACCCTGTTTGAACTTTGACAATGGACTGGCCATTGGCCTTTGCTCTTTTTCAGGACTTCGTTTGGCCTCAACACATATGCTGAATAAAGCAACTTTCTTTTCTCTAGTGCTCATGCTTCAGATGTACATGTTGTTGGTGCAGCTAACCATGCCCTTGCTGCAGTGATGGTGATATCTGGTCTCATGATTATGAAGTGTTACTGTGCAGGAACCCATGTGGTCCAGGGGGAATGTGTCCTATCATGTGGTGTATCCATGTCATCAATAGCAGCATCTGAGGGTGTCATGTGTTCAGTATTTGGCAATGGGTTTCCTACTTACATTGGCAATTTCATATCTGTGGCTTCCACCCCTGCACATCTGTTGTGCCTGCCATCGTTGCATTTGTCTACTTCCCTGACCGTGTTGCCATCTCCAGTGGACATGCAGGTTTGGGCATCAATGGGGAGGGACTCATCCGTGTAGTCAGTGCAACATTGCTATACAAGTGTGTTGGATCTGTGCTGATGATTCCGTTGGCACATCCATGACCAGGCTGATGTGATGGGAGCCCTCATTTGGTGCTAATTGTTGATTGTGTGACCAAGTGCTCAGCTGACATGATGGGGCCCTACTGAGGCAACATATGGCACAGCTTTCCTCACACAGGAGTGGAGTCCCCTCATGGCAGTGTGTACACGTGTGACATTGCCTGCGCCCAAGGTGTGTGTTGTATGTGCATGTCTGTGTGTTCACTTCCATTCATCTGCGCATGCTGTGATCCCTAGTGTTGTACCTGTTTGTGATGCTTGCTGACTTGAGCTATGTTCCCCCAAAGTCTTCTCCCTGTGTTCTCTGTGATGTGGGTGCATGGCACATTACTGGTCATCAGGGTGTCACCCATAGGTGTGTTTGCTGTCAGGGCAGAGTTTGTGTGCTGACGCAGATGGGTCACAGTCAGGTTTCCCTTTGGCACTTGTTGTTTGCCCCTGTCATGTGATTTCCAGTTTGTGTTATCTTTCAGTGATTGTGACACGTTGTGTGTGTGACTGCTGGCACTCCTTAGGGTCCGGGCTGCAATGTTGGTTGTTGTCTATGTGTGTTCTTTGTGGGTGACCTTGGCTTCTTCATTGGTGTGTGACTGTGGCTGGGATCCCATTGGTCGGTGTGGTATTGCCGTCATGTCCATGTACAGCGTAGTGTGCAGTGTGTCAGACATTCAGGAGTCTTGTTGAGTGTCCATGTGTGATGTGTTTCTACACCTTGGTTCCCACCCACCACCCTGGAATAGTAATGGGTGCATGTGCAATGTCACCAGTGCATGTGTACTTCACTGCTGCACATTGTTGGAGGTCGAGGGGTGTGGTCTTGAGTGTGTGCAGATGAGAGTTGTTGCCCGGCTAGTCCCCTGCCTCCATGTTGGCCTTGGCTTACTGGCCATGCTGATTGATTTGTGCTTGTGTAGGTGTGATGGTAGTTAGTTGCTCAGGACACCTGACTGTGGTTCACAGTGTGAACGACATTTAGCTTTGTCATCACAGTGGTATTTTTCTTCAGCCCAGGGTCACCACATTGTGGGGGCCCTGGGGGTGGTGCTGTGGTGTGTCTGTGACTTGCTGTGTCAGTTGTTGTTCCTACGTGCCTGTGTGACATGTGTGTTTTGTGCTCCCTCTCACCTGTCAATGCCTGCTTGCCCACATAGGGGATTTGGATCCATGAGTTACCTTAGTGTGGCAGTGTATGCACATCTGTATGATTGGTATTCAGCTCTCCTCATGTGTTGTGTTGCTGCCTGGGGACACTGGCACCCCCACCCCTCACCTGCTGTGTATGATGACAGTGTTGGTCTGCCTGTTTGTGTTTGTGCATCTGCACCACTGCATTGGCATATCTTGGGTGTGCCATTGGCTGTATGTTGTTTGGTGTGTTTCCCCTGCTGTCCCTGGGACTCCTAGGTCATCGGTCAGCACAGTGATCATGGTTTGTGTGTCCCATTGCTGCCATGGTATGGTATCTGTTCACCTCACATCTGCTGTCTCCACAGGGTATCTGCATTTGTGTGCCCATTGGTGCAAATATGTGGGTCTGCATTCTGATGGTCACTTCTGTCATTGTGTCATTGATGACTGTTGACGGTCTCAGCCCCCATGGGTGTTGTTTGTCTGCACATGGCCAAAGGAATGTTTCATTTGCACTGCAGTATTTGGCTCCCCCAATTTATGTTGCAATGGGACACATACACTACTTTGCCACAGATGAGTTTTTGGTTCTGTGACCAGGAATGATCCATGCAGTTTGGCAGTTGCAGCTCTTTCTTTGTCAACAATTACCTTTTGGTCACTGTGATGATGAGGGTGTAGACCCCATTGCCACAATGGTCAAAATGTGCTTCAGCTATGGACCCCACACTTACCTTTTGGTCACTGTGATGATGGGGGTTTAGACCCCATTGCCACAATGGTCAAAATGTGCTTCAGCTATGGACCCCACACTTGCCTTTTGGTCACTGTGATGATGGGGGTTTAGACCCCATTGCCACAATGGTCAAAATGTGCTTCAGCTATGGACCCCACACTTGCCTTTTGGTCACTGTGATGATGGGGGTTTAGACCCCATTGCCACAATGGTCAAAATGTGCTTCAGCTATGGACCCCACACTTGCCTTTTGGTCACTGTGATGATGGGGGTTTAGGCCCCATTGCCACAATGGTCATGGGCTGCTTGCATTGTGGGTGCCACACACATATATGTGTGGCACATGTGCTAGGGGGTCACATTGTATGTTCAATGTCATGTTCGGTGTTGTAGGCATTTGACACAGCCTGCTCACACGCTTGTCATGGTGGTGGGGGGATGTCTTAATCTTGCATTCCCTAGGTTGTGGTGTGCTTGTTGTGTCATGCATTGTCCATCCTATGAGTGGGGGTGGTAGTAGTGGTAGGCATCCAGCCCCCTGGCTAAGGGTGGTAGTAGTGGTAGGCTTCCTGCCCCCTGGCTAAGGGTGGTAGTAGTGGTGGGCATCCTGCCCCCCTGGGTGAGGGTGGTAGTAGTGGTAGGCATCCTGCCCCCTGGCTAAGGGTGGTAGTAGTGGTAGGCATCCAGCCCCCTGGCTAAGGGTGGTAGTAGTGGTGGGCATCCTGCCCCCTGGCTAAGGGTGGTAGTAGTGGTGGGCATCCTGCCCCCCTGGGTGAGGGTGGTAGTAGTGGTGGGCATCCTGCCCCCTGGCTAAGGGTGGTAGTAGTGGTAGGCATCCAGCCCCCTGGCTAAGGGTGGTAGTAGTGGTGGGCATCCTGCCCCCTGGGTGAGGGTGGTAGTAGTGGTGGGCATCCTGCCCCCTGGCTAAGGGTGGTAGTAGTGGTGGGCATCCTGCCCCCTGGGTGAGGGTGGTAGTAGTGGTGGGCATCCTGCCCCCCTGGGTGAGGGTGGTAGTAGTGGTGGGCATCCTGCCCCCTGGCTAAGGGTGGTAGTAGTGGTGGGCATCCTGCCCCCCTGGGTGAGGGTGGTAGTAGTGGTGGGCATCCTGCCCCCCTGGGTGAGGGTGGTAGTAGTGGTGGGCATCCTGCCCCCTGGCTAAGGGTGGTAGTAGTGGTAGGCATCCTGCCCCCTGGCTAAGGGTGGTAGTAGTGGTAGGCATCCTGCCCCCTGGCTAAGGGTGGTAGTAGTGGTAGGCATCCTGCCCCCTGGCTAAGGGTGGTAGTAGTGGTAGGCTTCCTGCCCCCTGGCTAAGGGTGGTAGTAGTGGTGGGCATCCTGCCCCCCTGGGTGAGGGTGGTAGTAGTGGTAGGCATCCTGCCCCCTGGCTAAGGGTGGTAGTAGTGGTAGGCATCCAGCCCCCTGGCTAAGGGTGGTAGTAGTGGTGGGCATCCTGCCCCCTGGCTAAGGGTGGTAGTAGTGGTGGGCATCCTGCCCCCCTGGGTGAGGGTGGTAGTAGTGGTGGGCATCCTGCCCCCTGGCTAAGGGTGGTAGTAGTGGTAGGCATCCAGCCCCCTGGCTAAGGGTGGTAGTAGTGGTGGGCATCCTGCCCCCTGGGTGAGGGTGGTAGTAGTGGTGGGCATCCTGCCCCCTGGCTAAGGGTGGTAGTAGTGGTGGGCATCCTGCCCCCCTGGGTGAGGGTGGTAGTAGTGGTGGGCATCCTGCCCCCTGGGTGAGGGTGGTAGTAGTGGTGGGCATCCTGCCCCCTGGCTAAGGGTGGTAGTAGTGGTGGGCATCCTGCCCCCCTGGGTGAGTGGTAGTAGTGGTGGGCATCCTGCCCCCCTGGGTGAGGGTGGTAGTAGTGGTGGGCATCCTGCCCCCTGGCTAAGGGTGGTAGTAGTGGTAGGCATCCTGCCCCCTGGCTAAGGGTGGTAGTAGTGGTAGGCATCCTGCCCCCTGGCTAAGGGTGGTAGTAGTGGTAGGCATCCTGCCCCCTGGCTAAGGGTGGTAGTAGTGGTAGGCATCCTGCCACCCTGGCTAAGGGTGGTAGTAGTGGTAGGCATCCTGCCACCCTGGCTAAGGGTGGTAGTAGTGGTAGGCATCCAGCCCCCTGGCTAAGGGTGGTAGTAGTGGTGGGCATCCAGCCCCCCTGGGTAAGGGTGGTAGTAGTGGTAGGCATCCAGCCCCCTGGCTAAGGGTGGTAGTAGTGGTAGGCATCCAGCCCCCCTGGTTGAGGGTGGTAGTAGTGGTAGGCATCCAGCCCCCCTGGCTAAGGGTGGTAGTAGTGGTAGGCATCCTGCCCCCCTGGGTGAGGGTGGTAGTAGTGGTAGGCATCCTGCCCCCCTGGGTGAGGGTGGTAGTAGTGGTAGGCATCCTGCCCCCTGGGTGAGGGTGGTAGTAGTGGTAGGCATCCAGCCCCCTGGCTAAGGGTGGTGGTAGGCATCCAGCCCGCCCTGGGTGAGGGTGGTAGTAGTGGTAGGCATCCAGCCCCCCTGGCTAAGGGTGGTAGTGGTGGTGGGCATCTGGCACCCCCTGGCTAAGGGTGGTTGTGGTGGTTGGCATCCAGCCCCCCTGGGTTGGGGTGGTGGCGCGCATTCAGGCCCCTGTGTGCATATGTGGCATTGGTGATGGGCATCCCGCCCCTATGGTGCTGCTGTTGCAAGTATATTCAGATTCCCAGTGTATGTGTGTGATGTGTCGTGTACGTGTTGTATGTGTTTTGTGGTTGGTGTCTGACTTACCTTCTGCGCCGTACGCGTCCGTGCCTGTTCCGGTAGTAGATGTAGAATATTGGTATGATCGGGACGAAGGGATTCATGGTTGGTTCGTGTCGTTCGTCCTTCTCGTTGCTTCGCGTCGTCCTCGTCGCTTGGCTTCGTCCTCGTCGCTTCGCTTCGTCCTCGTCGCTTCGCGTCGTCCTCGTCTGTGCTGTGTTCGTCTCGTAGCCGTGGATCGTGTTGTGGCGCGATTCGGAGCTTATGTGCGCCTCTCCCGGATGCTTTGACGTGCCGTGCGTAGCGACGGGTTCGGCGCGTACGGAAAGCGCATCGTACTTGTCCGGCCGGACGGGGCTGCATTTTCCCTTCCGTGCGACTCGATTCGGCGTTTCCGGATTCGCCTCGGTCGGAGAACAGGACCTGGTTTGGGTGTGTACGGCTCGGCCGGGATTTTTGCTGTTGTGCGCATCGTACTTGCTCGTTCGGTGTGCTGTACGGATCGGTCGGGAAACTGGCTTTCGCATGGCTTTTTTCCCGACCGAATAGTATTGGGTGCGCCTCCGACCGAGATCGGAATCGGCCCCTAAGAGTTTATCTCAGCATTCGCTGTCTGAACAAATCTGACAAGCATCCGTCAATCACTCTGAGGCGTATAGCTTCCTCATCATTAAATTCATTGAACTTATAGGGCCTCTTCGCGCTTTCAAAACCAACAAGCTCAGTACAATGGAGGCTGTTGGTTTTGAAATCAGCCGGACATTCCGCCTGGCTTCCAATGGGCTCAAAGAGCCCATCTACCAGTCGGAACCAGCACGTAATCCCTATGGATGGCGTTTTACGCCATCAGGATTGCGATGTTGGCTTCCGGAAGGGTTTCCATGCCAGGCTTTCCGACATGGAAACCCTGTTGGGAAGCGACTTTGTGGGCCCCTAGCAGTGCCCCCTTCAGACAGTGGCCTCTGGTTGGGGGCCGAGGGGCACCTATGGTGCCCCCCTGTTCATCCGTGCACCGTGTGACAGGCACCGTGAGGTGCCTGCCACGCTGTGCAGGGATGAACACAAACTCCCTTTTCTGTATGGGAGCTTGTGCTGCACCCAGTTTCCGACCGCAGCACAACCTCCTATACAGAAAAGGAATGGTGCGGTTTCATCAAAATAAAGCGGTCTGGACCGCCGAACGGAGGTCGGTTGTACCCGTATCCGCAACGCTGCATCTGCCCGACAACGAAATAAGGCTGACAGTGTTTGATGAGCGTATCCAGTCTCTCAACAAATTTGTCGATGGTCTCAATGGCTTTCTGCCATTCCTGACTGAAGATGTACCTTTCGTAATATACATTTGGCATTAGATTGAACTTGAGATTCATGGTTGCTTTGATATGACTGTATGTAATTTCTTCAGCTCGTGGCATTTTCTTCATGACTACTTTTACACCTTCATCAGCAAGATTTTTAATATTCTTGATAAACTTCTTGTTATCTGCTTCTTCAATCGCATGAATGAAGTCATCAAATGTCTCTATCCATGCAGTCCATCTGTCACTAATATTGAACTTTTGGGTGGTATTGAATGACGGTAGTGTTTTTAAGAAGCCGGCGGCATGGTAACTATTTACAAGATTGGCTAGCACTGAGGCTGGAGTTCCTCCTGAAACCATCTGTTGTCCGCTAGGACCTGCTTCGTCCATACGATCTCTGAGGCACTTTGCTGTGCTGGCCTCTGGGTCATCTTGGACAGCCTGTGGAACCTTGACCTCCCTCTTGGTCTCCAGGGTAGCCCTTTGCCATCAGGAGACCTAGGGAGTACTTTTGAGCTACTAGCCAGCAGCTTTTGTGGTGGGCCGCTAAGGGTTTGGACAGCTCCGCATACACAGCCCCTGGCGCGTCCTCTGGGGTAACTTCCCTAGTGCAGTGGCACAATGGCTCTCTTTGCTCAGCTCTAGTAAGCAGATGAATGTTTTAGTATTTGACTTTAGTTACTTGTCAGCATCTCTTTGTGCCGTCTAACACCTGGTTGATCTCTGCCTCGCAGCGCTCCTGTTTACAGTGTTATCACTCCATATGATGTATGGCTTTAAGTTGCATAGTAGAGCAGTACCTCTCTTTGCGGCCTTCCCAGCAGGTTCTCGATCACCGATGCGTAGACTTCTCAGTGGAGCTTTCATGAACTTCAAATGTTTTACACTGAACTGAAGCTGCGCTGTTACTACACATATGCCTAACGTTGATTCCGCACTTTGACGGAGGCACGCATGCCACGCTCAAGCAGTTTTATTGAGGACGGCAAACTCTCTGGGAGAGCTCTGTTGATCTTCGGGTTACTTATCCCCTATCTCATTGCCAGTTGTAGCATCCTGCCCAGTCCGGGTACTTGCCAATGACTGCGGCAAACACGGAGCTTAGTGTAAAAAGTCTTTATTCTTCTGTGTGTAACCATGAACTCACCTTTCTAAACCTGCATTCAATCCACTACACTCTAATGCTTACGTCACAGTTCTACAGAGTCTATCAGAAGTCACAAAGGTTCCGTCATTGCAAATCCACAGGACACTACAAGGGTTAGCTTTGGCAGAGCCAGCTGAGGCTTCTCTCTGAGTGGTTTCCCTACCTCTAACTAGAGTGGGGGATCCATAGGGTTGGTAGGTTGGGAGAACCACCAGTTTATGCTGTACCTCCTACTCTGTAAAACCATAAATAAGGCCCAAGCCTTTTCTCTATCAATCTTTACAGACATATGTGCGATTTTATTTAGGGAGTTCCTCTTGGACAGTCCACTTGGGAAAAACCTGGGAGATAGTGGCTTGAAATAATTAAGGAAGCACATAATTATCTAAAATATTTAATGGTGTGTCGTCAGGTTTTTTAAAAGGTTCATGAAAGAAATTCGAATGTTAGAGAAGATGTATTGCTGCCTCTGACCACACTTACTGTCTCTGGTTGTGTGTTTTTGTCCCCCTCCCCTTATTGTCTCCGATTAGGCAGTAGTCAACTTTCTGTCAGTGTCTCATATTATACATTTGTGCATTCAAGTCTTTTTCTCTTCCCTTACATTTACCAGAACAAGTTTAACCGAGATTATTCAGTCCCTCTAAGGATTGAAATTCAAACCCTTTCTCACAGAGGCTACCAGCATTAGAACTTGTGCCTCAGGCCATGGAGCAATTAGGTGATGGTAGCGGGGGACATAGCACCAGGGTTTATGAGGCAGCATTTTGCATTTGCAGGTTTATCTGGGTAACCTCTTTGTGGTCAGTGTGATCCTCATGCGTTGGCTCTCTCCCTTGGCTGCGGCTGAAATCGGCTTCTCCATCCCGGGTTTGCTCTTGGTGCCTAGCTTGCTTTTCTTGCTTCCTGGATTGCAAGATTGTTTTATTACTTTTAGCCTATCAAGGCCCTCCTAACACTGGTTTCCCATTTCTTTAAGATTTGATTTCTGTCTATTAAATGGCACCACATGCCTAGATGCCTGGCTACCAGGATCCCTCCTCATCCGAGTGCTCCTGTAAAAACACCAAATGGAGAAACAATAAAGTATAACGATGTGAACAGATGATAAAGAGTGAACATTGGAGGGAGCCCTATCATAGCCATGTAACAGGGCACCCTCCCTCCTATGTTGCATCATGCTCCTTTATGTTGTGATTTCTATAGCGCCTCATGACTCATAAGAAATGTCTGCGTCAAGATACTCAAGTGGCATTCATTTTCCTATCAATTACAAATCACAAATGCAAATGTAATACTTCCTTAATTTATTGTAACAAGAACATAAGCATGTTGGATGTATATGAATGCATAACAGACATTTCTAGCAATTGTAAAATTCTGCACAATATAATGAGTAATACTTCTTAACCAATTGATACCAACTATTCAAATTCCGTGTAGAACAGCATATCTAATAAACACAGTCCTCAGATTTCAATGTCCGAGTTATTAATATAACTGTAACATTTGCATTACTACCTATATGTTTATTAAAGTTCAAATTGCTACCTAATGTATTATTAACATGTGGAAAATCACACATACAACGTTTGTGTAAAGTAAAGAATTGGATTGTAAAGTAATGGAGAGTATTGTAAAGTATTCAAAACTAGAAGGTCGCACTTTACATAATTAATGCTCTGTGCGTTTAATCTTGGTTTGGAATAGAAATACAAGCGTTATTACAAATCGTAACAATACGTAAACCATCCAGATACAGCCGAGATGTGTTTCATCTACTGTGGACATCATTATCAAGGCTCCAAAAACATTTTTAAGCAGTCCGAGATCAGAAATCGAATTATGGGTAGGATACAAAACACTCAGCAACAAAAAAACATCAAAGATCACAACTATCACCAACACATAAATGGCATTCAAATCCTTAAGGTAATCAGTGCTTCAAATTAAAGCTACAAAGAGGAGGCATTACAATCAATAAACGCATACAAAATTGTACTGAAGCAACCACTGAATAACCCTGGGCGAAGTGCTACGCTACGCTCGCGTAGTTTGCGAAGTTTGCGCTACTTCGCACAACGCGAATTGCACGTAGCACAGTGCGAACACGCGTAGCGTAGCGTAGCGTAGTGCCGCGGTCATTTTTGCTTGCTCGCGGTCCTCAACGTCAAGTTGGCGACCGCGAGCAAGCAAAATGACATCCCGGCGAGACTTTTTCCTCGTTCGCGATCAGCAACATCAAGTTGCCGATCGCGAGCGTGGAAAATAAACCTCCCGGCGAGATTCTCAACGCGGGGAGGTCAGGTTTCTCATTGCGAGTGGTCGCGTATGCTTGCGACCGCTCGCGATGAGAAACTACCAGTCCGCGTTGAGAAGCTGCCGCTCGAGTAAAAATCTACTCGAGCGGCAGTAAAAGACAGCTCGCACTGTGCAAGTTGCCGTTTTCAATGATTGCACAGTGCGGACAAGCATCCGGCACTGTGCAATCATTGCGAACAGTGCGCTACGCAGTTCGCGTAGTGCTACGCGAAGCTTGCGTAGCGCGAACTGCACTTTGCGTAGCTTCGCGAAGCATTACTTCGCGAACTACGCCCACCCTTACCACTGAACCAAATGAGAAATAAAAGGAGAAATGAATAAATAATAAGTACTAATGCTGCTGAGTTTTGTATTTTGCTGCTAACCTGTTGTAAAATATATCATTATGAGTTTGTACCAACTACTCTTTTGTGGTCAGGCTGACATTTACTTTCAATATTATCATTATCACGTTTTCATTTGTTCTTCAAAAGAAACTATGGAAATGATTAAATATATTATTCAGAGTTTTGCTGATCTAAAAACTGTGTGACTACAATGCAAAGATTTCAGACTATTTGACAATCTGCTTACCAAATTCAAGACGTGTGTTATAATTTGCTGTTTCCCACCATTTTCAAATAAAAGGGTCATAAGCCGTAGATTCACTGAATATGCAATGCTGCTTTCAAATTGGATTAAGTGCAACTCTCCAGAGTACCCCCGACAATACCAAGAACTATATTAAAAAAAATGATATTATATTAGTTAGCTGCAAATTCTTAGATGAAAGTTCATCATAATGACCTTGTGCCCAGTTGACATTACATTAGGTGGAAAATGAAGTGCATAACCATTGGAGATTTGTCGAGGGGAAATTCAGATTTGTAAAGAAAGAGAATTGAGATTGTTTCAAATGCTTTGGCACTAGTAAATTCAATCACTAGTTCTGTGACTAATAAAACTATACATATTGTCACTGATATGACAAAGTCATTTTTGTGACTATGCACAGATATATGGAGAGCTTATGTAAGAAAATGTCTCTTTTTTCATGATCATCCCCATATTATTTGGACTAATGCTGCTGCTTTTTCTTTACTCTGGTCACTGGGGTTCTGGTAAAGAGGCCCCAGTGCATATGCTCTGACCCATAAAACATGTCAGAATTGGCTATACTCCTTATTGGCATATTGAACTTACCTATAAATCCCCATTATATAGTACAAAGTTTAATCAGGGACAGTAAGTTAAATGTCACTAGTGGACTGCAGCATACATTGAGCCACTACTAAAGTGAAACGAACAAAATTGACTGCAAGCCTATCCCCCATAACCTGGCAGGGCAGGTTTAGGCTGCAAATTCAACCTGACAAAATAATCAGTTTTGACAGGCCTAAATCTTCCTTTTAAATATTGCTAAGTCCCCCTGAAGCAAGCCTTAATGCCTATTAAGGTAGGGTGGATGGTATTTAAAAGTAGGACATGTACAAAGTTAATGTAAAACATCCGTAGAGTGACAAGGCCTTAAAAGCTATTTTCACTGCAACAGGGTTAGCTGTTCCACAGGAAAGCGTTGTGAGTTAATATTAAAATTTAGTAAAATATCTTCACCATGGAACCAGTTCAAAAGTTAATTCTTGGACTTTTTAAAATATTTAATACAGATCAAATTTACGAGTAAGTCAGATTTGTACTAAATATTTTACAAAAGGCACTTTTAAAACGTCACCTTTTTCCTGCCTAAATTCTCTCGAAGCCCACTGTCATGAGCTTCCAGCTGTTGCCCAGGAGCTGAATAGCTCCTTGACAAGGTGTGAACTGGCTTTCAGAGCTGAGAAAAATGCCTTGGATATAGGAAGAGGGTGACTTTTCCTTGACAGAATGGACGGGGGGTTGTGCCCTGTCACTTGCATAACTTCCAAGGATGCCTAGTCTGTCACTGGCAGATGTAGATCACACCTGGGCCTGCCTTCTTCTGTCCTGCTGAAGCCAGCCAGGCTCAAAACGCAGTGGGAGAGAAACTTCCCCCAAACCCAGTTCTGTAGTCTTGGTTTTAGGTGAAGAGGGGCCCTGTGGGATTGTTTGCAATAGGGCACACAGGTACTACTGGACAACTGGGTTTGGTTACCCTTGGGAACTTTTGTTAGGGAGGGGCCAAAAGTCACCCCGACTAGTGCCAGTCATAAATGCGACACCCCTGGGCACCCTCTTCAGAACAACACTGGACCTTTGGAGACAGAAGAAGGACTGTGACTACTGTTGAAACCTATGAGGAGAATCCCAAGGGCTGGACCTGCTCTCATGTGTACCCATGACAAAGAAATGTATTCCAAGGATAAGTTGGCTGACCTCCTGTTAAGCTACAGGAACACAAAAGCTGCAAAATGTCCATTTTCCTGTAAGAGGCCAGCTGACCAGTTTCAACTGGTCCTGCTCTGAGGCCAGCAGACCAGTTTCAATTGGTCCTGCTCTGGACCCTGCTGGTGACTTCTGTCTGAGTGAGTCATGACCCTATGCGCTGGTCCTAAGGTAATGGAACCCTTGGCTGGTGTCAGAGTGTACTCCTCCTGCCTCAACCTTAAACCTGGGACTTAGAAGCTTTTTGATAACTTTTTGCCTGGATAACAGTCATGGGACCTGCACAAACCTGCAAGTCGATCTGCCGAGGGTGCATTACTGGTGAGTTTGACATTGTTGCAGCTTTTTCTACGCAGCAGCAAATCAGACAGCAACAGTATCCAATTATATGCAATCTGCTTCGGTTACAGCCAGAAGCATTTCCCCACTGAGGAAATTTGACTTCTAGAAAAGAGTCTCAGTTTTAGAGTAGAAATCTTCATGGGGCCTGATCTGAGCAGCACCTGATCAATGTCTATGACTGCCTGGGCACGAACTCTGGATTCTTCCCGCTCTGAGCTTTTACTGCCCTCATTGACAGCTTCACTGAAAACTTGCCCAGCCTGCCGCAAACAATTTAAAGGGGTGTGAGTTAAAGAAATAATTGATATGATATGATAAGGTAAGATGAGTGGAATTTGGGATGTTTTACTTTCAATTCTGTAAATTACCAAATAAACATACAGTCTCTATTGGAAAAGCTCTTTTGGGAGGGGGGGCGGTTCTCCTAAGTACTTTCACTTACAGAAAATCGAAATTCATAGTGACCAGATATCGAAAGCATTAAAAAGCAATTCTTATTTAATGTTCTCCCCACAGCTACTTCCATGACTAAAGTCTTAGTATACAATGCCTGGATTTAATACAACAACATCCATTCCACTAAACAGAGCTGTTTAAATCTCATTCTAAAGACTGGTTAAATAGATAGTTTGTTCTGGCTTCTTCAAAAGATAGCTTCATTGCCCTATTTTTCAAAATGGGGGACATTCCAAACCAGGAAATTATAGGCGAATTGATCTTCTCAACTTAAGTGGTAAATTGTTTATAGTTCCTGTTTATTAATGAAGGTTTAGAAAGAATCAAAATGATATTGAAATTCTTCTTTTGATAGATCTCATAGCAAAAATATGTAATTGTGAAGCATCAACAATTGTATCTTGCTTTTGTTAATTACAGGTCAGAAATCAACTAAGTATATCACCTTACCCCTTGGCAAAAACATGGTTACTTTTGGGGTCAAAATAACCATTCAAAATTCACACTAATACTTAGTCAAACATTCTTATGGGTTCTGATCATAGCCTCTGTCAGGTATATAAACCAAAATGCTATACAGGAGCAGAATGTAATCCCTTGCTGGCCCAGCCTTGAAGTGGTGTCCCCAAAATGAATATTTAGTGGTGACCCATGCCAAGGCTTAAGGGGAGGTTATTAAAATGGAGACACCAAACAGTAGATCCTGTTGAGATGAAAGCTGCTTTGGTGATTGTTCTATTAGACTCGTATTAAATTGGATTCACAATAAGGAATGTAAAAACTCTGCTCTGATCTCTTTGAGTTGAATGAGATTGTGGTTGGGGTAGGTGTGTGAGATCAGTCACCCTATTCCTTGGAGTACTTCAGCAATGAGAAGAGATGTCAGAGGCTGAGCTAAAACCTTGTTAAAACAAAACTGTTTTACGCAACCCAAACAATCACAACTACCATAGACCACTTGCCCCCCACTTGACAATGATATGTGTTTGAAAAGAAGCTCCTTTAAGATCTCAACTGATGCAGCAATCGCCGTAACTCTTTCCTCAAAAGTCCACAGGGTAACAATCATACTCTATGTGGAAACAGGTGTAATCCAGTGTGAGAAGTTGGCCTGGTATATGCTGTCCACTAGTTATAGTGGGCACCTTGCACCAGTCCAAACAACCCCTTATTGATGATAGGCTTAAGACAACCTTATTTGAAAGCTATCGTAGTGGTAGCTATGGAGAGCAGCCTTCAGGCTAAGTCTTGAAGGAGTGTAAAGCTGTTTGTTTTACCAGTCTATAATCGCTTGAATGGCTAAATGAAAGGAGACCACACCAGGTATATATATAAAATATATGTATTTATTTCTAAACACACCCTACTAGTCTCTTTATGAGGCTAGAGGTCAAAGCCCATAAGTTACACTTCAAATATCACAGTAAATTAGCACAATATATGATAGGCCCTAGGGGCGAACCAAACCATATATTAAGAAAGTGGTATAAGAACCACGACTTGACTAGACACAAGGCCTAGAGCCTGTAGAATCGCTGGGACCCCAAGGAACCACCCAAGGTAGTGACACAGGGGACCCACGGGGGACATGTGCAGTGTTTGAACACAGCCGCGAGCTCCGTTAGCTTCTATGGGGAAAGTCGCGGTTAGAGTTTTAAAGTTTAGGGACACTTAGGAGTGGACTAGGAACAAACCCTTTTGGACTTAGATGGTTCTAGGGCCAACACCCACGGGAGCACTGGAGTACTCGTGTTCCCTCACCCAGGGAAGCCAGGTGCATAGGTGTCAAATGGTGTCGGGTCGCGTCGTCGTTTTCAATGGCAGCTTGCTGAAGAGTGCTGCTGCCGGGAAGAGGAGAAGTGTCCGAAGAGATCCAAGCCTGGATCGAAGATGTGAAGAACCTGAAAGCAGAGGGGACAGAGTCTGGGTCACTTGCCAGTGACCAGGGGCACGATAGTCGAATGCCCACCGATGTCGGGTGTTTCAGGTGCAAAGAGGTGAAGCTTGACTCTTCAGCCACGAGGACCAGGGGGTGTTGACGACAACCAGGAGCTGGATTCGAGCTGTCCCACAAAGGATGTCGAGTGCTGTAGCATCGGTGCCCGGATTGGACACAACAAGCCTTGGCAACAGCAACCCAAGCCGGAAGAGTAAAGATGCTTCGGTACGGACCAGCAAGGTCCTGGGGACTCCCCAAGCAATGGAGAGTCAGGGAACGTCTGGAGCAACCAGGAAAGCCCAATTAAAGTAAAGTTACCCTTCTCAGGGACCCACAAGTTGACAGACAAGGGATTGCAAAGGGACCTCATGAGGAATCACAAAATGGTGGCCCACGGGTCACTCGGAGTGGGTAGGCCAGCAATCTTTGGTGAATTCACTGCTTGGGGTCAGGGCTACAAGTAACTTAAAGCACAGCCTCAAGGATTGACGAGAAGCATTTGCACTTGCAAATGTGCACGGTGTCCAGGGGTTCCGGTTCCACAGTACCCACGAGGGCTACGGGTCTCAGCTTTGCTGGGGACTCGAGTCAGCTACTGGGAAGTCTGGAAACCCACCTCCTGGGTTGCAAAGTCTTCGGCGTCCGGCGGGAGCTTCGGCGATGCAGACCGGGCAGATGCATCTTTGGTGCCTGCCAAGCAGGGGAGTAACTCCTTTACTCCAAGGGAGATTCTTCAGTCATCTGGCGTTGAACAGATTGTCGAAGGTCCAGGATTCAGTATCAGAGTTTCGTCCAGGGAAATCTAAAGTCCTGTAGCCAGGGGTTCCTTTCTTATACCTAAGGAAGGGGTTGGACATACTCTGGGGACCCACCTATGGGAGGGTTTGGAAAGAGGGGTGGCTACACCCTTTTCCTTTGTCCAGTTTTGCGCCAGAGCAGGGGCTGGTAGCCCCTGCAACCGGTTTGAACTGGATTATGCACAGGGACATCAAATGTGCCCCCAGTGCAGGACTTCAAGGCACTCTGAGAGTGCACCCACCCAGCCCCAATACACTAAAGCCTGTCTGGGAGGTGGTAACACCTCCCTGTGACAGGAAACCTATTGTCCAGGCCTCCCCTGCTGGAGTTTCGGTCAGCAGCAGGAGGCCAGACTCGTGTCTGTGGCTGCAACATCCATTTTGTGATGCCAGGGCTCTGTTAGCTGGTACCGGGTATACTGGTGCTGTCATGTCTCTCCCTCTAGAAGGGTGGGATCATACTCCCACACCAGTTACTGGTGTGGTGGTATGATTCCAAGGTGTTTGACACCAAACACGACATGTTTCCGTGCAGCCATCCCAAAGTTAGCATTTACCGTTTGGTTATAATGCACTTAAGAGTATATGATCAGGCTGCATCACAGACAACCCCGGAGAATAGATTCCGAAGGCTGCAGAGGGGCTCTGCCCATGCATGGGAACTCTCTCACACAAAACCAAGCACCCTGCCTTCAGGATCGATAAGGCCTGCCATAGGGGTGACTGATAGGTTTATATGTGCAGTGATAAGGTGAGATATAGTGAACCTATATCTCAGTAAGGGGTGCATGCACCACCTTACTCAGGCTGCTGTAGCAGTCCTGTGGTGTCATTTTGGAAGGCTGCCCAGGGGTGGCATAATACATGCTTCAGCCCCTGGTAGGCCTCTGGGGTACCTATGCCCTGGGTACATAGTATACAATAATCTAGGGACTGATAAGGGCACCCCAGAACCCAATCTGTGGTGTACCTAAGGTACAGGGAATCAATTTAGAGAGGAAGCAGCTAGGCTGGGGTCCTGGATAGCAGGGCCCCAGCCAGACTAAAGTCGAAAAACAGTGAAACATCAGCAAAATGTGGGGGTAACCATAAGAAGCAGATCCTACTCTCCTACATCCAATCAATCAATCAATCAATCACAGAATTTGTAGAGCGCACTACTTACCCGCGAGGGTCTCAAGGCGCTGGGGAGAGGGAAGGGGGGGGGTGCTGCTACTGGTCGAACAGCCAGGTCTTGAGTAGCCTCCTGAAGGTCAGCAGGTCTTGGGTCTGTCGTAGGCTTAGTGGAAGGGTGCTCCAGGTCTTGGCGGCGAGGTGTGAGAAGGATCTGCCGCCGGTGGTTGTTCTTCGAATGCGAGGGACGGTGGCGAGGGAGAGGTCGGCGGAGCGGAGCTGGCGGTTGGGGACGTAGAAGAAGAGTCGTCTGTTGAGGTAGGCTGGGCCAGTTTTGTGGAGTGCCTTGTGTGCGTGGATGAGGAGTTTGAAGGTGATCCTCCTGTCGACGGGGAGCCAGTGCAGGTTCCTCAAGTGGGGGGTGATGTGGCTGTGGCGTGGTATGTCGAGGATCAGGCGTGCGGAGGCGTTTTGTATGCGTTGCAGTCGCTTGATGAGCTTGGCCGGGGCTCCCGCGTAGAGGGCGTTCCCATAGTCAAGTCTGCTACTGACGAGGGCCTGGGTGACTGTTCTTCTTGTGTCTGTCGGGATCCACCTGTAGATCTTGCGAAGCATGCGGAGGTTGTTGAAGCAGGAGGAGGAGACTGCGTTGACTTGCTTGGCCATGGAGAGCGTTGAGTCAAGGATGACTCCCAGGTTGCGTGCGTGGTCGGTGGGTGTCGGGGCTGCTCCCAGCGTCGTTGGCCACCAGGAGTCGTCCCAGGCTGAGGGGTTGGAGCCGAGGATGAGGACCTCCATCTTGTCCGTGTTCAGCTTTAGTCGGCTGATCTTCATCCAATCGGCGACGGCCTTCATTCCTTCATGGAGATTGGCTTTGGCGGCGAGGGGGTCCTTGGTGAGGGAGAGGATCAGTTGAGTGTCGTCGGCGTAGGAGATAATGTTGAGGTCGTGCTGTCTGCGATGCGTGCGAGCGGGGCCATGTAGATGTTGAACAGTGTTGGGCTGAGGGAAGATCCCTGGGGTACGCCGCAGATGATCTCGGAGGCTTCGGATCGGAAAGGTGGGAGGCGGACTCTCTGGGTTCTGCCGTCGAGGAAGGAGGTGGTCCATTCCAGGGCCTTGTCTCGGATCCCTGCGACGTGGAGGCGTGCGCGTAGAGTGCGGTGGCAGACAGTGTCGAAGGCGGCGGAGAGGTCCAGCAGGATGAGGGCTGCGGTCTCACCATTGTCCAGCAGGATCCTGATGTCGTCGGTGGCGGCGATGAGGGCAGTCTCAGTGCTGTGGTTGCTGCGGAACCCTGATTGGGATGGGTCCAGGATGCTGTTTTCTTCGAGGTATCGGGTTAGCTGTTTGTTGACGATCTTCTCGATGACCTTGGCTGGGAACGGAAGCAGGGAGATGGGCCGGAAGTTCTTGAGGTCTCTCGGGTCCGCCTTGGGTTTTTTGAGTAGGGCATTGATCTCTGAGTCTTTCCAGCTCTCTGGGAAGGTCGCGGTCTCGAAGGAGAGATTGATGACGTTGCACAGGTGGGGTGCGATGGAGCTGCTGGCTTTGTTGAAGATGTGGTGCGGGAAAGGGTCTGACGGGGAGCCGGAGTGTATTGTGCTCATGGTCTTGATGGTGTCCTCGATGTTCACGCTGGCCCAGGCTGGCAGGGGGTCGTGGTCGATGGTGTGCGGCGGGTCTGGTGCATCGATCTTAGTTGGGGCTGTCTGGGTGTTGAAGCTGTCGTGGATGTCGGCGATCTTGCGGTGAAAGAAGGTGGCGAGGGAATCGCACAGGGGTTGCGACGGCGGGATGTCGTTGGTGTTGGAGCTGGGATTGGAGAGTTCCTTCACTATGTTGAAAAGCTCCTTGCTGTTGTGTGCGTTGTTGTCGAGGCGGTCTTTGAAGGAGATTCTCTTGGCGGACCTGATGAGGTGGTGGTGGTTACGGATGGCGTCTTTGTGGGCTGTGTGGCTGTCCGGTGTCTTATCACTGTGCCATTTCTTCTCTAGTTTCCGGCAGGTACGCTTGGAAGCTAGGAGTTCCGAGGTGAACCAGCTGGCTCTTTTGGTGGTGTCACTGTAGGTGAGCTTTTTCAGCGGGGCGAGGGTGTTGGCACAGTCATCCATCCATCGTCTGAGGTTGCAGGCAGCGTTGTCGGTGTTGGATGGGTCGGAGGGAGGGCTGAGAGCGAGGGTTGCCCGAAGTTGGTCTTCGGTGACTTTGCTCCAGCAGCGGCGTGGGATCTATTGGGTGCGGTGGTGTGTGGTGGGTTTCTGGAAGGTGAAATGGATGCAGCGGTGGTCGGTCCAGAGGAGTTCCGTGGTGTGGCTGAAGGAGACGTGGGAGCTTGAGGAGAAGATGGGGTCAAGCGTGTGGCCGGCGGAGTGGGTCGGTGTTGTGACGAGCTGGCTCAGACAGAGGTTGGCGAGGCTGTCGATCAGGGTGGTGGAGTTGCTGTCGTTGTTGTTCTCCAGGTGAAAGTTCAGGTCTCCGAGGAGGATGTAGTCGGTAGAGGTCAGGGCGTGCGTGCTGATGAAGTCGGCGATGGAGTCGCTGAACTGGGGTCGGGGCCCAGGGGGTCTGTAGACAAGGGTGCCTCTAAGGGTGGTGTTGGGGTCCGTGTGGATCTGGAAGTGCATGTGTTCGGCGGTGCTGAGAGTGTCGTCGGTGCTGGTCGAGACCCTGAGGGTGTTCTTGTGGACGATGGCGATTCCTCCTCCTACTGCGTTGATGCGGTCTCTGCGGGTGATCTTATAGCCGTCTGGGATGGCTATGGCGATGTCGGGGGCGGAGGAGTCGTTCATCCAGGTCTCAGTCAGGAAGGCGACGTCTGGTGATGATGTGTCGAGCAGGTCCCAGAGCTCGACGGCGTGTTTGCGTGTGGAGCGGGTCTTCAGTAGGATGCACCGGAGGTGGTTGAGGTCCTTCTTGGCGGGCGCCTCGGTGGCTCTGAGGCTGGTGTAGCTGCAGTTCCGGCAGGTGAAGGGACCATGGGTGCGTTTTGGGGCGTCCTTGAAGCAGTTGTGTGTCCGTCCGGGGTTGAGAGCATGGAGTGTGGTGGCATCGTATCGGCGTCGGTCCTCGAGGCTGGAGCGGGGGGCGCGCGGCCCAGGGGTTCTGGCGCTGGGCACGGTCCAGTCGCGGATGGGCGCAGACGGGCTTGCCTTAGGCGCGGCCGCACAGCGGCCGCCATATATGGGGAGGTGGGAGGGAGGAGCAGCTGGGAGGCAGGGGCAGCGAATGGGCAGTCAGGGGGGCGGGGCTGCAGGGGACACAGCGGCAGGAATGGAGAGAGGCAGCGAGGGGCACAGAAGGCAAAGTGGACACAAGGGAGGTGGGGGCAGCGAGGGAAAACAGAAGAAAAATACGGGCACAGTACAGTGGGGCAGCGAGGGCACAGAAGGCAAAATGGACACAAGGGGGGTGGGGGCAGCGAGGAAAAACAGAAGAAAAACACGGGCACAGTACAGTGGGGCAGCGAGGGCACAGAAGGCAAAATGGACACAAGGGGGTGGGGGCAGCGAGGGAAAACAGAAGAAAAACACGGGCACAGTACAGTGGGGCAGCGAGGGCACAGAAGGCAAAATGGACACAAGGGGGTGGGGGCAGCGAGGGAAAACAGAAGAAAAACACGGGCACAGTACAGTGGGGCAGCGAGGGCACAGAAGGCAAAATGGACACAAGGGAGGTGGGGGCAGCGAGGGAAAACAGAAGAAAAACACGGGCACAGTACAGTGGGGCAGCGAGGGCACAGAAGGCAAAAACGGACACAAGGGAGGTGGGGGCAGCGAGGGAAAACAGAAGAAAACACGGGCACCGAGGCCACAAGCGGAGGGGCGAGCTTACCAGCAGCAGCAGCGGGCGGACAGCACAGGCGGAGCTGTGTGGTGGGGGAGCGACATCCAGTCAGTAACCCAGCTCTAATAGGATAATGGAGACTGATAGGAGCATGAGGCCTGATAGACTCTTGCAAAGAATACCCCCAAAAAATGTTGTACTTCAAGGGTATGTACCTGACCCTACTGTCATTTTTAGGGTATTTGTCTCACTTACTGGACACTTAAGGCAGTTATTATCTCTTCTCCTTGAGTGTAGAACCAGTAGGTTATCTATTACTGATGTCCGCAGATAATATAGTATTACTTGATTTAACTCTAAACAGATTTCATTTTTTTTTATTTATTTTTTTATAGAGTTTTTACCCCTTTGATCGAGGCACTATATAAAGAAACAAGGTTATGATACATTCAGAGCAATTATACATATACAACAGTAAACAAAAGTGTCAGGCCCAGTGTGGGCTGGGTTTTTTAAACAAAAATAATAATAATTCATTCAAATGATACATTTTATATTATCGAAACCCCGGGTTCACGAGCATTCTAACAAAGCCCTTGACTAAGTTGAAATCAACAGAGATATGTATTTAGAGACAGCTAGTGCTGATTCTACTTATAGAAAACTAACATTGCCTACCCTAACTTTGCTGTGTCCAATCCGATATTGGAGCCCAGATTTTACATCCCACAGCCCTTTTCCTTCTCCCTTTGGTCTTATAGATTGATAACTCTAGGTTATAGGTGGCTAATAATCTTGACCGCCAATTGATGAAGGTAGGTGGGTCAGGACTGATCCATTCATTAGTTATACATGCGCGGACCAACGCCATAGCAATAAACAAAATAGCGGTTACTGATCTCGATCTTAAATTGCCCTCCCTGTCAAAACCCACACCAATAATTACTAAGTCCCCAGTAATTCTAATCGGAGCTCCGAGAATTACACCCAAAAAATTCTCAATCTCTTGTAAAAAAAGCCCCAGTTTTGGACAGGAGAAAAACATATGGATCGAATCTTCAGCCCGCAGCCCACACCTATTACATTTGTCCCCCATCGTAGCACCCCATTTAGCGATTTTGCCAGGAGTATAGTACAAGTCAAAAAGGGACATATAGTGCTGACTCCTTAGTCTGCCGGTCATTAAAATCCGGTTCGCCAAGTCAAGAGATTTTTCTATATTTATACCAGCAACTCCCAGTTTATTCGCCCACTTTGAATTCCATGTATCAACATCATCCGAGAATGATTCCAATAGTTGTTGGTATAGCTGTCCTATTGAGGTTTTTTTCCTCACTTTTTCAATCAATGGGATTTTAACAAATTGTAGCTCTATTCCTGACCCTATCCTGCCCAAAAAGCTACGTATCTGAAGGTATTTAAAAAAATCTTGTTTACCTAGGCCGTTTTTCTCCTGCAGATCTAAAAAGGACAAAAGTTGACCTTTATCAAACAGATCGCCCACACACAATAGATCTTGCAGACCCCATCTGAATGTAATTTGATCACGAAATATTATAGGGAGCAAACCAGATGCGGAGAAGGGGGTGTAGGCATTCAGATTTGAAATATGTAGTTTACGCCTGATCTGTTTCCAGACTGCAAAGGCAGCCTTAAGTATCTTGAACTTGGTCTTTTTATAGTGGCTGGGCTCTACTATCCTAACTAAACAGCTATTGGTCTCTTCCCCCAACCCAAATTCATAAATGGATGGTCTATTGAAAGAGGGGATCTCAGCCTTGGCCCCAACTAAAAGGGGACCCATATATTGCAACATAGCAGCCCAATAATATACCAAAAAGTATGGAACACCCCAACCCCCACGATCTCTTGGTAAGACCATCCTTTTGAATGCCCTTCTCGGTCTCCGATACCCCCAAAGAAATCTAGAACAGATCCTATCTAACTTAGTGAAGCAAGAGGTGGAAAACTCAAGGGGAATTGTTCTGAATATATAGAGAAATTTAGGAAGGACCGACATTTTTAAAACATTACACCTCCCATGAAGAGAAAGATGAAGGTGATCTAATCTTTCCAATGTTGTATTCACCTTGTCCATCACTGGAGTAATGTTCAGATCGGGAATCCGATCCACTTCCGATGTAATTCTAATTCCTAAATATATTGCTTCAGAAACGATTGGTAGATTTGCCGGAGCTTCAGTACCTGAGTAAAGCATCTGAGTTTTATCTACATTTAATTTATAACTGGAAAATCTACCAAACTGCCCAGCCAAAGCCTTTATTGCAGGGAACGCCGAAGATATATCGCTGGTAAGTACCACAATATCGTCGGCATACGCCAATGCTCTGTACTCGATGTTATAAAAACTAACCGGCTTAATATTTATGCTCGAGTTTAATTTATTAAGAAACAAATCAATGTATAGTGCAAAAAGCAGAGGGGAGCATGGACACCCCTGCCTAGTGCCTCTACTAATACTAAAAGGTCCAGACTCCTGTCCAGAGATACGTATGGTTGCCTCTGGGCATATATATAAGGTTTTCACTGCTTGAATAAATTCGCAACAAAACCCCTTCCATCGCATAACATCCCACAGGAACCGCCAGGAGACCCTGTCGAACGCCTTCTCGGCGTCCAACAGGATCACCCCCAATGAAGATTTGGTTGCTTGAGCCCAATCTAAAAGAGCTATTACACGTCTCACATGATCGGCTGTGTCCCTGCCAGGGATAAACCCATGCTGATAGTCTGATACTAAAGGAGTAATAACCGTTCCTAAGCGACAAGCCATGATTTAAAAAAAAATCTTGCTATCGGAATTAATAAGCGAGATGGGCCTGTATGACGAAGGATTCAGTTCAGGTTTGTCCTTTTTTAAAAAAACAATTATAGTGGTTTTACGCCAAGAGTCTGGGACAGAACCACGCTGCGCAGAAAGAAACAATACCATAAGTTCCGGCCGAAGCACCTGCCGAAACGTCTTAAAAAATTCAAGGGGGATACCGTCCGGCCCAACCGCTTTTCCTGTGGCTAAAGACAATATTGCTCCCTCTACTTCTTCCCAGGTTATACATGCAGCCAATTTCTCGTTTTGATCTTGTGTAACCTTGTTTGTTTCAGTTTCAGATCTAAACTCCTGTATCATATCTTCTACACCGCTTGTCTCTTGTTCTGTGTATAGCTGATGATAGTACCTACAAAACACACCCAAAACTTCGCCTGGGGAGTCCTGGATCCGATCAAGATGGTCCTGAATTCTATGGATTCAGTTGGCTATTTCCCTTTGCTGCAGTCTTTTTGCTAAAATCCTCCCAGTATTTTCCCCAACTTCATATACTTGAGTCCTATAAAGAGCCAGTTTAGCCGCTACCTTCATGACAAAATGTTGATGAATTTTCATCTTTAAAATTGCAATAGCTTTTAAGGTTGCCTCACTATTTTGTTGCCTTATTATTTCCCCCATAAGATCTATTTCTAATAATCTTAACTGGTCAATCCAACCCTTCATTTCCCCCAGAATTTTCCGCTGTTTGGCTATAGAATAGCTGAGTGTTTCCCCCCGTACCCCAGCCTTAAAGGTATCCCATACAATAGGGTCAGAAGCTGTGCCCCTATTAACTTTAAAAATTCTTTAATCCAATCACCCATATATGCACAATATTCAGAATCTAACAATAATTTGCGTTCAAACGTCCATACCTTCTGTTGGCTCCTAGGACTAATGGCTAATTCCAAAATAACCGGGTTGTGATCAGAAATGATCCTGGGTGTGATCTCTATCTTAGCATTCAATACTTTTTCAGCAGATATAAAAAAATAATCCAGGCGCACATATTTTTTATGTGGAGCTGAGTAAAAAGTAGCTCCAGGATCGTCGCTCTTGAGGGTGTACCATACATCCAACAACCCGAGTTCTCTAACTAAGCCTTGAGTAGCTTTGAAGACTTTAGCTTTCTTACCCCTATATGAAAGATTATTAGTTTATTAAAAAACCGCTCTCTATATGTAAATTAAAGTCTCCACAAAAAATTAGGGGGGGTGACCATAATGCTAATTCAACACTCAGATAATGCATCACTTCAGGGTCATCTAAATTAGAACCATAGATAGAGCAGATCGACAATGGAGAAGCATTAACAAGAATTTCAGCGATGGCCCACCGCCCCAAAATATCCTCTTTCACCCGTTTACATACTCCCAAACAATGTTTAGTCAGAATCGCCACCCCCCTGGTAGTAGTGCTCTGTCTAGTACAAGCGAGCACTTCCATACCTAAATCATTCAACCACCCACGGTTATTCCAGGGGATATGGGTTTCTTGTATACAAAGCACATCGATACGCATGACCTGCAAGATTTGGGCCATCACCCCTCTTTTTTTCTTATCGTTCAGACCACATACATTCCATGAACATATACGTATTCTACCGGTCATCATTATGTCTAAAAATTGTCAAATCCGGTCTACCCAGCCCACACCCAGGACTAAGTTTCATAGCACCGAAAAAGATTAATATCTCTTACATAGGAATAAGTACCATAACCATGATGCATAACAAACAACAAAGACCAACAGTGCCTCCCCCAAGCCCCCTCCCTCCCCCTTGCACACCCAAACCTCCCCCCCACCCCTCCCAATTGAGGCATAAGGACTTAGTCCTCTGGGATGGGAAGCGGATAGCTAAACGCCCTCCCGGCCCCCCCCACCAACAAAGAAAACAACGAACATCTCAGACAATAAAGGAGGAACGCCTAATTAATGCCCGTATATAAATTTATCCTATTATCCCTCAATCCCTTTCAAATTGTACTCAACAACTCCTGTGCTAGAATTTCGGATACAAAAAATTGTGTCTGACCCCTATGTATAATTTTTAGTTTAGCTGGATTGAGTAAAAAGGCCTGTGCCCCCTTCGCCTGAAATAGCGGAATCATTTGGCGGAGATGCCACCTCTTTTGAACTGTAACCTGACAAAAATCAGGGCGAACAAAAAAATCACATCCCTTGCCCTTTCTTTTCCTGTCTGGACGTGCTAAATCATAAATTGCTTCCCGTAACAAAAAATTGTTAAGACAAATCAGAATAGCTCTTGGCCTTTCATTTGAACCCCCTACTCTAGTCCGCTGATTAAATGGGAACCTATGCGCTCTCTGAAGCTCAGCCTCCCAGTTCCACTGCTTGAGTTCTGGAAAAGCTTCTGAGAAGAGTTCAATAACGAACTGTCGAATATCTTTGCCCTCCAGTTCTTCAGGTATTCCCAATATCCGTAAGTTATTCCTTCTGGAACGATTTTCCAGTTCCGTCAATTTCCAGGTGACATCCTCTTTCAAAGACTGCAGGGATGCAATAGTAACCTTCTGCTGCACTGTTTCGTCCTCCAATACTGAAATCCTCGCCTCAGCTTCCCCAATTCTTGTTGAGATCTCAGTGCAGGTCTTTGCTACTCGGCGCACGGTGTTTTGCAGTTTTCGCACAGCGCCCTGAGTCCGGAGCCCTTCCACCCTGGTCTCCTCTCGATGGGCCATTATACTTTGATAAATGGTGGAGAGGGTAATTTCTCCTTGAAGAGGCATATCTGAGCCCGCAGCTTCTCGAGAGTTTGTTCCTTGCTTTACGACATCACCAAGCTGAGGAGAGAACGAGTAATCCCACACTAATGATCCAGCTGGGCCAAGAGAGCCCTTTACCAAAGGATTATATGTTTCTTTTTGTTTACGGACAGTCCCCTTATTTACAGAAACCTCATCGCTCATCTCTTCTTCATCCAACCGTAAACTGCTTATGTCACTTTTATCATCTGCCCAATCTCTCCCAAGGCTCTCGTTCTCAGAAGAGTAAGAGGGGTCCGACATGGAATAAAACTTATCGCCGACATCTGCATCTTTAACATCCTCTATGTCTAGTTGATCCAGATTCTGCAAACCCAAGGTCTCTCCCCCCCTTTCCAAGTGATTACCATCCAGGTTATGATTTCTATTCTCCAGGACCTGGCCATCACCTAAAGAGTTAATGAGAGGTATTACTGTTGGTACAGATATCACAGGCTCCTGTATGGATGTTACATCTCTAATAACCATGTTACTAGCCAGAACTGATTCACTCCTTAAAGAAGAAACTTGCGTGGTGCCTGCTTTCGCAATCACAGTCTCGATACTCTGTATATCACCACGCGTATCCCCCGGACCCTGCATGGCCACAGTGCCATCTCTCTCTTCACCCAAGGTTGCCACAGAAATAGAGTCTTTATTATGTGTTGACAAAGGCAGTGGCACAGCAGCAACATTGTTACCCGGGAAAGTCATTACCTTATTGCAACAATCCACCAAAGAGTCCTTACTATGTATTGTCGAAGGCAGCGGCGCAGCAGCAACATTGTTACCCGTGAAAGTCATTGCCTTATTGCAACAATCCACCGAAGAGTCAATCGCCTCGGTTTCCACCGGGCTCTTACCTTTACCCAGTTGTTTTTTAAATAGCCCAGGAACCGTTTGAAGTTTCCGAGCGGTGCTGCCTCCTTTCACCGCAGGACCTGGAGAGGAGCCATTAGTACAGCGACGTGTTCCGCCATCTCCACTTCTACCCAGATTGACCTTCGTCAGGCTCTCAGCGGAAGAGGGTGTAATTGTCGGGAGGCCCCGGGTCTTAGCGCCCTTGGCTATGTTCTTCGGAGCCATTGTAGCCGTTGACGAATATGGAGAAAACTCCGTCTGCCGCCAACACAAAGAGCCGGTACACCGCCAGCACAGCGAGCCGATATGACGCGGACCCCGAGACCCAGTAGGCACAGCTATCAGGGGGTGCAAAAACAAAGGCCGATACTGCCACAGCATTTGTGACAGTCACATTGTCCGAGCCGCCATCCAGGCAACCAAAGGATGAAGCAGGGGGGGAGGGGAGGGTTACCCCGGGAGAGCGTCGATATCCAGCTTACTCGGTCGAACGAGCGGCCGCCATCTTGCCTCTCGCAAAGCTCTAAACAGATTTCAAGGTAGTTCTTCATTCTCAAAGTCTGTGTCCATGGCAATAAACTGCAATGAAACGAAAACTATGATCCTTTCAGTTCACAGAAAGCCTGCTTTTTTTACTTGGTAACTGGACAAGTCTTGTATTGAGAGAGTGAATAAAGTTACCTATTGCAACGGGGTTTCCTCCCAAAAACTAAGATGTATCAAGCAGTTTTGGGCCTAAAGAGCCTAGGCTATTGCATGCAGAAATTGTACAGATGTTTTTCGTGTGTGTACAGGAAGGAGGTTAGTACCACGACAGAACAAAGACAATGAGGCTAATGCACACATCTTCAAAAAAATATGTCAGCAACTGCAGGGACACTTTGAAAGTAATTCGAAGAAAAAGTGCATACATAAAGCTGATCAAACTGGATCTGGGACTAGTTAGGATCCTACCAAAAGCAAGCCCATAATATAAGAGAATCCCACCACCTTGATTGAGTGTCATATATCCTACAACTGCTTTTGCTTTGTGAATACACGTCAAAGACCTTAATGCATTCTAACATTTGCATGTGAACCATCCCACTATTGCTTTCACTTTGTGGACTCTTACCAAAAAAGCTTAGAGCATTCCAACACTCACCTTTGGATCATCCTATTAAATTGAGGTTACCCTCAACATACCCAGATATTTCGACTTCCCGGTTAATCTTGCATTTTCTCCATAACTATATTACCTAGCACAGATTGCATGCCAAACATTATGCTGTCTTCCCCCGCCCGGTCACTTATATTATATTGTCTCCGCTCCATGACAGTGCACTCTGCATCATCCTTGGACAATCTACTTTGTATCAATGTAATTTAGAGGCTCATTCAGGGACTCTAAATGGGTAAAGTCACACATCCTGATTACTGCCATCACCTTCACCCACCCACCTTTGCCTAAATACTTTTCTTTTTCTCTTTCCTTCCACAATGTGTTGCTTTATCACTCCAGAACTTGTGTGCATAACTTTGGACCTCTCATTTTTGCCATAATATACCCAGATTCTTTCACCACTAAAGAAGCAAAAAGAAGTTTAAAGCCAATGGTCTCCTTGCCTACCCATCTCAGAAATTCTAATTTGAGAAATGTATTCCAACCCTCCACATAATGTAATAAACAGGTATTAAAGTTGGTACTTAGAAAATTATGGATTTCAAAGACCTCAACAACTTCACCACAACCTCACTACTACGGTGTCTCGTTTTGAAAGTACTTCATTGGACACAGATTTCAGGCAGGAGGATTTCAAGCTCCAAAAATGAGAATAAGCCTCTTTTTCCTACCATCCATCAGAAAGGAAGTGACATCACTGGATCTCCCATCATCCACCTGCACAGGAAGTAACATCACTGAATTTCCCATCCTCTATCTGAACAGGAAGTGATATTACTGTTTTTATGCCAAAACCGTCTTTAAAAGAAGAAGCCCAGCAAAAGGACTTCTGTTCCAAAATGCATCAGCACAGGAAGTGACATCACTGGGTCTTCCATCCTGCACCTGCACAGGAAGTGACATCACTGAATTTCCCATCATTCATCTGGACAGGGAGTGATATTACTGGTTTTCCTTCCAAAACCATTTATAAAACAAGAAGCCAAGCAAGAGGAATCCAACCCTTTCCAAGGACCAACTTAATGACAGCTGCAACACGGACGCACAGTGGACACGTGCAGCGGGTGTGCCACTGGCACACCACAGGCATGCCAAAGGCAAGCCCATTTGTGTCCGTCCACAGCTAGACTCAGCCCAGTGCCAGGAACCATGTTCTGATCACTGCCTAGCGATACTCTGCAGCACTCCTTAGGTCGCTAGATCCCAGATACCTCTCCCCCAACTGCTACCATACTGCACCTCTCACCACAGTAGGTGCTTTTGTCTGTACCCACTGCTGGTTCTCCAGCAGCCATCCACACACACCCACTGCACAAATACTAAGAACGTCGTCAACAACCACTCCCAAGAAACACACCACACAAGCTCCAATAACACCTACACTCCCACCCTACACCAGACGCTACAGCAAACCCGCACATCAACACCCATTTGCATGCATGGCTCTCAATATACAGTCTCTCAGCAAACACACAACCGAAATATGGGACCTTCTGAGCAGCAACGCACCTGACATCCTCTTCATGACAAAGACCTGGCTCAACCCCTCTTCAGGTCCCGACATCACTACGGCAACCCCAGTGGGCTACAAGATCGCTCAACAGGAGTGTTTCAACAAACCAGGAGGAGTACTCACTATCATCTACAAGTAATTAATCAAATGTACAACATCCACAGAGAATTGCACCCCATTCATGAAACATCTGCACTTCAAGTTGCAAATCTCCAAAAACTGCAACATGAATGGAACCCTCACCTACCGACCACCTGGACCACGAGCCACCTTTAACAACCTCATTACCGATTTTGTTGCTGTGCTCACCATTGTCTTCAGAGCCTACACTCTTCCCAGGGACCTCAATTTTCATCTGTAAAAATTAAATGACCCGTGCTCCACAGCACTCTTCGAAAGCTTACGAAACATGAGACTCAGCCTGCTTATCACAGAAACAACACACACCACAGGACACACACTGGACCCCATCTTCACCACAAGTGACAGCATGAAATACAACTTCACCACAAAGCTCACATGGACCGACCACTTCATCATCCACTTCTAAATCAACACACCTCAAGTCAACACCCCTACCAAGTGCAACACTCTAAGCCGCAGAAGAGCAAAATCACAGAAACTTACTGCCTCAGCACCCCCTCAGTACTGATTAGCCTAGCCCCTCTGATCAACCTGAAGAAGGACATCAATGAAATGAAATGAAAGTTTATAAAGCGCAACATGTACCCAGAGGTGTTTGGGCACTACATTCCAACAGAGAAGACTGTGTGGAATTAGTAGATGATTAGCATCTGAATAGCCAGGTTTTCAAGACCTGGAAGGATTAAATGCTGAGTGTGCAAGCCGGGATTTGAACTTGTGACCAGAAGGTCAAACACAGATCTCTGGAGCAATAGTCACTTGAGCCACCATGTCAACTTCAATAACTTGATCAAGAATTGCTTGCACTCCATTGCACCCACCAAACCCAATAAGCATAGTAGATCAAACGAGCAGGCCTGCTGGTACACAGAAGACCTCTGAGACACCAAACAAGACTATAAACAGCTAGAAAGGAAATGGAGAGCCAGCCACCACACCTCCAACAGAACTACCTTCAAGGCTGAATTCAGATGCTATCACAAACAAAATAGAGACACCAAGAAAAAAGCACTTGTCGACTCCATCAAAGGAAGCACTATCCACTGAAAGGAGATCTTCTCAATCATCAATGATTTCACTTCGCCCTCAGCCACTGTCAACAACGTTGCAGCCTCCCAACAAGTGTGTGGCAATCTATCCAAATTCTTCCACAACAAAATCACAAACATCTACAGCAACTTTGCACACAGAGAAGTCATTGCTAACCTACCCACCACCAACCAAGAAGGCCACCTGACCGAAGAACCCTCAACAGAAACAACACAGCTGTAACCAAGTAGACCATCCACTCAGGGGCCCCAATGGACCCGTGCCCCCTCCACATATCCAACCTGGGAACATGACCAATCAGCACCACCCTGACCCACATCATCACCACCTCCATCAGGTTCGCTACTTTCCCGGATAAATGGAAACTTGCAGAAATCAATGACCCCTCAAGAAGCCCACAGCTGACCCAAATCACCTGAGCAACTTCCAACCCATCTCCCTGTTCCCCTATCCAGCCAAAGTGATTGAAAGACCATTAACTAGCAACTCACAGCCTACCTCGAACTTCACCATCTTCTAGACAACACACAATCAAGATTCAGAAAGAACTACAGTACCAAAACAGCACTCATTGCGTCCACCGACAAAATTCAAAACATCCTGGACCAAGAAAAAACAGAGGCCCACATCCTGCTTGACCTCTCCCAGGCCTTTGACACTTTCTCCCAAAAAAACCTCATCAGAAGACTCCATGAGATTGGTCTACAAGGATCTGCTTTCAAATGGATCTGTTCCTTCCTCACGGTAAGAACCCAAAGGGTCAGGCTGCCAGACTTCACATCAGAGACCAAGAAACTGATATGTGGTGTCCCACAGGGATCATCACACAACACCCCTTTTTTCAACATATACATGACACTGCTCGCCAACATCATCCGATTACAAAACATCACCATCAACTTCTACGCTGATGGAACCCAGCTCATCCTCTCTCTGCCAGACAAGACAAACACCACTAGGAGCAAATACACAGACCACACAAGAAATATAGGGACCAAACTAGATGACAAGCTCAACATGATGGCTCAAGTCAACATAGTGTTCACCTCGTGCTTCCACATCCTATGCATGCTGTGAAAGATCTTCAAATGGTTGTCTCAGAACAGCAGACAGACTGTCATGCAAGCACTCATCACAAGCAGTATGGACTATGGCAACACTCTCTCCAAACAACTGGAATCTCCAAACAACTCCTACACAGACTCCAGACCATCCTGCACGCAACGCAAGGCTCATACTCAACCTCCCATACCACACCCACATGACACCTCAGGAAGCTTCACTCCCTCCTCATTCACAAGCACAGCCAATTCAAACGTCTCATGCACCCACAAAAGCCACACACACCACAGGACCAGAATATCTCAACCGGTGCATTCACTTTCACCAAACCACAAAGACTCCTATGCTCTGCCTCACTTTCACTTGCACATACTCCCTGCATCCACTAAAGCAAAACTGAAGGTCGCTCATTTTCCTAACTCACCCCCAAGACATGGAACAACCTCCCTCAATACCTCAGAGCCTCTTCCTCACTTCTTGAGTTGCGCAAGAAGCTGAAGACCTGGTTCTTCATATAAGTACCTTGGAACCACACACCTATACACCTTGCCCAAGGACCTGGATACCCTCTCAGGTGAATAATGTGCTATACAAATCAACATAACATAATATGTCCAAAGATAGACATCTTGATAGGGCAAAGGTGCAAAAAGTGTCCGACTGACATGAAGACTTCGCTGGGTGTGAAATTGTAATTTTCACATAACAATGAGGAGCTTCAACATGACCGCAATCAATGCCTATCTGACTTTGAGAGTACTTTCCCAGATACAGTCTGCAAGCTTCAGATGCAGGTGGTGGAATGGCGAAGCACTCCAGAACATTCCCTCAGAGGACAAAGGAGCAGTGAGAAAAATGTCCTTAGGAATCCTATAGCTATGCTCTGCTCACAGTGGAACGGTGGTTGCACCGAGGAAGGTATTTCCCCCACTTCTCTGTGGAACGCATCCTGGGTAGTGAACTATCATGGGCAGTAAGGGAACCAGAAGGTGAGAGCATCCATGTTGCCTCTCTGCAGTTCTCTGAGGATACCAATCTTTAAGTTAGGGGACAGGGACCCAAGGGAAAAGTAAGGGTAGAAGTCAGTTACTACCAACGAATGGTGGAAGGAACAGAGCAACACAGTATACCTACTCTGAAAGAAGAAGACACCAAGACTGGCACTGGTGAGGGACTGCATGCGGTACAAGATAGACCAGTGAAAAGGGACCTGAACCAGGCAGATCCCTGCATGTCACAAAGAGACTCTACTTGCCGTGAAGTAGACTGCGCATTCAGTAGGAAATCCTGTCGTCTGAAACAAGTGGCCAGTATTATGACAACTGCCTAGAGCAAAGAGACACATCTTAGAGTTATACCTCTGAGATGGTGCATCTGCAAGTGGAAGGTGGGTGTCTGCAGTTTGAGATATTAACCTTCCTCTCTAAGAACATGTGGAGGTATGAGAGGCCTCAGGAAGTTCCCTTAGTGAGTAGCTTAGGGAAAGGTGAGCTTTGCTAAAGAAGAAATATGTCAGGAATTAAAAGCATGACCCTCCTTAGAGCTATTCATGGCCAGCAATGACAGGTTGGGAAGGATCTTAGGTCTGGTGAATGCCGAGTTTCTGGCACTGGAATGTGTTATGCCCTTCGAGCTGAGGAAGTGAAAGGGCCCAGAATCAGCAGGTGCCTCCTTGCCAGCCCACAATCTGAAATTGAAGCCTTCACAAGGTACTGGATTTGAGAAATTATATGTGGGGGAGTGACCTGTAGCATGCTTCATTAAAATGACAGCTTTCAGTGGTCCCAGTCAGGTGACATCTTTGCCTAGAAGTTGCACCATGGTCAGAGCTGGCCCTTTAAAAGTGAAAGGGCCAGGTTACCAGTGGCAAATTGGACCACATAACCTGGTCTGTTCTCAATCAAGGATGTATTTACGAGTGGGATTGTTATGTGCTGGATTGAGGCCCTAACATAGGTGCGCCGTTTCAGAGGCACAAATCCTTCGTGCCACAGAGACAGGCAGGACCTTTCACCTACATTGGCCCTCCCTTCACAAATAACGAGCAACAGAGTCTGTCCCTTATCTGACGTGTGCTCTGGGTGCAGAAGACGGTCCATCCTAAATACGTCATATCCATGTCCAACAGTGACTAACCTATGTCACAACGAGTTCTTAGAAACAGACCCTTAAGCTCTTGGGATTTTCCCTAGCACAGGATTATTGATTTCTCCAAGAACTCATTAAATATGCATGAACCACTATTTCCTAAGGGTTCATTCCTGACGTCTTCCTCTGACCGACTCTACGTCAATACTAACATTCCAAGGCACCTATCAGGTATAAATATACCTCCCTTTGCCCAAGCAAAGCAGAGGGGACCGAGACTTTCCATGCGACACTCTGACGTGAGACGCTGCAACCTGCATCATGCCACAGCTCCAGCTGGCAGAGGTCCATCCACCCATCCTGGGGTGTCCAGCTCGAGACCAGGATGAAGTCCCACTGAGGTAATGGGGTTAGACTAAATCCAAGGGGATTCTTGGCTCTCTAAGACCTATACACATGCTATGTACACTTAGGTACATCTAGTTAGGCATCATAGGGGTATAGGCTTTATCTTAAATGCACTCTGCATTTCATGTATGTGTTCATTACTATTGCACAATGGTAAAACTGTACCATGCATTTTTATTTAACTGCACTGCTGGCCATATTTCTCTGCTACTGTCCAACAGTTGTCGCAGCACATATAACCAGTACTAGAACAACAACTGTGCAATAAATTTTATTGTAAACACACCCGACTGTTTCTTCTATGTACTTCTCTGAGATGAGTGACTGAATGAAAAGTAGTATATTGTTTCCACAATCCTGAGGGAACAGGGTTTTATGTTATGTGGTTGCCAGAAGCTATTCCCTTCTTGTCTTCAAGAAGTTTCTAGTGGCCTCTGAGCTAGCTGGCACAGGTAATTAAGTTTAATATACGCGATAGGGGCATACCAACCTCAGTCCTATGCCAAGCCTATAGAGTATGTTATTCCAATGCGTAGAGCCTATTAGGGAAATAGGAACTACACTACATGGCGCCCAAACGTGAATTTGTCACTTATTTAACAGTAGAATCTGAGTAGTTCAGTCATGCTTATTCTCAGAGACCCCTACTCACAAAACGCCAGAGACGTCTGGAGTGGGTAGGCACAAAATTCCGCCACAGCTGAGTAGGCAATCTTCCTATGTATTGGCCGTAGGTTAATCAAGCTTGAAGGAAAAAGTTCCCGAACAATTGTGCCTTTTAAAACCTTATCTTAAAACCCTTTAGGACATTTTGTTTTCACAACACAATGTCTGTCGAGGCAGCTGCTCCTGTCACTGGGACACAGGTCTCAAACGACGAAGAGGAAGCAAATGCAATACATTTTGCACCCAAAATCAGGCATACACTCACACAAAAACCCCTCAGACATGGTTTAATAGACCGAGAGGGTACAGTGATATTAATAGAGGCACACGAATATTATCAAACAGATGTGTTCTATTCTTGGGTTACATTCCCAGCAGTAAATGCAACAACTCAGACTTTTCATTCTTACATACATGAAAAAGTCCCAGCGGTCTACACTCCGTTTGAGGAGATTAAGATTCCGCTCATTGACCAGGAGCACAATTTCTGGTTTAATGGCGCCCTACAACAAATAAATAAAACCAGGTTCGGTCCACTAGGTAGACCACGAGCTACAAGGCCAATATTAGCTGGCTACACACCACATCCTGACATTGACATAATGCCACAAGATGCACTGCTCTTACAACACAAAGAGTTGGTAAAACTCTTACAGAGCCATGACGCAACTCGTCATGAGGACACTTGGTGTCCAGCCCACAGTAGCTACAAATAACACAGCTCCAACACAGAGCACCACTACTAAAATCACTCCACAAACATTACACACAGTAATGGGCAAAGTGCCCACAAAATGTGAACAGATTCCTTTCTGGGTAGCTCAGAAAATTACCCAGTTAGAAGCAGTATTTCCAAATTCCACACCATTTGAAAGCATATAATGCTAACACTCTGCTTGCCCATGGGGATCACACCACAGTTAGAGGACTGCACCACTTGGCTACAGTCTTTGCTGCCATATATACCAGGACTCATGGTATTCCTTCCTTAGCGGTAATTCCAGATGTCTTACGACAGATACAGAACAAGTATGGAGCTGAACCAGCTCTGACCTTAGGTATGAAATTACTAGGTAATTACGACCAAGTATCAACAATAATACTAGCTAACATTAAAGGGGAAGCAGCTTCAGTGGCGATCCACCAACACCTAAGAGAGGTCAGTCTTATAGACCAACCACAAGAACTTCCCAAAATAATTGAAACTGCATATGCAGAACTGGGAAGGGACAGTTTGGGTGGGAAAGCTTTTAAAACCACAGCTAATGGGCAGTCCTGAGAAGGACAATTCTAAGCAGACACCTACTTCTTCTAAAAAGAAGTGGGATAATAATAAAAAACAAAATTTTTCAGAAAAGATTCTCAGTCCCGAGGTAGGTCTCCTCAACAGGAGCCCTCTGCAAAGAGGTATAACCATAGGAATAGGAATAATATTAGGAAACCTAACAGGTATCAGGATACTGATACACATTCCTCTCGACAAACAACACAGGGAGAGAAGGAAAGTCAGCACACAAAGAAGAGCGCAAGCAGTCCAGGGACAAGCACGCTCAGGACTCTTCTAAAACAGAAGACAAGCCACAATCCAAACCTCAATTTAAAAAGAAGAAAGTTGCAGGTCTCAAAGTTAGACATACACAGAATCCTAAGGGCTCAACTTCTGAACGGGGAATGGGCTCAGACAATGCTAGACAGCGGGGCAGAAGTAACAATAGCTAGCCAGAACCTGAAGGAATTTCTGGACAGCAAAATTGAATGATTACATCACGGTGGAAACACCAGACAAAAGGGTGAGTGTCCCACACAAGTTATATGAAATAACACTCCGCATGGAGGAGGACAAACACAGGAAAGTAAAAGGTCTCTTTGCGAAGAACCTATTGTCTGGGTTTTGACATACTGTTAGCAGAACTAGATTAGCCGCCAGCATTCGTCAGGGAGTGCCCAAAGGGAGAAAGTATATTTTTCCTGCATTTTCCAACCATGTTCCCGTTCACCTTAAACATACATATGCACGGGAGTGGGCAGTAGCCCAAGCTCCAGCATTGTATAAAAATCATGCTGGATGGGATGATGCCTCAACCCACCACGTGATCCCATTAATAGTTTCACCACATGCTCAAAGACAATATCGTATTAAGCAAGAAGCTAAAAACACAGGTCAGGGAGATCTTAGATCAACTTGAATACCAGGAGATCATTGAAAAATGCACTTCACAAAAGAACAATCCCGTGTTTCACTTATCAAAACATGATAATACATTTCGTCTAGTTTTCATTTACAGACACTTGAACACTTTCACAAAGACATATGCTGTCCAACATGCAGATAGTGCCGCATTAATGAATAACATTATGCGGGAAAAAATACAAAACAACACTTGTTGTCTCAAATGGATTTTTCTGTCAAACTATAGCACCTGAAAACAGGTACCTAACAGCATTTAGTATATTAGAGTCCCAGCGACAATTTTTTGTCATCTCCCCCGTGGGTATAAGAACAGCTCTGGGGTATTTTCTGAAAGAGTTACTGAATGGCTAAAGCACTTTCATGAAGAAGTGTTGTCCTATTTGGATGATATTTATCTAACGGAAGACCTATTGGGGAAACACTTGACCAGGGTGAGCACCATTATTATGGGATTCGCCTCTGAGGGCTACAAATGTAATTTTGAGAAATCAAAAATTGCCCACCTCTGTGTCCTATTTTTGGGATACTAGTTTTCAAGTGAAGGGAAAAGCCTGGCAGCTAACTTTTTAGAAAAGTGTGCGCTGCTCCAGCCTCCAAAGACATTAACCCCTTCCCTGCTCATGACGAGCTCAGCTCGTCATGCTGCACGGGCAGGCTGTGCGCATGACAAGCTGAGCTCGTCATGACCACGCCCGCGATTGGAATGTCCAGCACCTGGCTGGAATTCCGCTCGCAGCGAAGGCATTAAAACAACTTCCAATCAGTACTGGGATTCCTAGATTTTGGCAGAACATACATTTTGGATTTCGCAGAGAGCGTAAAACCTTTCTACGACCTTTTTCAAACCTGACTTTTCAGTCAAACACTGGACACAAGAACACACCAATATTCTTTGTTCACTCCAGGAAGATATTATTGCTTCCAAACACATACACACACGTGTAAACTTGCACCACTTGATACTCAGTATCATTTTGGGTCAATGCGGGTACACTTATTAAACCTTTAATGAAGGTGAAACTGTACCAATCGCATACAAATCTCATATGTACACAAACACAGAAATGAGTTTTAATTCAACAGGAAAAAATTCTGACAACCATTCAGACTGCTGTAGCAAAAGAAAGAGCACTGGCTCATGGGATGATGCGTTATTGTCGTCACCCCGGTACAGGGGCTAGCATTCCTAATGCCAAAGCCTTACATCCAGAATGGATACAAAGGGATAATTCTTTTGCTGCATCAGACTTTGAATCCAAATTTGATCCAAGTTTAAAAACACAGGCATTCCTGCAATACGAGAAAGAACATCATCTACCAAATGAAATCTTGCCTCTAGATCAGTATGAATTTTTAAGATTTACACTGATGGGTCTGCACCACCGGCCGCCTTTGTTGAAGAACAGATGCTGGATGGCAAGTTCTGTCCTCATTGCACCAAAAAACTACCTCTAGGTAATAGCACGGCTCGGTTGGCAGCTTTAAAAGCCCTGATACTTGCACTTGTAAACACGGATCGCGAATTCCCCACACTTATAGTGTGCGATTCCTTTTACTGTGTGCAATCATGTAATAAATATTTACACCATTGGGAACAAAATGGGTTTAAAGATGAAAAAGGTGGCATAATTAAACACAAAAATTATGGGAACAGGTAGTGGAGTTGAAAAATACGACCTACCAAACAAAAACTCACGTGATTAACACACTGAGTCATCAACGTGATGGCGTGCACGTTGCAGGGAATTCATTGGCTGTAGAAGCCACACAGGGGGCTGTTCACACAGCTTCCGTAGCTGCGCACATTCGTTCAACAACGAGAATAGACGGTTAGAATATGGTGGCTGTAATTGCTTCATGCAAAGGCAGCACAGCAGTGCCTAAGAAATTTCCACTTATATACTCCTACAAGTTAGGTGCAAACAACATTCCATATGCTCAGATTCCTGGAGTGGGTGATAGAGTATTTCCAAATATGGATAGTAGGCAGGAATTAATCATTTAAAGCACACAAGGGCTTGGGCTCCGCGCATTCAGGGGTAATAGCTACTATTTCTTCATTGCAACAGTAGTATTGGTGGCCAAGGTTCAGAAGTCAGACTATTGGCTTTGTCTTGAACTGCAAAATCTGCAAACAAATGCCAGGCTACACCATCACAAGACCCGCGCAGGTCCCATTGCTAGACAGCATCAGACTGTCCACTTGATCGTGTCATGTAACAGGACCACTGTGGCCCCTCAAATTTTGAGGTGGCTTAAAAATATATCTTGGTGGCAGTGGATCCGTGCTCAAGTTTCCTATAGGTATGGCCTTAGCACTCGGCTGATGCTCAAAACTGTTATAGAAAGATTTGCGAGTCCATAACATGAGATACGCAATCAACGTTACACCCGGACTGTGGCTCCACGCTTAGCTCTCGGGCTGACAAAGAGGCCATGGAAGGGATGGACGTAATATTGCGGTACTCCTCTCCAACGCCACCCTTCAGGGAATTTAGGTAGAGGAGCGGAAGAACTGGGGCATAGAGCAATCCTTAACAGCTAGGGTATTAGGCGGGGCGCTAGTGAGGTCAAACACTTATATGGATTCAGGGGGCAATACACACCCAGCCAAGAAGCTCTCTAGGAGGTCTGACTCCATTTACGAATGTGGGACCCTGATCATAACTGTGAAGGCACAGTGGCGGATGAAAACCATTCTGTATCTATGATCGTTTGGCTGTTTTACAGGAACTAAAGGAAACAAAGAAACAAACAAAGATTCTGTCAAAGTGAAGCAGGCCGCCACTGGGAAGTCGAGGTAATCACGGCAAGACCTGTCTGAATCCCAAAAGTCGGGGATCTGGGCAGAGAGAGATAAAGATCGCGGACACAAAGGAATTTGGCCCCTCATACAGGAAAACCTGTGCCATTCCTTGAAGTGAAAGGAACAAGAACTGTACTTTTGCCGCATTTTGCCGTGAAAAAGGAAAACAGATTAATTTCAAATGAAAGAATCAACCAAAAACTATGTGGCCAATACTGAGCAGTAGGCCTCGTGAACTCCACAGTAGTAGACGTCCCTCTCACTACTATTCAAGAACTTCAAACTGAAAAGCTCATCACGTTTGAGAAATCAAATCCATGGAGTGGGGGACTATGCAACAATGCAATGGAACTAGTTCTCCTTGAACCAACCTTTCAAATTCAAAATAAAAGTCAAGACAACACTCAAGTTGCAATTTGGCCAAAAACAAATGTGTACACCAACGTTTTTTCAACAAAAACATCAAATAATAAAAGCTTCAACGTTTTTCAACAAAAACATCAAATAATTAATGCTTCAACGTTTTTCAACAAGAGCATCAAATAATAAAAGCTTCAACGTTTTTCAACAAAAGCATCAAATAATAAAAGCTTCAACGTTTTTCAACAAAACATCAAATAATAAATGCTTCAACGTTTTTCAACAAAAGCATCAAATAATAAATGCATCAACGTTTTTCAACAAAAGCAACAACTAATAAATGCATCAATGTTTTTCAACAAAAACATAAAATATTAACTTCAACATCTGAAAGTTTTTCAGCAAAGACATCAACTATTAATTTCAACATTTCAAACATTTTTCAACAAAAACAGCAGAAATAACTTCAACTAAACACGATGCAATTTCAACAATTGATCATACAGCTACTGGCTATTTCATTAACTGTGATACGTTTTCCATGGCTCCACGTGAACAGGAAGCGAAGCCAGCCCAAAAACAAACAACGAACATGCAAGTACAAACTTTTGAACCTTTTCTTTTTCCAAAAAGATACAGACCTGGCTTCACCATGGGTAGAACTATGGAGTATTTCTGGGTTCATCTTTTTCTGTTCTAGCTTTGCTTAGGGCTAGCTTTTAGTATGACTCTTAGTGGACACTTTTCTACAAAACAGACTCAACATAAAACTGAAGCCAAATCCATTTTAAATTCAAATGCAAAAGAGACTTATAAATGTATTCGGCCTAAACAAGCCTTTGTATTCTAAATGATGTATTTAATCCTCCGGTTTTTAATTCTGATTAATGTATTTTGAACTTTCATTCATTTTCATTCATTTTATCATTCATTCAGTGATGTCATTACCTGCAGTACATTTTTCTGAAAATTGGGTTACTGATACAGTGAATAATATGCTGTCTGTTTTAAGAATAATTGCTACATTTTCAGATAAAGAAATGTTAGAGATTTATTCTTATTGTGACGCTTTATACCTGTTACCTTCATTAAGGTTATCAACTCCTACACAATTGTAATGCATCTAGAAATGTGGTTGTTTAAACACCAGTAGGAACGTTGCCAAACACCATCGCACGGGGGTGGAATAGTTGACATACATCAGCAGGGGCAACATTAGATGCCATTTACAAAACACACAGGACAGACCCAGTTAGGAAAGTATGGGTGATTTGACCTTTTGACACAAATACCTGTCACAAAAATGATTCCTGAACATCACCAAGGGACTCAGTATATATAAGCCAGACCTACGTTATGTACAGATAACATCCAGAGGTAGTGAAATCCTACAAGTGTAGGGAAGTTGTGCCCTTTTTTTGCTAGAAGCCCCAACACTGAAAGTAGTGAACCAAAAGTTTCCTTTGTAAAATTCAATGCCTTGAGCAATCTGAAAACCATGCTTGTGCAGCACTTTTATTTTTCATTTCACATCAGCTAAAGAAATATTTTTTCTTTTTTGCAAAATAGCATTCTTAAATACAGACTGCCCCTCTTTCCTTTTTGATAAATTTTATCTTTCACACACAAGCAGTGTGATGCACCTTGGGAATACCTTGCAAACAGGAACTATGCTTCTCATGATTTCTAATATTTAAAAGACCAGACTGAAAAGACTGCAACTGCAACATACCTGTTCTCTGATGCCTGTTTTTTGCAGTGAAGAATGCGTGGTCATCATCTGTCTGACACTTCCAAAGGAAACGCCAGCGGCATTTACCACCAGGCTGGAACTGCTGAAGTCCCATGCTTGGCTGTGTCCCAAGCGTATTCCCATCAAACCAAAGCATTCCTTGCAAATCCGGAGGGTGCCTTTTTGCTTCCTTTAGCTAGCACCAAGGTATCGATTACAGCACCGGCTGCCTCAGAACCAGCAACTGGCAGCACTGCTCATTCTGTGCTCCCACAACGATTCTGCGAGGTATTACAAAGGTCCGTCCCCTGCAGTAACTAGCAACAGAAATGTTGTGTCTCTCAGCCACTTGTTATCTCGATTTTGCTAAAACTTGTCCTGAAACACATTTTTTCTCTTATTGTTTCAACTCTGACCGAGTGCTTGGAGCATTCCCTCTAAAATGACCTTTCTCTTTCTTTTTTTCTTTTCTTCTAAAGAAAGCATGGTATTCTGAACAGCTTGTAAGAGTTTTCAATTTTATAAACAGGAACTTTTATAAGTAACTACTGACTCTAAGAGAGTATTTTTTAATGACACTATAGATTTTTCCTGTCTCCACAGAGTCTATAGTAATTTTACATATTTTAACAGCTGCTATTTTTTCAGCTCATAAACCACTCTCATGCAACTACCTGCCAATCATATGCAAATGCCTATTTTAGTCACGTAGTTTGCTTTTAATGGGTTATTCACGATTGTCCATAGATTGGAGTCGGTGTTATGTGCTGGATTGAGGCCCTAACATAAGTGCACCGTTTCAGAGGCACATATCCTTCGTGCCACAGAGACAGGCAGGACCTTTCACCTACATTGGCCCTCCCTTCACAAATAACGAGCAACAGAGTCTGTCCCTTATCTGACTTGTGCTCTGGGTGCAGAAGACGGTCCATCCTAAATACGTCATATCCATGTCCAACAGTGACTAACCTATGTCACAACGAGTTCTTAGAAACAGACCCTTAAGCTCTTGGGATTTTCCCTAGCACAGGATTATTGATTTCTCCAAGAACTCATTAAATATGCATGAACCACTATTTCCTAAGGGTTCATTCCTGACGTCTTCCTCTGACCGACTGTACGTCAATACTAACATTCCAAGGCACCTATCAGGTATAACTATACCTCCCTTTGCCCAAGCAAAGCAGAGGGGACCGAGACTTTCCATGCCGACACTCTGACGTGAGACGCTGCAACCTGCATCATGCCACAGCTCCAACTGGCAGAGGTCCATCCACCCATCCTGGGGTGTCCAGCTCGAGACCAGGATGAAGTCCCACTGAGGTAATGGGGTTAGGCTAAATCCTAGGGGGATTCTTGGCTCTCTAAGACCTACACACATGCTAGGTACACTTAGGTACATCTAGTTAGGCATCATAGGGGTATAGGCTTTATCTTAAATGCACTCTGTATTTCATGTATGTGTTCATTACTATTGCACAATGGTAAAACTGTACCATGCATTTTTATTTAACTGCACTGCTGGCCATATTTCTCTGCTACTGACCAACAGTTGTCGCAGCACATATAACCAGTACTAGAACAACAACTGTGCAATACATTTTATTGTAAACACACCCGACTGTTTCTTCTATGTACTTCTCTGAGATGAGTGACTGAATGAAAAGTAGTATATTGTTTCCACGATCCTGAGGGATCAGGGTTTTATGTTATGTGGTTGCCAGAAGCTATTCCCTTCTTGTCTTCAAGAAGTTTCTAGTGGCCTCTGAGCGAGCTGGCACAGGTAATTAAGTTTAATATACGCGATAGGGGCATACCGACCTCAGTCCTATGCCAAGCCTATAGAGTATGTTATTCCAATGCGCAGAGCCTATTAGGGAAATAGGAACTACACTATAGGATAACATTATTCCTCAAACAGGTAGGGTCTGCTAATGAGAATTGGTCTTCCCTATGGATAGGGATAATGGCATCCAGAACAGCATAAACAGAAAAGTGCTCCTGCAGAGATGATCAGAAGAATTGCCATTGTGATTGGATACTTCAGATACGCTGAATTTGATTCCCTGATTCCCTGACTCTGAGTGTCGATTTCTGTCTCCTCAAGCATAAGTGATGGGCCACACCACAAAGCTTTGTTGGTAATCTAAAGCACCGTAACCCAAAAAGGCTATCTTTTCAGGCGAGAAGTGAAGCCAACAGGGACCTTTGTATGCCTATGCTTGGAGAGGTTCTCCTGCTCGGGTACAAAGGGATTTTGAGTTTGTGGATATAAAATTGCTGCTGCCACCAGTGGTCAACAAAAGCAATTAAATCGTGACCCAAAGGGCTATGGAGGGGAATGGAAATGCATCAGTCCTAACACAAGACCATGGACTGAAAACTGAATCCTGCACCTTCCAAAGTGAGATGTTAACAGAAAAAGACAGTTGTGTGACTGAGATTGAAAGGTACTCAGATAAACTCGACAAAATCCTGTAGGCCGTAGAAACCACAAGGCGAGGATTAGAAAACAATATTGACACATTGATGATTGACATACACCCACCATGAGAGGACAGGAAGGAAAGAAACTCCCTTAAATGGTGGAACACAAGTTGAAAGAACGTACCAGGAGCCATTCACATTCCTAGTGTGTGGCTTCCTGTCAGGCCTGTGGTTGCCATCTTGCTAAATTATTAAGAATGGGGTTTGATCCTGTAGAAATAAGGGATGCTGGACACTATAAGCCAGATACCAACAATGTCATGATATTCCCATGTTATACATCAGCAGTAAAACATTGTTGCTTATCCTCCCTTAAAGTAAAAAAAAACTACAAGACCTAGGAACATGGTACATGCTTTCATTCTTAGCAAACTTGAAAGTATTCATGGATAGCAAAGGAGAGTGGGATTTGGTGGAGGCATTTGCAGCTGCCCTAGATGAATGACAGTTTTGAATGTGTAGCCACAAGAATGACTGCAGAAGAGGACTGGAAGACCCAAAAGTGAGAATAGACTGTCACATCAACAAGTGCAAGAGAGAGAATAAACTGTGGAATCAACAAGTGCAAGAGAGAGAGAGCCTGCTGTGGCAGTTGCTTCTGAAATCAAACACAAGCAGAAAACAGACAAGACAATAGACCCACTTCGGACACTGGTTAAGATATTGACCACACTTTGCAAGAAGAGCAACGATGGACAGTTGTGACACCAAGATAAGCAGATTACCTAATATGAGATGGAAGGACTTTGTAGGGACAGGGGGTCACACATCGAATATCTCAGTCACAACGGATGACACAGTGACAACATAATGCTATCTCAAACTGCAGACTGGTTCTATAACAAATCTCCTCAATATGGGGTGATCAACAGGGGCTGATTAGAGAACTGCCTGTTTTCCCCTACAGCTCTAGTTCATGCTGTGGGCCTAGAGTAAATAGTGTGTCCTTGAAATTAGTTCTGGATAGGAAGCCACTGCCCTTCAGTCCTAGGGTGGGTGTTGGGCTTTGGATTTGTGTCTACCTTTTTGTTGTTTGGGTAGCTATTAAGCAATGTAGATGCAATCAGACTTTTGGGTTCTAGGGCCTTGCGCATGACAGGTGAGGGCAATATGGACTGGTGTAAAAGACTCTAATGGGGGAAAGGGGAGGTGGTAATTCTTCAAGTCTACTTCTAAAAAATAGGCATGCCATGTATGCAAAGTTATCTACAGTTACTCACATAGAATATCATGGGAATAATTAACACTACTAAAAGATATAAAATTCAAGCCTACATTGAAATATGGGAGAGCACATTGCATATTGCATAGAAGGAAGGGAGACAATTGTTTTACACTGGTCATTCTTTCTAAGCCATAGTTTCCTGGACCTCAGTCCCCCCCCCCAGAGTTCCCTTCCAGCTAGTATGGTAATGACTGTCAGAGAAGACAGGCTTGTGCTCGTCAGTGGTAAATTAGATGGGGTGAAGGTGACGCTGTTGAATATATACCCACCCAGCTCTGATAGAGGCCAGTACATTGACAAGCTATCCTAACAACTAGAGGAGTTCTCACAAACGCAACTCATACCTGAAAGTATGTTACACATATAAATTTTCTCTTACGCTTTTGAATAACTTTACCAGATTTAGCTATTCACCATTTACAGCCTGATTCTCAAAGCTAAACTTACACTTTTGTGTAATTTTATTCTTTTTCGGCATTTACAAACTACAAGTTAATAGCAACTTTACATCTGTGAAGACACTGCAGTCGGGCGGAGAACTCCGCATGTAAAAATATAGGACAAGACTTATCTTTATATGTGCTGAGTTCTCCGCCCTGACTGCGGATTCTCCACAGTCGTAAAGTTAGTATTAAATAGTAGTTTGTGAATACTGAAAAGAGTAAACTTACTCAAAAGTGTAAGTTTGCCTATGTGAATCAGGCCCTACGAGTGCAAAGTTACTCTAGAGTGCAAACTTACATATATCCATCCCCAAAACAGGAGTTGGAGTTAAATTTATGAATGTAAGTTACTACAGCCAAAAAGGAGCAGTAGTAAGTCCAGGGCCACACATTACCAATCACTCATAGTACAACACCCTTCAAATCAAAACAATGGAGGTAAGGACTTAAAATAGAACCCCATAGGAATAAATTATTTTGCATTTTCAAATATATGTAAAACACTAGTGTTACAAAAATGTATTTAAATAGAATGGCTATTTTATGATAAAATGTTTGATAATTTTTTTATTTAAACACAAATGTAACTTTTTATAAAATAATTCAGTTAGTTTAAATGAATTTTATGCATAACATTTGCCAATTTTTAATACATAAAAAATATAAACATTTTACTTTAGTTGGGATTTTTTATAAATCTTTAAGAACTAATGTTAATTTAATACATTTAACAGAAATAATTAATTAATTCAAACTTAAGTTAATAGTGCTGTTTTGTTCTACATTTCAAATACAAATATAAAATAATTTACTTTTAAAATTTAACATAAAACATGTTTATTATGTTTTAGAAAGTTTAGTGAAATGTTTACATTTTCCCTATACTTTACTATGAGGAGGTCAGTCCTACAGCACTATCAATTCAATGTAAGTTGACATTTTAAGTATTTTCAATATATTACTAAAAATCTAAATAACATTTTTGAAGTTTAAATTTAAAAATTCCCATCCAAAATAAAATATTTATAAATATTTTATTATGCATTAAAAAAATGATTAAAAGTGGTGTGTAGATCGAATTAAAAGTGCTTTATTTATAGATTAATACAAATGAATGTTACATTAATTTCTACATTGAAAAAAGTTATTAAAATGTAACAAAAAATAATAAATATGTTTTATTTGTTATATTAGCTGGAGTACATTTACTACTGTTTTGGGTCCTTTTTTTGCTGTAGTATCTTTAGAAGTGGAGTTTGTGAATAGGAATGGGCTTACTCTTTTGAGGTTGGGTGCACATCCCTCCTTAAACCCCTCCCTAGCCTTGCCTAAACCCCTCCTCACACATTCCTAAACCTCTCCTATTTAATAGCATGTTTTCCCCCTTTTCTAGCCACCCTCAGGTCCCTCCAACATTTACTACTTAGGGGCCGATCACGATCTCGGTCAGAAAGCCTCCAACCTTAGGTCGAAGGCTTTCTGACCGAGATCATCGGTTTCTCTTCCGACCGCCTAATTACAATTTAGGCGGTTGGAAGTGAAACCGGTCGGTCATTCCAGCTGGATTCCGGTAGGCTCAAGGAGCCCATCGACCAGTCGGAGACCGGGCCATAATCAATATGGGCGTTTTATGCTGCCCGGATTACAATGCTTGGTTTGCGGCAGGCTTTCCATGCCGGGCTTTCCGACATGGAAAGCCTGTTGAAAAGACAGTTTGGGGGCCCCTAGCAGGGCCCCCTTCTGCTTGCTGCCTCCGGTTGGAGGCCGAGGGGGCACCAATGGTGTCCCCTTGTTGATCCCTGCATCGTGTGGCTGGCACCCTGAGGTGTCTGCCACACGGTGCATGGATGAACACAACCTCCCATTTCCCTATGGGAACATGGTCCCATAGGGAAATGTGAGTATGTCACCGGGCCAGTTCGATTGGACCCGTATCTGCGACGGCGTCGGGCAGACGCAAGTCCATCTGACTTCGGAATAAGACCCTTAGTAGTAAACTTACATGTCTGAGCATCTCCTCATAGAAAAAATAGGAGAGGTGGAAATTTAGGTAGTAATGTGAATTACTAGCAGGGCCCCCTTCTGTTTGCTGCCTCCGGTTGGAGGCCGAGGGGGCACCAATGGTGTCCCCTTGTTGATCCCTGCACCGTGTGGCTAGCACCCTGAGGTGTCTGCCACACGGTGCATGGATGAACACAACCTCCCATTTCCCTATGGGAGCATTTGCCACGGCCGGTTTACTGCCGTAGTACATGGTCCCATAGGGAAACGTGAGTATGTGACCGCACCAGTTCGATTGGACCCGTATCTGCGACGGCGTCGGGTAGGCGCAAGTCCATCCGACTTCGGAATAAGACCCTTAGTAGTAAACTTACATGTCTGAGCATCTCCTCATAGAAAAAATAGGAGAGGTGGAGATTTAGGTAGTAATGTGAATTACATTTTGTGGTAAATAAGTAGTACTACTGTAATACTACTTTACATATTACAAAAACAGTTTGTGTTTCGGGCCGTAGCATCGCTGACCCAGATGCCTATGTGTGTAGGAGTGGTTTTCAATAGCGTAGTGGATAATAGTTTGACTAGATCTCAGGCCCCACTACCACATTTGACAGTGACAGGCACAGCTCGAACACTGAGAGAATGGAAAGCAAACTGTCAACTGGTGGATTCCTTGTGGAAAAGTTTATGTGTTCTACATCCCAATGCATGATCTTCTTGTGAGGCTAGATAAGATATTATGCTCTTGTCAGCTACAGACTTTGGTGGTACAGGCCATGTAGTTATGTTAAACGTATTCTGACTGAAACCCATTATTGTTGACATTTAAGTAGAGGACACCTTTAGCAATGATCCCTATCTGGAGACTGCAGGTTAGTGTATTCGAAGGCTCTGTCATTTTGGGCACACAGACGAAATAAGCAATTACTTTAAAAAAACAGGTTTCGGTGTCCCACATGGTACTTGAATGGGACACTTTTAAGGTAGTGATTTCGTGGCACTGCACAAAATAGTTACCAGAGTTAGGCATTTACTGAAGAGAGATCATGGAGTGCAGGAACATAATGTGAGAGAACTAGAGAAGTCTAGAACTATTGACACTTCATTGACAAATTTACTGCAAAAAGATAGGAAGAATTTGGCAACACTCTTTGAAAGGTGGAGCTGCTTTTACTACAGGGTGTGTTAAGCCAAGGCTAACATGGAGAGTGATAAAGATGGCAACCTACTAGCTTAGATTACCAGGCCTGAGCAGGGGAAGCACTGATTAATAATATTCGGATACCCTAGAGAGACCAAGTGTACACTCAGTCTCAAATAAAGTAGGTATTGATTGATTATTGTTTTGAAATCTATTCAGCAAAACAGGGCATGTGAGACAGAGAAATCTAAGATTATGGGTCCGATTAAGATGCAGTAGTAAACGGCTCCGACCCTTGGCCGGAGCCGTTCCTACGGCATCATAATCAGCTGTTCGGATTCATTACTAACCGACCCATTTGGATGGAGTCGGTCGGAAAGGAATCAGAATGGCTTCCGGTGGGCTCAGAGAGCCCGTCTGCCATTCGGAGAGCCTCCAGTAATCCCAAGGGCGGCTCTCTCCGCCAGAGGGATTACAATGTCGGATTCCGACAGCCTTTCTGTGCCGGCCTTTCCAACACAGAAAGGCTGTTAGAAGTCAAATTTGGGGGCCCCCAGCAGGGAACCCATGGGTGCATGGCCTCTGGTTTGAGGCCCTATAGATCCCTGCACCCTGTGGCTTCCACCTTGAGGTGCCTGCCATGGGGTGCAGGGATGAACTGCACCTCTTTTATTTACAATGAGAGCATGCATTCTGGTTGGAATGCATGCTCCCATTGTAAAGAATAGGAGTGCGACTGAACAGTGATTGGTTGCATCCTAATTGCTGGGTGGGGCCGCCGACAGGAGGTCGGTCGGTCCCAGTACCAAATCGATGTCGGACGGACTCAGGTCCATCCGACATCAAAATCGGGCCGTATGTTGGTGAGATGGGAATCACTGCATTACCACCACAACAAAGAGAAGAGTGTTTGTCAGGATGAACAAAGGTCAGCCTGACAGACACTCTTCTTCTTCAGGTCAGGCAGCCAGAAGTTGGACATGTGCTAAATGCACAGGTGCCTGGCTGCCTGAGCTGAACTTTGCCAGGCTGAGGATTTTACAGCTCTGTGGCTGTGCCCTCCTCAGCCTGGCTAAAGTGCTTGTGACCCTGCCCCTCATGATGAGCAGGAGTGTCACTTATAGCCTTAAACCTGGGTGCTTCTGTTTTAAACCCTGAAGTGCCCAGGGCTGATTGTCAATCAGTGACACCTCGTCACAGAGTGGGGTGGGCTCAGCAGTCTCACTGACCTAAGGTCAGCCAATGAGAGAAGGCAGAAGCCCCAACACTCCTGGCACGTCTGAGGCTTCCTTCCCAAAGAGCTGCAGTGAAGGCAAGTTTTATGTTTTTTTATGTTTGGTGCATGCGTGTATATATGAATGTACATGTATTTGTGAGTGAGTGTTGAGAATGTGTGTGTGCACATGGGTGAATGCATGGGTGTGAGAGTGTATGTGTCCGTGTGTGCACCCCTCCCCATCCCTCCTAAAATTACAGAACGCCACTACCACCACACAGTATCTCTGAGCTAGAATCTCTGCTAACAAAAGCAGAAATTTTAAAAGTTGCTAAGGCCGCGTTCTGTGAAGAAATGTGGTTCAGAGATGGCCTCCCAGTGAAATTTTACTACACCTAAATGAATATATTGGCACTAAAACTGGATGACATGTACTCCGTAGCTCCACCAAAAGCATCCGTGCCAAGTACAACCAATGAAGCCCTCATAATATTTCTCTCTAAGTATGTGGGAATTGACTAATAAGACATTATACCAGCCCGATATATGCTGAACATCAATTACTAAATTATTAACTAAATACTAGTTAACAGACTTCTGCAAGAGTAACAATATCTGGTAAATAGGGATCAGAGTGGGGTTGTTCCATGGTTCAACACTGCAATAAATATCAGGAGACCAACTAGTCAAATGTCACAGGTGCTGAAAGACCCTAGGCACAGCTGACCATGCCTCCTGAACAAAACTTGCACAAACACACCATAGGCAATTGGTAGGGATTATCGGCAGTTCAGGGGATACCTATCAAGACAGCTGGCCCAATGGAAGGAGAGAGGGATTATGCAAGTGGTTGTATTTTATTATAACAAATACATTAGACCATTTCAAGAATGAGTACACGACTATGGTATCCCATGAGGGCAATTCTTAAACCACAGCCAGTTGCCCTGGCTAGCTAGGCTGCCATGGGCAAGTAAGTAGCTAGTGCTTCCTATACATACACTTCTGCAATTGCTCTGCACACTGGGTTGATGAAAGAAGCCAGTGTCAATTTTGTGCAAAGCCTTCTGAAACTTGTCTAAATGCTTACTGTAGGAACTTTAGGTAAACTGGGAAGGTGACCTAGGTAAACAAATTAACAAATCAAACTGGAATTTCATACTATGAAGTATCCTTAATGTAACTCAAAAATTCTTTCTGAAAATAATTTGGTTTAACATAGTACACAGAATAAACCTCACTCCCAGAATGGTAAGCCGGTGCTTCCCAGGCACCAATCCAGTATGCCCCAAGTGCATAAGAAACAGGGCTTTACTATATGGGAGGAGATGTCCGGTATAGCTAAATACTAGAGGGACATTACGTGAATCCTAACAGATATGACAGGGGGAATGATCTCAGTGCTTTCTGAGGTATGCCTATTAGCCTATTTCTCCATCCTAAAAACAAGAAGACCAGTAGGAAATTAGTACACCTGGCTGGCACTCTTGCTAATGAAATGACAAATATCGATAACTTGAAAGTCGGCAGAGGGTACCAAATGCCCTTTAACCCTTTTTATGCTCATGACGGAGCGTTTCCGTCATGAGCAAAAGCTTGTGCGGGGACAGTGCAGTGCGTTGCGTGGCAAAGAACTTCTAGCTATGAAGTTTTCAGACAGGAGAGATGTGTACATGCTGACTACCATCCATGATGAAAGCACTTCACCTGTGACTGTTTGGGGTCAGATTGCTGAAGCGCGTAAACCTGTGTGCATTTTAGACTATAATAGGCACATGGGTGGTGTTGATAGAGTAGATCAGAGGTTGGAACCTTACACTGCTCTTCGTAAGGCTTACATTTAGTATAAGAAGTTGGCTATCCATCTTTTCCACTTGGCAACCTTTAATGCTTTTGTTGTATTCAAGGATTGTTGTCCTGAGTCAAAGATGACTTTTGCTAAGTTTCAGGAGTCTGTAATAGGCAGCTTTGTTGTAGTGGAACAGGCAAGTGTTCCTACAGTTGGAGTGGTGGAGGATGTGGCTAGATTGAAAGATCGCCACTTTCCTGATCACATTCCTCCCACACCCTCAAAAGACTTTCCCAGTAGGAGATGTAGAGTCTGTTGGCGAAGAGGTACGCGGAAGGAGACTCGTATGTACTGCCCAGAGTGTCCTTCTAACCCTGCGCTGTGTGTGCCTGCTTGTTTTAGAATGTACCACACGCAAAATAATTTTTGGGAGCATCCATGAGTGGTAAAGTGAACTGCCTGGTCTCTATTGTTTTATATTTTTTGTTCAGTTTCAAGGTTGGCATTTGTGCAATGTATTTAGTTTCAGATTTTGTGTTAGTAGATTTGTATCTATTTGCAATTTGTTTGTGCTTTCTTTTTTGTATAAAAAACCCTAAATGTGATGGCGGTGTGTGTAGGCTGGTGGTGTGTGTGGACTGGCGCTTGGCTGGCGGTGTGCGTGGACTGGCGCTTGGCTGGCGGTGTGCGTGGACTGGCGCTTGGCTGCCGGTGTGCGTGGACTGGCGCTTGGCTGCCGGTGTGCGTGGACTGGTGCTCGGCTGGTGGTGTGCGAGGACTGGGGCTTGACTGGCGGTGTGCGTGGACTGGCGATTGGCTGGTGGTGTGCGTGGACTGGAGCTTGGCTGGTGGTGTACGTGGACTGGTGCTTGGCTGGCGGTATGCGTGGACTGGCGCTTGGCTGGCGGTGTGCGTGGACTGGCGCTTGGCTGCCGGTGTGCGTGGACTGGCGCTCGGCTGCTGGTGTGCGTGGACTGGTGCTCGGCTGGTGGTGTGCGAGGACTGGGGCTTGACTGGCAGTGTGCGTGGACTGGCGATTGGCTGGCGGTGTGCGTGGACTGGAGCTTGGCTGGTGGTGTACGTGGACTGGTGCTTGGCTGGCGGTATGCGTGGACTGGCGCTTGGCTGGCGGTGTGCGTGGACTGGTGCTTGACTGGCGGTGTGTGAGTAGTGACTTGCTGCTGGTCACTACACACACTGCTAGCCAAACACCAGTTCACGCAATCGGTCAGCTGGTGTGGTTGCTGTGTCAGGAATGTGGGCGTGTGAAAGTGATGGGCCCTTGAATGGCGCTGTCTGTTGGTGTGACTGTTGTAATGTGATGGGCCCGCGGCTGGCAGTGTGAATGGTTTTGTATGTGTCACACGTATGAAAGGTGTATGAATGTCCTGTAAAGAGGTTGGTGCCTTGTCATGGCTTTACAGCTCACAAGCTGTGAGTCAATGGTTCAGTTTCTCATCCTTTCAATTATTAACAGTGCATTTAATTTTTGTGAAATTTCTTGTTAATACAATTGTATATACTGAACCATCACTCACCCTCGTGCCAAATCCAAACGGTATGTATGTGTGCTTGAGGAATAGATGGTTGTGCAGTAATATTTGTCGTTTCTGTCTTTCTCAAGCAGGGTGTACCTTGTCCCTTTTTGTGAATGTTTTAATGTGTTGGTTTTGTGCCTGGTGGTGTGAATGGTCTTGTGTGTATCACGTACGAAAGGTGTGTGAAAGGCCTGTAAAGCGGTTGGGGCCTTGACGCGGCTTTACAGCTCACGAGCTGTGAGTCACTGGTTCAGTTTTTTGTCCTTTTAATTATTGACAGTGCATTTCATTTTTGTGAAATCTCTTGTTAATAAAATTTTATATACTGAACCATCACTCGCCCTCGTGCCAAATCCAACCAGTATGTGTGTGTGCTTGAGGAATAGATGGCTGTGCAGTAATATTTGTCTTTTTTGTCTCTCTGCCAAGGTGTACATTCCATCTAAGAAAAACCTACCAACTGTAGATATTATCGTAAACTAAACACCCATGGGAGTACATGGTGATGTCTCTCTTGTGGATCCCAACAAGTTATCTTACCCACAATGTCCTGCAAACCTCAAAATGTGACTGTCACATTTTCCTTGCATTACTGTGCCAAAATTTTCACGCTTCAGAAAGAAACAACAAATTTCCTACCACCCAGCATTTCTCCAAGTATCCCAATAGAAATGGTACCTCACTTGTGTGGGTGGGCCAATTACCCGCGGCAGGGAAGGGCTCAAAACGTATTGTGGAGAGATCAAAATTACCTATTTTGAAAGGACCTGGTTTTGCAAGGGGGGGTCACCTGAGTTTTTGGCCCCGGGCTCGGCGGTCATCTTGGTAAACCTACCAAACCCACACATTTATGAAAACTAGACACCCTGGGGAGTCCAATGAGGTATGGCTTGCGTGGATCCCTCAACATTTCCCTACCCAGAATCCACTGCAAACCTCAAATTTTGCTGGGAAAAAAAAAAAATCCACATTTCTGTGTGGGAAAGTTGTAGGATCACCAGGCTGACACAAATTTCCTCCCACCCAGCGTTTCCCCAGGTCTCCCGATAAAAATGGTACCTCACTCGCGTGGGTGGGTGAAGTACCCGCGACAGGCAAGGGCCCAAAATGTATAGAGGAGACTTCAAAATGACCTATCACAAAACAACCTGGTTTTCCAAGGAGGGTCACCTGTTTTTTTGGCCCCGGGCTCGCGGCCATCTCAGGAAACCTAACAAACCTACACATTTATGAAAACTAGACACCCGGGGGAGTCCAACGAGGTATGGCTTGCGTGGGTCCCCCAATGTTTTCCTACCCAGAATACCCTGCAAACCTCAAAATTAGTTGAAAAAATCACTTCTTTCTCAAATTTCTGTGTGGGAAAGTTCTGGAATCTGCGTGGATCCACAAATTTCCTACCACCCAGCATTCCCCTAGGTCTCCTGATAAAAATGGTAGCTCAATCGCGTGGGTGGTCAAGTACCTGCGACAGGCAAGGGCCGAAAACGTATTGAGGAGACTTCAAAATGACCTATCATAAAACAACCTGGTTTTCCAAGGGGGGGTCATCTGGGTTTTTGGCCCCGGGCTCGGCGGCCATCTTGGGAAACCTAGCAAACCCACACATTTCTGAAAACTAGATACCCAGAGGAGTCCAGCAAGGTATGGCTTGTGTGGATCCCCCAACCTTTTCCTACCCAGAATCCCCTGCAAACCTCAAATTTAGCTGAAAAAAACACATTTTCCACATATTTTTGGGTGGATTCACCGTGCCGGCACAAATATCCTACCCCACAGCGTTCTCCTTAGTATCCTGATTCCACAACTTTCCCACACGGAAATTTGAGAAAAAGGTGATTTTTTTCAGCTAAATCTGAGGTTTGCAGGGGATTCTGGGAAGGAAAACGTTGGGGGACACAAGCAAGCCATACCTTGCTGGACTCCCCCAAGTGTCTAGTTTTCAGAAATGTGTGGGTTTGGTAGGTTTCCCAAGATGGCCGCCGAGCCCGGGGCCAAAAACCCAGGTGACCCCCCTTGGAAAACCAGGTTTTATTGTGATAGGTCATTTTGAAGTCTCCTCAATAAGTTTTGGGCCCTTGCCTGTCCCGGGTACATGACCCACCCACGCGAGTGAGGTACCATTTTTATTAGGAGACCTGGAGGAATGCTGGGTGGTAGGAAATTTGTGGATCCACGCAGATTCCAGAACTTTCCCACACAGAAATTTGAGAAAAAGTGATTTTTTCAGCTAAATTTGAGGTTTGCAGGGATTCTGGGTAGGAAACATTAGGGACCACGCAAGCCATACCTTGCTGGACTCCCCGGGTGTCTAGTTTTCAGAAATGTGTGGGTTTGGTAGATTTCCCAAGATGGCCGCCGAGCCTTGGGCCAAAAACCCAGGTGACTCCCCTTGCAAAACCAGGTTGTTTTGTGATAGGTCATTTTGATGTCTCCTCAATACGTTCTGGGCACTTGCCTATCACTGGTACTTGGGGCACCCACATGAGTGAGGTACCATTTTTATAGGGAGACCTGGGGGAATGCTGGGTGGTAGGAAATTTGTGGATCTATGCAGATTCCAGAACTTTCCACCACAGAAATGTGAGGAAAATGTGTTTTTTTGTTTACAAATTGAGGTTTGCAAGGGATTCTGGGTAACAGAACCTGGTGAGAGCCAGACAAGTCACCCCATCCTGTATTCCCCTGGGTGTCTAGTTTTCAAAAATGTATAGGTTTCCTAGGTTTCCCTAGGTGCCGGCAGAGCTCAGGTTCAAAATCTACAGCTAGGCACTTTGCAAAAAAAGGGTCAGTTTTTACTGTGAAAATGTGGTGTGTCCACGTTGTGTTTTGGGCTGTTTTCTGTCGCGTGCACTAGGCCTACCCACACAAGTGAGGTACAATTTTTCTTGAAAGAATTTGAGAAATGCGGGATGGGTAGAATGTTGTGGATCCACGCAGATTCCAGAACTTTCCACCACAGAAATGTGAGGAAAATGTGTTTTTGTTTACACATTTTGAGGTTTGCAAGGGATTTTGGGTAACAGAACCTGGTGAGAGCCAGACAAGTCACCCCATCCTGGATTCCCCTGGGTGTCTAGTTTTCAAAAATGTATAGGTTTGCTAGGTTTCCTTGGTGTCGGCAGAGCTCGGGTTCAAAATCTACAGCTAGGCACTTTGCAAAAAAACGGTCCGTTTTCACTTTGAAAATGTGGTGTGTCCACGTTGCATTTTGGGTTGTTTCCTGTCGCGTGCACTAGGCCTACCTACACAAGTGAGGTACCATTTTTCTCAAAAGACTTTGGGGAATGCGGGGTGGGTGGAATGTTTTTGATCCACGCAGATTCCAGAACTTTCCACCACAGAAATGTGAGGAAAATGTGTTTTTGTTTACACATTTTGAGGTTTGCAAGGGATTTTGGGTAACAGAACCTGGTGAGAGCCAGACAAGTCACCCCATCCTGGATTCCCCTGGGTGTCTAGTTTTCAAAAATGTATAGGTTTGCTAGGTTTACTTGGTGTCGGCAGAGCTCGGGTTCAAAATCTACAGCTAGGCACTTTGCAAAAAAACGGTCCGTTTTCACTTTGAAAATGTGGCGTGTCCACGTTGCATTTTGGGTTGTTTCCCGTCGCGTGCACTAGGCCTACCTACACAAGTGAGGTACCATTTTTCTCAAAAGACTTTGGGGAATGCGGGGTGGGTGGAATGTTTTTGATCCACACAGATTCCAGAACTTTCCACCACAGAAATGTGAGGAAAATGTGTTTTATTTTACAAATTTAGAGGTGTGCAAGGGATTCTGAGTAACAGAACCTGGTGAGAGCCAGACAAGTCATCCCATCCTGGATTCCCCTGGGTGTCTAGTTTTCAAAAATGGATAGGTCTGCTAGGTTTCCCTAGGTGCCGGCAGAGCTAAGGTTCAAAATCTACAGCTAGGCACTTTGCAAAAAAAGGGTCCGTTTTCACTGTGAAAATGAGATGTGTCCACGTTGCTTTTTGGGCCATTTCCTGTCGCGTGCACTCGGCCTACCCACCCAAGTGAGGTACCATTTTTCTCAGAAGACTTTGGGGAATGCGGGGTGGGTGGAATTTTGTGGATCCATGCAGATTCCAGAACTTTCCACCACAGAAATGTGAGGGAAATTTGGTTTTTTTGACAAATTTTGAGGTTTGCAAGGGATTCTCGGTAACAGAACCTGGTGAGAGCCAGACAAGTCACCCCATCCTGGATTCCCCTGGGTGTCTAGTTTTCAGAAATGTGTGGGTTTGGTAGATTTCCCAAGATGGCCGCCGAGCCTGGGGCCAAAAACCCAGGTGACTCACCTTGCAAAACCAGGTTGTTTTGTGATAGGTCATTTTGATGTCTCCTCAATACGTTTTGGGCCCTTGCCTATCGCTGGTACTTGGGGCACCCACATGAGTGAGGTACCGTTTTTATAGGGAGACCTGGGGGAACGCTGGGTGGTAGGAAATTTGTGGATCTATGCAGATTCCAGAACTTTCCACCACAGAAATGTGAGGAAAATGTGTTTTTTTGTTTACAAATTTAGAGGTGTGCAAGGGATTCTGAGTAACAGAACCTGGTGAGAGCCAGACAAGTCACCCCATCCTGGATTCCCCTGGGTGTCTAGTTTTCAAAAATGTATAGGTTTGCTAGGTTTCCTTAGGTGCCGGCAGAGCTAGGGTTCAAAATCTACAGCTAGGCACTTTGCAAAAAAAGGGTCAGTTTTCACTGTGAAAATGAGGTGTGTCCGCGTTGCGTTTTGGGCCGTTTCCTGTCGCGGGAACTAGGCCTACCCACACAGGTGAGGTACCATTTTTCTCGAAAGACTTTGGGGAATGCAGGGTGGGTGGAATTTTGTGGATCCACGCAGATTCCAGAACTTTCCACCACAGAAATGTGAGGAAAATGTGGTTTTTTTTACAAATGTTGAGGTTCGCAAGGGATTCTGGGTAACAGAACCTGGTGAGACCCAGACAAGTCACCCCATCCTGGATTCCCCTGGGTGTCTAGTTTTCAAAACTTTATAGGTTTGCTAGGTTTCCCTAGGTGCCAGCAGAGCTAGGGTTCAAAATCTACAGTTAGGCACTTTGCAAAAAAAGGGCCCGTTTTCACTGTGAAAATGTGGTATGTCTACGTTGGGTTTTGGGCCGTTTCTTGTCGCGGGCCTTAGGCCTACCAACACAAGTGAGGTACCATTTTTCTTGGAAGACTTTGGGGAATGCAAGGTCGGTGGAATTTTTTGAATCCACGCAGATTCCAGAACTTTGTTTTTGTTTACACATTTTGAGGTTTGCAAGGGATTCTGGGTAACAGAACCTGGTGAGAGCCAGACAAGTCACCCCATCCTTGATTCCCCTGGGTGTCTAGTTTTCAAAAATGTATAGATTTGCTAGGTTTCCCTAGGTGCCGGCAGAGCTAGGGTTCAAAATCTACAGCTAGGCACTTTGCAAAAAAAGGGTCCGTTTTCACTGTGAAAATATGGAGTGTCCACGTTGCGTTTTGGGCTGTTTCCTGTCACGTGCACTAGGCCTACCCACACAAGTGAGGTACCATTTTTCTTGAAAGACTTTGGGGAATGCGGGGTGGGTGGAATGTTGTGGATCCACACAGATTCCAGAACTTTCCACCACAGAAATGTGAGGAAAATGTGAGGAAAATGTGTGTTTTTTTTACAAATCTTGAGGTTTGCAAGGAATTCTGGGTAACAGAACCTGGTGAGAGTCAGACAAGTCACCCCATCCTGGATTCCCCTGGGTGTCTAGTTTTAAAAAATATATAGGTTTGCTAGGTTTCCCTAGGTGCCGGCAGAGCTAAGGTTCAAAATCTACAGCTAGGCACTTTGCAAAAAAAGGGTCAGTTTTCACTGTGGAAATGTGGTGTGTCCATGTTGCGTTTTGGGCTGTTTCATGTCGCGGGCACTAGGCCTACCCACACAAGTGAGGTACCATTTTTCTTGGAAGACTTTGGGAAATGCGTGGTGGGTGGAATTTTGTGGATCCACGCAGATTCCAGAACTTTCCACCACAGAAATGTGAGAAAAATGTGTTTTTTTTGACAAAGTTTGGGGTTTGCAAGGGATTCTGGGTAACAGAACCTGGTGAGAGCCAGACAAGTCACCCCATCCTGGATTTCCCTGGGTGTCTAGTTTTCAAAAATGTATAGGTTTGCTAGGTTTCCCTAGGTGCCGGCAGAGCTAGGGTTCAAAATCAACAGCTAGGCACTTTGCAAAAAAAGGGTCCGTTTTCACTGTGAAAATGTGGTGTGTCCACGTTGTGTTTTGGGCGGTTTCCTGTCATGGCCACTACACCTACCCACACAAGTGAGGTATCATTTTTATCGGGAGACTTAGGGGAATACAAAATTGTGGAGCAACTGTTATTACCTATTGACTTTCAATGCATTTCTGCCTTCCAAATGTAAGACAATGCGTAAAAAAGAAGTCACTTTGAAAAATGACCTATAGTTCACATGCTGGTATGGGTAACCACAATTTCGGAGATGTGCAAATAGGTACTGTTTCTAAACTTTATATTTTGTTCCCATTTCAAAAATACATAGGTGACTTTCATAGCGATTTTTCCCTGTTTATATTTTCCCAAATAAATTGCTTTATACCCGGTACACAATAAAAACCATTGCAAGATGCTGCTCAGTTATTGGCTCTGGGTTCCTCGGGTTATGGGTGAACCTACAAGTCCTATATATCCCCACAACCAGAAGGGTTAAGCAGATGTAACGGTATATTGCTTTCAAACATTTGTCATACTTAGTAGAAGTTACAGGTGAAAACGTTGGACCAATTGGCTGTTTTTTTTTACTCATTTTCATTTTTTTCTATTTTCAACTGTTAGTTTCTATATGAAAACTTTGAAGGATCTACACAAATGACTCCTTGCTGAATTCAAAATTTTGTCTACATTACATAAATGTATAGCTTTCTAGGATCCATCATTGCTTTCATACCCATTTTTACCATTAACTGGATGGAGGTTGAAACCACAAAAATTAGCAAAAATAGGCTATGTCCCAGAAAAATGCCAAAACTGTGTAAAAAATGTTGGTTTTCTGGCAAAAGTCTGCTTGTCCCTTAAAGCTGAGAAGATGGTGATTTCAGCACCACAACCCCATTGTCGATACCATTTGCAGGGAAAAAAACAGACACTTTCATCTGTAGCCCTTTGTTCCCACTCCAGGGGAATCCACAAACCCTGGGTACCTTTAGAATCCCTGTGATGTTGGAAGAAAAGGATGCAAATTTGGCGTGGATACCTTATGTGGTCAAAAAGTTACAGGGGTCTAAGCGCGAACTACCCCAAATAGCAAAAAAAAGGCTTAGCACGGGGGGGGAAGGCCTAGCAGCAAAGGGGTTAATGGAGGACTGTTCTGACAAAATGGGCTTCAATAAAGAGCATGGCTTTCCAAATGGAAGTTCAGAGAGACAATGAGCGATGAAATATGTGGGGTAATTAGCAGTGTATGCCGAAGGCACAAGTTACAGATTTCCCCCACGAGCCCTAATAGGCCTGGGGACCCCATCACCTGGGGCCGAATGCCATTGAAAAGAGGAGGGGGAATCTCTAGTAGCTATAACTCAGGCCCTAAGCTAACTATAACTGCCATGCACAGTTTTGTTATATAATTGCAAACGTTGCAACCAGGCCCTACGTCTAACCCCGGCGGGCAGCCAAATTCCCACCATGCACTGCCTTCTGGCATACACACCATGCAATTTGTCTTGCAGGTTCTGTCCATGCTCAGGCAAACCATGTCTGATTAGTAAAATAAATCCCTCGCTCCCTGAGTCTTTGCAGGCCCCAGGGATGCCATCCCCCAGGAATGTATTTTTTGTTAGGACAGGGGATTACACAGCCCTGTCACCAAGCCTTTGCAGGCACCAGGGCCCATCCAAGAGGGATTTTTTTCATTAAGGGGAGGTTATGGGCAGAGCCTCACCAACCCACTTTGGGCCCGAGGTTCGCATCCCCGGGGCCTTTCTTATTTTTTAAGAGGAGAGGGTACACAGACCCCCTCCTTGAGCCACTTCGGGCCCAGGGGACCCCTATGATTGGGGACTTTTATATTTTTTAAGCAGAGGGGGCATGCAGCCCCCTCTCCCTGAGCCACTTTAGGCACCAGGAATCACATCAGTTGGGCCTTTTTTATTTTGTAAGAGGAGGGGTTGTGCTGCACTGGAGAAGTGTGGCTCAATGGTTAGAGCGGCAGACCCTGATGCAGAGATCTGGCCCGGGACCAGGGTTCAATTCCCGCCTCGGCGGGTCTTGGGCTCAATTTCCTCGGACCTGATAATTCTCGCCTCGGTGCCTATTCTAATCATGGGTCCCACTCTGCAACTCTGGGCAATAGCTTGCTTAATCTCCACAACGGCCCCAACAGCGCTGGCATGCCTGGCTTCACCCTGGGGGTGCCCAGGAGTAGACATTTCACAGGGAAAAGCCAGGAAGGGTTCCACAGCGGTATGCGTACAGCGCCAGGACACCTCTTTGGGGGTATAAGTGCGCTTTACAAGTACAAATTTCATTTCATTTCACTCCTCCCTGAGCCATGTCAGGTTCCAGCGACCACATCCACTGGGGTCTTTGCTTTTTTTAAGGGGAAGGGGTGCATGGCCCCCTTTAATATGAAATCGGCCCTGAGAGAGTGGTGTCCCCAGGGCAAAACTCAGGGATGGGGTGCCCAAATCACACTAACATCCTCAGATATAAAAAGTAAAAAAGCAATTGTGGCGATTTAAAAAAAAATGTGTTTGCTGTGATCCTGCAGGACTCTCGCAGGATAACTAGGTGATTGCATCAAAACTCCTGAGTTTTTATATATTTTGTGCCAGGAGGTCTCTTTGGGACCCCTCCTACAAGGGGGCAGGGTATCCCTACCACACCCCCTTATATTTGTTTTTATAATATACTCAGGACAGGAAACTAAGGACTAGATCTATCAAGCATTTTTCAGGCCACAAACGGCCCGATTCACGGAATCGGGCCATTTGCTGCAGCAAAAAGGCATTTTGGTATGTATCAATCCCAAATTGCGATTTGGTAGCATGTTAGCAAATCACAGTTTAGATATGCAAATATGTACCGATTTGGTATTAGGAAGGGGCGTGTTTAGGGTGTCCCTTCCTAATATTGAATCACAGTGGTATGTAAGAATGTTTAGAAACCTAAATGCAGTGGCAAAACATTCTCATTTTACCACCTACTTCAAGTGGGTGGGAACCCATTCGCAAATAGGAAGGGGTCCCCAATGGACCCCTTCCCCTTTGAGAATGTAAATAAAAATAATTTTAACAGCAGGTAGTGGTCCCATGGACCACTACCTACTCTTAAAAAACAAAACTGCAAAGTTTCATTTTTTCTTTTTAAATGCATCCCGTTTTCCTTTGAGGAAAGCAGGCTACATTTGAACAAAAAAGATTGTTTTATTAAAAAGCAATCACAGATATGGTAGTCTGCTGACCTCAGCAGGCCCCCATTCCTGTGATGGCTACGATTCCTAATGGGTTGCAAATTGCGACCTACCTCATTAATAATCATGAGGTAGGTCTATTTGCGACCCACTAGGAATTTCTAATGAAACTCAAGAGTTTCATACATTAGGAATATCTATTTCCTAATTGCTATTCAGAGACCATCGCAATTAGGAAACAGGTATTCCTAATGTTAGTACATCTAGGCCTAAATCCCTGTGTCCTGTAATCGCTGGCTGCAACAATTTTTCTCATGTTGCAGACAGCCAATCAGAGCACTCGCTCCCATGGGTGAGTTTGCCCAAGAGGGAAAAATCCCCCTAGGCCAATCAAAACGCTCAATTTTTTTACATTGGGTTTGAGGGATTCTAGTAAGAGTCTCTCAAACCCAACCGTCCAGATATAGACATATTTTTGATCCAAAATATTTAAAAAACTGCTGAATGGATTTACACCAAGTCACAAAAAGCACACTTTCTGGACCAAGAACTAGCTTGCTTCCAAAAGTGTATGTCATTCCGTTCAGCAGTTTTGAGGTAGCATGGTTCAAAAACATTTTTGAAAAATGCCTGGGGATTTTTGGGTTGTAGGACCCGCCCTGCTTTTTCTCAGATCCTGCTTGATGGATCATCCCGAAACCTTCCATGCACAAACTAAACAAAAAGAGCACCGTTTTTGGAAAGTTTGTGAAGATTTGTCAAACTGCACCAACGTTATTATCAAAACAAAAATGGCAATTCCTTTGGAAACACTGACCTAACTACTATGATTAGCCAGTGGTGACCACCACTGAGTAATATATAAATATAAATGCATGGTAAAGCCATTACCTGGTAAAGGCATTGTGTGGGAAATGATGCATGGTAAAGGCACTGCGTTGTAATGTCTGCCTTGTAAAGGTTATTTCCCTTGAACATATATTGGGGAAAGTCATAACCAAAGTAGAGGGAACTAAACCCTCTTAAAAGAAATAGGCCATGCAAGCAAGGTTCATCCAGAAATGAGTACTCACTAACGGGAGAAATGATTATGCGTTCTTCCCTGCCAGCAATGCATTATGTCAACTCCTACTCTGTATGCAAAAACATAAGACAACCATGTCCGAAGATCAAGGCCTTTAGAAAGGTACTGTGACACTTGTCATCACAAAAAGCAATGAACTTACAGGCACATTGCACACCCATTGCAGGAGAACGCAACAAAATGGGCTAACCACATTATGAAAAATATACTTCTTGTTCCTACCAGACACCACAAATGCATATTATCAACCATTATCAACCATATATTGAACAATGTTAGTTGCATTATTTTGAACTCGTTATGGGTAACCACCTGTTGTAGTGATTGGAGATCGGTAATTTGTAGAAATGAATGTACATGTGAAAAATTAGAAATGTAAAATGGGACATGGGCAATAAGAAACTACATTGTACACTGTTCAGTATCAAGAATGATTGACATTTCCGTAAAACAAAAACATGATTCCTGCAAAAATAAATAAAATATGTTTAAAAAAATAAGAGATCAGGTAATTGTCTGTGATGGTCACAGATGAATTGCTACCTCTATGCGGTAATCAGTGCTGGTAATTCCATCTATATTGTTATATGCAACATATTTAATGGCAATAGTAAAGAGGGAGACTGTGAGGAGGGCAGCACCCTACTAGGCAATCTGCAAACTATGGGCCCGATTCACAAATGTAAACTTAGACCAAAAGTCTAACTTTACGACTTTTGGTATTCACAAAGAGACTCATGGGTAGTATCGTTATGACTGTGAACTTTTTGCACTCGAGGAGGAGTTTCTGCACTGGGGACAGAAACTCTGCCGTCGGGACAGAGTAAGTTCACTTACATACTGAGACACCTTTGTCAGTGCCTACCAGCCCCCCACGCAGCTCCAGCTGAAAGTTGTTAGCCCACAGCTAGTTCCAGCCTGGCTGCATTCATAAACTTAGAGCTGCCACACACAAACCTTCCCAGACCTTTCAACAAGTTGCTGAATGTGTTTGTCAGTTTGCCCCTTATAATGCGACAGAATTATTTCAGTAGAAGGAGGAGGAGAGCAGAGAGGATCTTTAGACAAAAGATCAACCTCTTTGGGATGTCTAGCCAAGGTGTCAGGTCCAGATACCATTTTCCCCCTGATGTCATCTTGGCTATAGTTCATGGTGGGAGTAGGATCTTGACTCTGAGACATACTGCTCTCATGCCATTCCAGCCTATGTCAAGATTCAAGCAGTTCTCCATTTCTTTGCTACTGGGTCTTTCCAGAGGGTGTCCAGTGACATCATGGGCATGTCTCAGGTAAGCCAGTCCCGATGTTTGAATTTGGTACTAAGCTGCATCAATAGAAGAGTGTATCTCCACAAAAGTATGGCTCTAACACTGGCAGGAAGGCAAAGGGTTGCTAGGGATTTCTACCACTATTCTCACTTCCCACGTGTGGTAAGAGAAATTCGTTGCACCCATGTGGCTCTTCAGCCATCTCACTACAATGCACACATCTTCCTCAGCAGACACCGCTGGCACCCCATTACCGTTCAGGGTGTGTGATATCAGTGGCCGCTTTACAGATGAGTAGGCTGTGTTCCCAGGTAGTACACATGACAGCTACATATTCTGCAGTTCACCTCGTGCCCAGTGGCTGGCAGGGGGAGAATTTGGCCACATGTGGCTTATGGGTAAGTACTCAAGCACCAGACAAATCTGATATGTATAACTGTTGTTTCAATATACACAACTATTATAAATCACTAATGCTTATGACACATACATATCCCAACAGACACTTCATGTACCATTTGATACATTATGAACTCTACAGATGCAAGCGGGATATGTACAAATATTTCCAAATTTTCCTCCTCAAGTGATGCTGCGTATGCACTCTCCCCTCATTTCCTCACACCATACAGACGTGAAACCACTGTACCTCAGCATAGGTACAATAGAGCACACATATGTACACCAGCCATCATAGAGCATACTTTTTGACTGATAACGTTGTGATTCAGATGTCTTGACCATACAGGAGGGTTGCTTCTGCTGTACTCCTCTGAAGTTTTGTGCAACATAATAATAGCCTATTGTGTCTTGCACAACATTGCAGTAAATCATGGCTTACACATATCTCTGGACCCTAACCTAGGTTTGAATCCAAGGAATGGGGCCATTGTACTAAACAAAGGGCAGGGTTTACAGGTGCATGACCTGCTGGTTGACACATTATTTTCTTGAGCAACTAGTTGTGTTACGCCCTTTATGTGGTTTCGCACTCTATTGCAACGATGATTGGTGGACATTTAACACCATACACTCCATCCTGAGACTACTCTGTAACCCATACATAATGGATGTAAACATCAGCTGTTGTCAGGAGTCAAAAAACACATTTCATGCACATGTCAGTGATTAGTGGGGACAACAGCTCAAAGGACTCAATTGACTTAAGGGATTAAGTGTCAATGCATGTTTGAGACCTCCCTGGCCAGTATTACAATAAGAATGTAATGTTTGTCTCTGAGACACAGTAGTTGTAGTGCTGGCATATTGAGGCTAGGAATGTTCAACACTTTGTTGCCCAGGCTAAGAAGATGCCATAGTAATAGTATTACACACTCCTTCGATGTCCCTGTTGCATATGTAATGTACTCCAACTGCATAATGGTAAGCATCTTTGTGGAGTTGTATTTAGGATTCGCAACATGAAACAAATGAATGTACAGGTATTGAGAATATCTTGGACCTGGACCTGATTCACAAAGGGCCTCTGCACTAATGGCGGAGGCCCTGCAGTCTTGGGTAAGTTCCTGCAAACGGGGCGGAATCTCCACAATTAGAATTCTCATTGCTGAGATTCTGCCCTCAGTGCAGAGACTTCCTCGCGAGTGCGGGGCCTCCGCCTTGAGTGCAGAGGCCCTTTGTGAATCAGGCCCCTTACATATGTGTGTGCTGCAACTCATGTGGCAGTGTGGCAAATTGTCTGTCATACATACATCATGGTTCAAGTGGATCTGTATAATGACATGGGTTGTCTATGCTCATAAGCTGCCAAGTTTTGCAAGTCCATGTGTGATGTGCTACTCCAGGCCAGTTATATATTTCTTTGAATTCTGGGACTAGTAGTTCTGTTTTACTATGGAATAAACCAGACTACAAGTCCTGGAATTCAAAGAAAAAATCTGGACGAGAGCAGCACATCACGCATGGATCTGGGAAACTCGGCAAGGCTGGATGCTGACAAACAGACTCCTTCATGCATCCAAATAATAACTAAGGGCCCGATTCTGTATACATTCTTTGTTTTCCACCTTGACTGTGTAATCCTTGCCCCGAGTGTGGAGTCTCCCGCCCCGGGTGTGGAGTTTCCGTTCCAAGGGCATAAACTCCGCTCCGGGGGTGGGGAATCCGCAGTCAGGCCAGAACCCAAAGATCTCATAGATGAAATGACAAACACTAAATGAAAAGCAGGACGTTCAATACAGGAAGTTGCAGGCAGCCATTTTCTGGTCATTCTGAGTCACCCTCCCCTCCAAACAAAATCCTCTGCCATCCTGAAGCTCTGTTTACCTAACCTGCCCTCAACATGGCTGAGGGACTTCAGGACAGGGCACCCTCTTTCAGTGAAACTGAATTGAACATACCAACTGAGGGGGTGCTTTATGGGGGACCACAGGAACAGCTGAGTATTGCAGTGCTCACCAGATTCTGACAAGATATCACAGTTCGCTGCAGTGCAGTGGGTGTGTAGCATCGGCTGGCCAAGATGTGTCACATGCGCTGGGAGGACCTGCGACGCTGGGCCTGAATTCAGGCTCAGGACTTATTGGGTGTGTCCTCCCAGTCCCACTCATAGAGGCCCCGCTTTAGCCCACTGTACAGGAGGATCCTGAAGACAGCCTGGCTGGTCCTCCGAGCTCAGCTGAAGGAGTTTGAGCAGCAGAGACCTGGTAAGCGCATGAACTGCATTATGTGTCAGGAATTGTGAGGTGAGTGGTGAAAGAGATGTTCACATTTCTTTTGTCACCTTTCACCTTATCTGAGTAATGGCTGCAGTACTTATAAGGTCTCTGTATCATTGGAGCACTTGGAATGCTGATTTCTGTGGGCATTCTGGGACTTGTAGTCTGCTAAACACAGCTGGGTAAATTACCCATACAGTAGCATTTTAATGAATAATTGCGCTTACATCATCATGACTAGTGAACCACAGACCTTATAACTGTTGTATGCAATGGTAAAGGAATGGCTTGGACAATGTCTAATGTTGGAATGAGAAGGATTTAGGTATTGGATGCTGTATTATGGATGCCTTTTGTGTGTGTGTCTTATGTCACCTTTCACTTTATCTGTGTGATAGCGGCAGTACTTATAAAGTCTATGTATCATTGGAGCACTTGGAATGCTGATTTCTGAGGGCATTCTGGGACTTGTAGTGTTCTAAAAACAACTGGGTAAATTACCCTTACAGTAGCAGTTTGATGAATGCACTTACATCATTATGACTAGTGAACTAAGGGCCTTATAACTGTTGCATGCAATGGTGAAGGAATGGTTTTGACAATGTCTAGTGTATTATATTTATGTACCATGAATTAAAGGCTGACTTTGCAATACATCTCTCATTCAAAATGATATAAACATATCCAAAGGGGACAAAATACACACATCTTCTCAACAGTGGCACATATGTAATTTCTAATATCTAGGGGCCTGATTCACAAAGGGCTCTACACTCGTGGCGAAGGTCCTGCTGTCGTGGGGGAGTCTCTACACTCGGGATGGAATCTCCACAATGAGAATTCTCATTGCGGGCGTTCCGTCCCGAGTGCGGAGACTCCCCCACAAATGCGGGGCCTCTGCCATGAGTGTAGAGCTCCTTTGTGAATCGGGCCCTGAGTAGCTGCACTAACTATGCACATGCGATTACCAGTGTACAGCACAAATGTAGCTGTCTTGACATGCTATATGTGGCACTTGCCATGTAGAGCGTCTGGTTTTGTCAAGGGATATTTCAATCTTTAGAATCACATCTTTGCAAAGGTCCTATCCAAGGCCTTGTTTGTATATGTAAACCCCATTTTGCATGTATGTGTGTTTCACTATGCTGCACAACAGATGACATTTGATAGTAAGTGTAAGACTGTTGAGACTGCACATTACATGATAATCCTGGATCCACTTTTAGGTGTGGATATTTCCATCCAGACTGTGTCCCATCTCAACTTGTAGACTTACATTGTGTTTGTTTCAATGTCAGGAAACAAACATTGCTCTAATGCTGAAGGTGAGGGTTAGTAAAAACTGAACAGTATACTGACGTAAATTGAGGAATATGTTATTGTGTGAGTAAAGTCTGGGCATTACAGTGATGGTACACATACTTTTGGGTTCACTAAACATATAATTGGGTAGTGAGATCAAAGAAGTACAAAGTCAGCACTGGATTTATGTAGTCACATGCTTTGCTATGAATTGAACACCAACTACATACTTGTTTGCCTTCTATTTCAGTGGACCAGGCTGGCCAAAAACCAACAGGACAGGACCAGGGGCAGAACGGGAGATTCTCGGCTGGTCGGTAGGCACGTCCTCTTGATACTACCAGTGAGCAGGAGGAGATACACGATACATCAGGAAGGGGTTGGTGCATCTACCCAGATGGATCCTTCAACATCCACACCAACAGGCCTGGTGGAGGCTGAAGAGACTGAAAGGCGAGACATTGATAGGGACACCTCCAGCCAGGGAGGGAAGGAATGTGGCCCTCTCCCTGCCCTCCTTAACCAGGGCAGGTCCCATCACCATCTAGGCTTGCCACTGACCCCTCCCTAACGCTAGATGTCCCCCTTTCATTGGGACCTCAAGCTGCAGCCCCCACTTGTCCCCCTACAAGTGTCTGCCCGGAAGAGCTAAGGAAGACATCTGTCCCCGACACCCCACAACCCTCATGTTCTACCCAAAACCTTCCATGTGTGATTACTCGTGTGGCTGCATCCTAGGAAGTGATGGTGGCATCTGCTATTGACTAGAAAGTGTCCTCTCGGGTCTTACAGGAGATCTGTGATGAACTCTGTATGTTTCAAGAGGCACATTCCAGAGACATGGCCAACATCAAGACCTACATCACTTCCTTGGGTGCAGCCACATTGTCTGGTTGACCCAATGACCCACCCAGACCCCTGTAGTTGTGTTTCTCAGTTCATCTTCCCTCACTGTTTTTTCTCCCACCCCTTGTACGCCTCATGTTTCCTGCTCCCATGGGGAGTCTGATCCTGCAACGGCCAGCCAGGTAGAATCCACAGGAGCAGAGGATCGCCACATTGTGGAGAAGGAGGACAGTGAAGATGACCAGTGAGGGGACTATGTTTGAACTGAAGACTTATCCTTTAACCCATGTACATAGATTGCTTCCCCTGACGCTTCCTGGTGTGTTTTATTTATTTTGCCCAAACCCTCCAAATTCCCTTGCCCATTCTGCCTGAAGACTTTTATTTGATTTCATTTCTCCCTTTGCAATGGACAGGTTTTTATATTTAGTTTAGTACCTAAAATATAAACATTTTTTTCTACAACACCATCTCTATCTTGTGTACCGTTGATATATATGCTGGATTCAAAGTATGGAAGTCAACATCGGTAGATGTTTAGCTACGATACCTTGTTACACAGATGGCCCCCACAAATCTACATGTCTTACTCACACACATTTATCATCACATATAAGGCCTACAACCAGAGTAACCAATTGGCCATCATCAACTATTAAGCAACCCAGCATTTACTTGTGAAAAATATATTTTTATTTCATACATTGGGGGTGTCCATATTTTACAGTGATCATGGGGGATATCTCTTGTGACTTCGCAATTGTGGTGGTGAGAATCTCTGTGAGTAAGTGCGTTTATTGTGTTGGTGCTGATGTGTGGGTGGTTGTGGTGCATCTGCCTATGCAGTTGGTGGGTGTGACTGTACAGGCGGTGAGGGTGTCTGTACAGGGGGCGAGGGTGCCTGTACAGCTGGTGGGTGTGCCTGTACAGGTGGTAGGTGGGCCTGTACAGGTAGTGAAGGTACCTGTACAGCTGGTGGGTGAGGTGCCTGTTCAAGGGGTGAAGGTGCTTGTACAGGTGGCGGAGGTGCCTGTAAAGGAGATGAGGGTGCCCTGTACAAGAGGTGAGGATGCCTGTATATGCAGGGAAAGACATGACTGTTCAGGGGGGATGTGCCTGGGAGGGGGAATGTCCTGGGGGGTGGTGCCTGTGTATGTAGGGGGTACCTGTACAGGTTGTGGTACAGGTGCATAGGTGGGGTTTGGTATAGGTAGGTGTGTTGGTTCCCCTTCATGTGTTGACCTAGAACAAAGACTTTAGTACAGTTTCAACATGCCCTCCATCTTCTTCATGGCCAAGGCATTGTGTCTTGCATTCTCTTTCCTATAGATTGCTATGATGTCATTTTGCCTCCTTGCCTGTCCGAGACACAAGTCTGTCTGTCAATTATCTGAGGGAATTGCTGTATTCCCAGTAGTGAGTCTTAAATTTCATACACAGTAGCCTCTATAGCACGAATGTTCCGCCTCACATCAGCCTGTTTCTGGAAACATTCATCCTCCCTTTGGCCACTATGACCATCTGCCAGCCCCCTCAGCATGTGACTGCCTTTGATTCGATGGTCGGATCCATCAGAATGGGGAGGGGTGGCACGTGGGAGGCTGCAGGGAAGAGATTGGTGCCTAGGGGATACGTGCTCCTTTACCAGGGGTGTTAGGTCCCTCAGATGTTTGAGAGAAGACCTTGGACGCACTGTCATGGGAGGAGAGGGTAGGAAAAGCAACATGTTTACCCTGGATGTGAGAGCTGTGAGGAGTTGATGGTTCTATTTGGGTAGGTGAATGCTGTGACTGGCTGTCCGACTGCTGGGAATGGACAATCTTTAGAGGAGTTGCAGTGGGAGGCACAATGCTGACTGGACCTGGTGTAGGCTTCAGTGTTTTGCCCAGTTGCCCAACAATGTACTCCTGATCATCCAGGTCCTCTCCATGACCAGCACCTGATCATCTTCTTCATCCTCATTTTCTTCCTCCTTATCATCCTCTTCTTGTGTGGTGCTGGCAACTGACATTGCTGCTTTGAGGAGGATTGGCTTCTCTCTTCAGATTGCCTGCCGCCCTCCATTGGTGGATGGTTCAGCTTCCTCAAGTTACTCATTGTCCTCAGCGTCTGAAAGACAGAGGTTGCAACAGGATAAGAATTTGTAATAGTATATCATGTGCTATAACACAAGGGTTAGGCCAAATAATCTTTGCATATATCTGATATTCCACACGTGAAATGATTTGTGTAAACCTACACACAATAACTCACACTGCAGCATTGTGGTGGTCAATGCACATGTGCAATGCAAATTCAAACTCACCAGCTCCAGGCTCAACTCTGTGTTGTATTGAAATCCCCTGTGATGTCAGCTGCTAGACCTGGCTCCTTGAGTGTAAGGGGGAAGATGTGGTCCACAATCCATCAGCTTCAGAAGGAAGGGACACCGTTATTAATATTGAGCATGAATTACATGTGAACATGCAAAATTAACACAGACATCACGGATTATGTTGGGAACATATCACACACTAACTTCAGATTATGCAATGAAGTGGCAATATCTGCTAATTTCCTTTCACAAGAATTTGGTTATTATGCACGATTTTGGAATCAATAGTTTACAGCGCTACATGGCACACTTACCTGACGGACGGATGGTAGTGGGTCTGACCGCTGTAGCCAACATTTCTCCCAAATCCCTGCATAATGTACTTTGTATCACTGAGGAAGCCCTGACAGCAGCTGTAATATGACATACATATCCATATTTCAATACAAAGGATGATGGGAATCATTTAACATGTATATGTCATAGGTGTAGACTTTCAACCCAGTTGTGAGTACTCCTCTTTAAATGAGACACTATAAGCAATTTGGTACATACTGTATTAATTTAACATAAATGTAGAGTCATCCTTTCATTAGCTAACAAGTTATGAAGTAGTATACTATTATGAGCCATATCTGAGCATATGGAGATAAGTGACAACAGGGATATTGGACACACACCACTTACTGCTTACATATAATCTAATATTTAAGACTATGAGCCTTTTATAAAGTTATTATTAAGGGCACTTACCAGGGTCCACCATCTGCTCAGTGTGTGGTGCCTGACCATATGTCACACCCGCACGTGGAGCAGAGATCACTGTAGTCTGTGTTTTTCTGGCCAACGTCACAGGGCCTAAAATGATATGAGTGTATTTAGTTTACATTCGAGTTGACATGTGTAATGAACAACATTTCTTGGTTCAGTTCACATGTTTGAGACTGTTGATGGATTCTACGTAAAATATCCATGGTTTGTCTGATTGCAATATAGTAAATGAGACCATCTTCTGGCCATATTTACGTACCAGTTTGTGCTTGTGGTATGGGTTGATGTGCCCCATGATGTTGCCTTCCTGCAAGTGCAGACACCTCGGCTCCAGTGGGTGAATCTACTCTGGCTGTATATGGCAATGAAAAGAAGAAGTCAACAGACAATACCAACAAATGAGGATTATGTACAATGTTTCACGTAGTTACTCAATTGCATTTACAAGACAATACCTGCCATCCCATTAAGGTCATCATTCACAGGCAGCCCATGCAGCAGGTGGGGGCGCATGGTGAAGAGGACATCCTCCTCAAGTGGGGTGAGATGGAGACAGGTTTCAGTTTGTCCACCAAGGAGAGCACTGGCCACCTCCATCCTGGTGAATTTCTCCTTCACCCACGTCTTCTCATCCTGCCACTTCTTTTTTATGTCTGTGATGGTCCGGACATCCTCCCAGCCACGGCTGATGCAGGTAAGAGCGGTGGGGCAAGGTGAGGGGGGATTTCGAGAGACAACCACAAGGGAAAGTTAAATAAATAAATAATTTTCCCTTGTGGTCGTCTCTTGAAATCCTCCCTCACCTGGCCCCACCGCCCAACCGCTCTTACCTGCAGCAGCCGTGGCTGCATCCTCCCCAATGCACTAACTGCAGTTGTCTACTGCTGCCATAGGGCTGCCTTCTCTCTTGCACTTCTGAAGTATAGAGGTAACCCATGCAGTTGATTGTAGTTCCTCACTACAAATGTTCAAATCATATTGGTCTCGTCCTCAGTATAGTTCTTCTTCCTCCTCGATTGTTGCATGCTGAAAGCCAGGCAGGGCATGGAGCAGGGAGGTGAAGTGTAGGTGTGGAAAAACCAGAGCCTTGAATGTGTGTTGCTTTTATGTGGTTTGTAGTGTAGGGAGCGCATTAATTGTCTACAGGTGTATGAAATTATACTTACTCAGCTCGAGTGCGGAGATTCTGTCCTGAGTGCGGCCATTGTGCCCTGAGTGCTGGAACTCTGCCCCGAGTGCAAAAACTCCGCAGTTGTGAAAGTGCTACTTGTGAATACCAAAAGTCGTAAAGTTAGACTTTTGGTCTATTTTTACCTTTGTGAATCGGGCCCTACTAGTGTAATCTCAATGTCCAGGCAACCAAGTAAATGTTAGTGTTCCACATGACTAGTGTATGTGACTGTGCCCCTGTATGGCTGTGCAGGAGAATTTCCGAAGGACATCTTTTGGTCGGAGTGGGGGTTAGCAATAATGTACGGCTTACTGACAAATAGGCTCCTTTCATTTGTTTAAGAGAACTGCTGTGAAAACATGTAATCTAATGTCTAGAGTTTTGTGGAGTTGTAACATTAGTCAGGGGCGGCTCCTCCGCTATGGTGGAGGAGCCTCACCCCACTGCTTTTAAGCAGTGCAAAGTAAAGGAAACATAAAATGATAATAACTTTGAGTTGTTATCATTTTATGTTTCCTGCTGCTTTGCAGGTGGGCTGGGCTGCTCTACTCTCGGAGCAGGTCTGGGGAGGAGTGGTTTGCCCACTCCTAATTGCACATGACTGTTTGGCCTGCTCTCTCTGGCCGCCCAAAACAGTCATGTACACGTCCCTGTTCTCCATGCAGGCTGCATTACAGCCTGCGTGGAGAACATGCCCAGGCCCCCATTCCCTGGCTGAGCATCAAACCAGGACGCTCAGACCAATCACAACGCTGCAATGCAGCGCTGTGCTTGGTCAGGGGAGCCTGGCTGTGCTTCCTGTGCCTCAGTCTGATGAGGAGAGCAGGAGCAGAGACGCAGGACCCAGCGCGGCAAGTTAAGTGTTTATTTTATTATTATTATTTTTCTTTTACATTGCGCACCATTTCCCCACCACCCCCCTCACCACCCCGCGTGCCTGCATCCGCCCTAGCAACTGCGAGCCATGCCGTTCGCTACTGACATTTGTTGATTTCTCTTCCCATTCTATCATCCTCAATTCTTCAGTTTCTCTTTAAATAACAAAAATAACGTTGATCTTTCAGTTGTATATCAAAGTATAGAGAATCACCAGGAGAACTCATTGTCTGTACTATTTTGGCCTGCGACACAGCGGTAGGTAGGACTAGAGTCACAGGGGCATATTCACAAGGACTCATCGCCGATTTATCGCCACCTTAACGCAACAAAAGTGGAGATAGATTTAACGCCCCATTCACAAGCGTGTGCAAACTGCAGACATCGCCAGTATTCCCGCGATAACTTCCCCCAAATTTACCTCCACCGGTGACACCACCAACTAACCCTAATGAGATGCAGAGTAGGCGTTCCTGTGCAAAAAGACACAAAAACACCACTACACCACTTTCACAACGAACTGCCAGATCTGCGATGCGAGTCAAAACCACGCGATAAGCCGCGGTAGCAGCAGGTATTTAACACCTGCCTCTTGCTGGTGTAAAGCAGGACGACTACCTGCAGCAGGCAACGGAGCCCCGCACACAGCCACACCCAAAGAACAACCCACGCCATGGAGCTACTCATCATGCAGCTCGGAGCCCCAACAGGGCCACAACACCCACCGCCACCACCCCCAGGACCGCCACCACCCCCAGGACCCGGACCCCCCCCGGACTACCACAGAGGCAGCGCAGAGTAAGACAGGGGACCTACCGAAAACGCACCAGTCTCACAGACCTAACGCCCGAGGAAGTCATTGCCCACTACAGGCTCAAAAGGACAACAATCCTCCGCATCATGACCCACATCACCCACAGGTTGACGGTACCAACACATTGGACCACCAACGTCCCTCCGCAGACAAAGCTGCTGGCTGTGCTGCACCTGTTGGCCTCTGGTACCTTCCAACCAACAACTGCCAGAGTCGGAGGAATCTCACAGCCAGCCCTATCAAAGTTCATCACACCTGTCCTGGATGCCATCATCAGCTTCATAGTTCATACCCCAGTACCTTCACTTCCCCCACACTTGGCAGGAACAGCTGGAGACCAAGCAAGGCTTCTACGCCATTGCTAGCTTCCCACACGTGTTGGGGGCCATTGACTGCACACATGTCCCACTTGTGCCCCCTGCGGATACTGCACACCACTACCGCAACAGAAAGCACACGCATTCCATCAATGTGCAGGCAATAGTGGACCACCGGGGAATGTTCACCAATGTCGTTGATAACGCCGATTCTTATCTAATTATCTATAAGAACCTTCTGGTCGCCAAGATCTTTTTACCTGTTGAATAGTGTAAAGGAGAGAATCTCATCTGGTTATATAACAGCATTCATTTTGTCTGAAAGGACCACTGACTCCGAATTCAAGTTTAAGAATTTATTATCGCCAAAAATAACTGAACGTGCAAGCACCTCAACACGAGGTTAAAGAAATAGATGGGCACTAATACAAATAATAATCTACGCAGGAGTCTCATCCGACTCAAGATAAGGAGAATAGAAAGTTCTAGAAGGATCAACCAGACTATGATTGCTCCAATTTCTAAGTTGCTCTTCATTGGACTAAACAAACTTAAAATCAATTGCTGTCCCTACACTAACGCTAAGTGACATTCCCTGCATAACGATTTTCCCAGGCAAGAGTGAATAAAAGGTGTCAGCTGTGAAGACCTCCTAAGAAGTGCAATCACATAATACCTAAGCTCAGCTCTGTCCTTCTCTCTGGTCTCCCCTACCTCTTCTCTGGCCTCCTCCCTCAGGGCACTATCCCTAATACAAAACCCCAATACAATTGTACACGCCTTTGTCACGCCTCCTTGGCCAGGTCTTCTTTCTTGTGCTTTTCCATCGAAACGGTTACTTCATCCTGGACGGTTGCGATGACCTTGAGTCCCAGGCACCTTCTCCGCTGAAAGTATCATCCCTAAATTCCATTTCACTCCCCGTACCATGCCTCCCATCTCTCTAGCTTTTGAAAACAAAGAGTTAGTCTTACTAACGAGACATGTGTCCTTGCACCTGCAACAAAAGATACTTTCAACAGAAACCTTCTACTGTGCAAATTAAATCTACCGTTTGTGCCCAGAGAGCCTTACCAAGAGAAACTTTTCTCGGCCTACAAAATAAGCTAACATAAGAATAAACCAGGCCTTCCCTAAGCATATATGTAGTCAGGCCTTTACATATGACTTTTAAACACACATCTTACTTTTCCCCATAAGCATTTTCATTACGATTCATATGCAAACAATGAATTACATGTGCAACTTTAATATGGTGCACGCTTAAACTACTGCAATTACATTACACACGAACAAATTCCTCTATGCATTATGTTCACACAATTCAATAAGCATTACATTACATCGTTATCCTAACACCATTATGCTGCTGAGTTCACTTTCTCTCAGTGAACTATTCATTCTTTACTAACCATACATGAGTTTACAACTGAATATAAACGAATATATGTCTGAATACATGTGGGTGCGGCCTATCAGTGATTATGATGCACCCCTACAATTCACAAGAACATTTCGCTCTATCAGTTCCCCCCTTTGATGACTCCTGTCATCACATTTCATTCTACTCCCTTGGAGAAAGAACCGACCTAAACAGAACTTGTTGCCATCTTCCCTGATCTTAGTTTCTCCATGCTCTTGAGCCTTTGATACTGACTGTCCTGCAGTCTTGCCAATCTCATGTCATTTTCCCTCAAAGCTCTCTTGACTCGGCCTGCTCGATACCACTTGTAGGCCTTGATCAAAATCCACAAGCCAACCACACAAACCACCAAAATAAGGAGGGGTCTCAGAAAGTACCCAAGGAATCCCTTTCCTAGATACGCAAACCAACCTCCCACTTGACCAAAACCCTTGCCGACCTTTTCCCAGGCCCCCTCTTCGGTCAAATCCGCTATTTTTGTGTGGATTGTAGTGATGTTACTTATATATTTCTCCAGATCCTTGCTACGGTCTGGTATATAAGTGCAGCACTCTTGAACCTTCAACATTTTACAGACTCCGCACTCTTTTGCCAATAGGACATCCAAAGCAAGGCGATTCTGCAAAACCATTCCCCTTATCGACAACATCTCTCCTTCCACCAACACCAACGACTTTGCTGTATTCATTGAAAATTCATCAACCACCGTCGCTAACCTCCGGATCTTCACATCATTCAAGACTACTCCCAGACTAGGTATCATAGCTCCAAAGATATCTCCCACGACAATTCCTGCACTTGCAGCCCTTCTCGCTCGTGAATGCTCTCCACCTTCTAGAAGATCTAAATCTTCTGTATGGTAAATCTTTGGAAATATTATTGCCAAATAACATGTTCCATACCAATTTGCAGGCAACCTCACATAAGCATTCTTCCCACATACATAATACACCGTTGGTATCACTTGTACAGGACCTTGGAGAAAATCTTTTGCCACATCTGCCATGGTGAAAACGTGATCACAAGTACTTTGTCCCACTGCTACCTTCTCGTAGTAAGTCTGATAACGCCTTATACACAACTTACCCCTCTGCTCCTTATCTAACGCTATAGGACCATAGCTTCCCCTGGTCTTATGCAACTGTTCTTCCTCTGTCCAATCTGTGCTGTGATGCCCCAAGTCTCGGGAGTGAGTCAGCTTTCTATACCTATCCTCGACCTGATCTACAAACTTTCTCTCTACATCCGACATCAAACAAGTCAGATTGTGTCTGTGTGCGAATGCTGTATCCAATTCCAAACTCGGTATGAAGTACTTCCTCAGTCTGTCTTCCGTCTTATAATAGTCATATTTATTCAAATGCTTGTAAGCTGGGACTTCAGGAAGCACTGCGTCGAAATTGGAAAAGAAATACTCAAACTGATCTCTCTCATAAAACAAACTAAGCAAAAGACTACATGAAATACCATAAGTCAGTGGAAGATGGTGATACCTAATACCCTCGTCCACTGAAGTAGGCAACTGCATACACACATAACAATCTTTCGCATCCATCACATCAACATACTCATACAACAACTTAGCATATGCATTCAACTTAAAATCACCTTTAGATAAATCTACATGTAATCTACGACTTTCTTCTAATAGCAAAGCTCTGTCAGCTGCCCTGTCTACCCCCTTCTGGCTAGGTGTAATAGGTGTAGGTGTCCCTGTCACCCCCTCTACTTCTAGCTCGTGCGAACCAGTGTATGAGACTATAACTACTATGATTATAGAAACTATTACACTACTTATAAGGATGCCTACAATCCATTTAGATCTACGATTGGGATCTCCCGGCTCCATGGTTTTGAAAGTTCTCAAAAGTCTTGGTTATCGCAAAGAACCCTGAAAAAGTCTCTGTCCTTTATTTGTGACTTGCTTAACCAGCTCGAGCAACCATGAAATCTCCGGACTTTCCCTTTCCGATCACAATCTTATTTACACAGTCCAGAAAAAGACTTCCCTAGTTTTCGTTCCTCTTCTGTGGAAAGTCCCTAAGTTTATTCTTCTTCCACTCGGACCTAGGTTATCTTCTTCTTTTGGACTTTTATTTACAGTTTATAGTTGATCCACAATAAGATCCTCATTGAGCAATACCAGAACGTGATACAAAAGTTCAAGACGCAAAATCAACACTTCATGTGAAAACGGCTCAACTCCAAAAGGCGGGAATTCGAGTCGATGCAGAACCAAGTTTCGGACTTCACTCAGAAGCGGGGGATTCGGAACCGTGAGGGTCAGTGTTCCTTCTATCTCGAGCCCTGGCAACTGCAGCACCACCTTCACCACCACATTCGGGCTCCGACGGACCACTTGCACTGACCTCAGCCTTCCCGTGCTCACCACCCCCTGCATCAAACACGGTGTAAGTCCACTCAGGGGTAGAGTATCTGCGACAAGGCACTCTTGTTCTCTTTGACCTTCGCCGACTGTCTTGTGCTTGGTCTTCGTCACTTGCCTCCGTTTCAGATACTTCAGACACTGGAGCAAGGTCTCTTTCAGGTGCTAACCTCAGGTTCAGTCGCCTCTGTCTTTCAGGCCAACTTTCTGCGCTTCTGTTCGTTCGTCTGCCTTCCCCTTCTATACCCAGTGCACTACTTCCTCTTTCTGTTGAATCTGACTCTTCTCCGCCCACTGCACCGTTTCTGTCTTCGGTGTCTGAGTCAGGGTTCGAACTGTGGAAACCCCCTTCAGCTTGCTCTAGTGCACCACCAGCTGTGTCAGCGACCCTTACAGCTTGACTTGTCCTCCCATGTGGCCCTGCCACATCAGCTGGATTTTCATTTACGAGAGGAGCTGTTTCTTCCAAGGGTGCTGGAACTCTGCGGGTATGGGAGGCATGCACCCAGTTCGGCAATCCTCCACACTTCACTGCTGTGTTCGTGATAAGTATCACCTGATACGGGCCACGCCAGCGGGCATCCAAGCAACTCTTCCTCACGTGCTTCCGGACGAGCACCCAGTCACCGGGACACAAGTCGTGGCACAGATCACTCGAGGCTGGGATCACTGCTGCTTGCACCTGCTGGGATACAGAACGGACCACATCAGAGAGTCCTTTACAATAATCGAGAATCAAATCATCAGTGATGCTTATCAAGGCTGTAGCTGGTACTGCTGGCAATCTCATTGCCCTCCCCATTAATATCTCATGGGGGGACAACCCGGTCTTTCTGTCTGGGACGCTTCGCATGCTCATCAGCACGAGCGGCAAAGCGTCGGGCCATTTCAGAGATGTCGAAGAACACATTTTTGCCATCCGGGCCTTCAAAGTTCCATTAACTTGTTCCACCATCCCAGAAGCCTCTGGTCTGTAACTACAGTGGAGTCTCTGGTCAATGTTCAATGCAGCACAAAGCAACTTCATGATTTCACTGTGGAAGTGCCCTCCTCTATCTGATTCCAAAGAGGTCGGGATCCCGAATCTAGGGATGAGCTCCCTCAACAGTAATTTAGCCACTGTGAGAGTGTCACACCTGCGTGTGGGGTAAGCCTCCACCCACCGTGAGAATACACATACTAGCACTAAAATGTACCTCAATCCATTGCACTTAGGCATCTCCACAAAGTCCAGCTGTATTCTATTGAAGGGCCCTCCTGACCTTCCAATGTGACTCAACGTAACTACAGTTTTCTTTCCAGCATTCATCTGCTGACACGTAACACACCTCTGACATACCGTCTCAGCCATTGCTCGGAACCGTGGGTTATACCACGTCTGTCTAAACACTCTCATCATTGCGTCTCTACCAAGGTGTGCCTGTCCATGTATCAGTCTTGCCATCGGACTCAGCAATTCTTCAGGCAACACGGCTCTCCCATCGTTGGATACCCACACATCCACATCTCCTTTCTCACAACCAGCTTTGATCCATCCCTCTCTCTCTTGGTCTGAAACTTCATCCTGCAATCGCTTAAGCTCTTCCCAAGTGTCTGCCATGGCCAACATTATGCTGAGCTCGGTTCCTTCTTGGCTCTCCCCTGCGTATCTATCTGTGAATATGCATCCTTGTTCTGCACAGAAACGGGCGACTTCGTCCGCGTAATTGTTACCCAATGATACAAAGTCCTCCCCTTTCCCATGGGCTGAACACTTTACCACAGCAATTTCTTTCGGATGCTGTAATGCATCTAACAGTTGTCTTACATATTCTCCATTCCGAATGGGTGAGCCAGATGATGTCAAAAATCCCCTCTGAGACCATAACTGCCCGAAGTCGTGCACCACGCCAAACCCATATTGGCTGTCTGTGTAAATCGTGATTCGAATTCGATCAGCGGCCAAACAGGCACGGGTCAAGGCAATGATCTCAGCTACCTGCGCGGAGCGTACTCCTTCTAGGCAAGCAGCCTCGACCACTCCTGAAATGGTACATACAGCAAACGCTGCTCTCAATTGCCCCACACTGTCTCTTAAGCATGAACCATCGACAAAGAAAATTTCATCTGGGTCAGCCAATGGTTCATCGACAATGTCAGGTCTCGGTTTGGTGCAAAGCTCGGTCACATCGAGACAATCATGGTCCGCACAATCTTCATCATCCGTGCTCGGTGTAGGCATCAATGTCGCAGGGTTCAAGACAGAGCACCTTTTCAGAGTCACATTCTCTGCGGCAAGTATGACTTGCTCGTACCTCGTTAACCTATTGTTCGTTAGGTGCTGTGTCTTGGTCCTGGTCATCAATAACTCAACCGAATGTGGCACATGTACAGTCAATGGATGTCCCATTACAATGCTTTCACATCTTTCAATGCTGACACCTGTTGCAGCAACGGATCTTAGACATCCGGGCAACGCAGAAGCTACTGGATCTAAAGTAGCTGAAAAATATGCAACTGGTCTACGGACACCTCCATGGTTCTGAGCTAACACTGCTAATGCACATCCTTCCCTCTCGTAACAAAACAATGAAAAGGCCTTGTTGTAATCAGGCATTCCCAGTGCCGGAGCCCTGCACAATTCCTCTCTCAGTTTCAGGAATGACATCAAGCACTCCTCGTCCCATGGTACCGGATCACTCACATCCTTGTGCGTAAGCCTCTGCAAAGGCTTTGCTCTCAAGGAGAAACTAGGAATCCACTGTCGACAGTAGCCAACCATTCCCAGGAACATCCTAACTTCTCTCTGTGTGGTGGGTACTGCCATGCTCATTATTGCCTCAATTCGATCTGGTGACACCTTCCTCTTGCCTTTTTCCAATCTGTGTCCCAAGTACTGTACCTCATTCAAACAGTACTGCAGCTTGTTCGGGGACACCTTATGTCCGTTCTCTGCTAAGTGGTTCAACAGAGCTACAGTGTCAATTCTGCAAGCATCTTCTGTTTCTGAGGCAATGAGCAAGTCATCTATGTATTGCACGAGAACTGAGTTCTGCGGCAACACAAGACTCTCAAGGTTCTTCTTCAGGATCTGGTTAAAGATCGATGGACTTTCCGTATACCCTTGAGGGATACGACACCATGTTAACACGCGATTTTCCAGCCTGAACGCAAAAAGAAATTGGCTTTCCTCATGGAGCGGTATCGAAAAGAAGGCTTGACATAAATCGATAACCGTAAACCACTCGGCTTCACATGGGATCTGGAACAGTATTACTGAAGGATTCGGTACCACTGGACAACAAGGGACAACTATCGTGTTGACCTTTCGCAGGTCTTGCACGATCCTGTATTTCCCGCTCGGTTTCTGTAGTCCCATTATGGGTGAATTACAGGGGCTACCTCTGATCTCTTTCAAAATGCCTTTCTCAATGAAAGTCTCGATCACAGGTCTTATCCCTGCAATCGTTTCTGGCGACAGGTTGTATTGAGGTGTCCTGGGGAAATCAACATTCTGTTTCACCTCAATCCGCACTGGTTCAACCCCTCTGATTAGACCTATTTCGTCGCCTGCGAAATCCCACACCACAGACGACACTGCGTCTCTCAGATCAGGTGGAAGTTCTTCCACAGTCACCATTGGGTACAGATCTATACACAGATGCTGATTGGTAATCTTAAAGTCAGCATCGTCATCTCTCGTCTGGACCTCCACTCCCCGTGGCGTACAATAAATCGTGCAGTTCAACTTGCACAACAGATCTCTCCCCAAAAGGCAAACTGGACTCGTATCACACACTACAAACTGATGTCTAGTTTGGAAGGAACCTATCTTTACTAGGATCGGTTCTGTCAATGGGCTGCTTATTCTCTTGTTCGCTACTCCAACAACCTGGATTGATTGTCCCGAGAGGGGTAGGTTAGGGACCACTGCTGATCTTACAGTAGACCGGGTAGCACCAGTATCAACCAAAAGTGTGGCAGGATGACCCTCAATATCTGCCTCCACAAAAGGTCCTCTCTGGTCTACCTCCAAGACCGCTCCAAGTGTGCAGTCTTCCTCCCCCTCAGGCACCGTCAGGATAAAGGGTCTGAGCTACTCTCGTCATAATCTTCGAACAGGGGCATCTGTTGGTACGTTCGTGTTCCTTGTGAAATCCTTGGAGCTTGGGGAACCTGGGCGTGAGAACTGTATACCCCCCTTTCATCGTCCTAGGCCTCGTCACTGTGTTAACTACCTCTTGCGCGGGTGCCTGAGCCCCCTCTTCCTCTTCCTGCAACTGATTAGCTGGGTTCAAAGGACACTCGCGTTTCCAATGTCCGACCTGGCGACAAAGATGACACGCAGTGGTCTTCTTCAATGTGGCCACGTCCACTCCTGTCTTGGGGTCTACTGGTTTTCCCTTTCCCATGGCTTGCCCATTCTGGTTTCCCTGGAAATTTCCTTGCTTTCTTCCTAAGGTCCCTCCACTAGGCTGACTCTGTGCTGTCTGCATCTGGACAAGCATCAATTTGTCTTTTAGCTTTCGATGTTTCGATTCCACCTCATCACTACAGTATCTCGCATACCTCAATATTTCATCTAGTGGCTTGTTCTGCCAGCAGATCAAATGGTGCTGTATCATGAGGCTGATTTCCATTCTCAGACCCAGTACAAACTTTGAGACAAACTGTCCCATATCCTTGGGGTCCAAGATATCTAACCCACTATACTGTTTAAAAGCTTGCAGAAGTCTTTCATAATATTCATGCACCGTTTCCTTGGGTTCCTGTACAGTCCGATCTATCTTAACCCAATCTATATCCTGAGGTGAAATCTTCAGTTTCAACCATGTAATCACCTGCTCATACTTTTTCATAACTAGGGGTGATGGACCATTTGTAACCGCCTCTCTATCCGGTTCCGAAGTCGGCCACTCGATAGCGACTTTACAAGCTGTCCACAAATCTCCCGGTACCACTATGTCAAACAAAGTGTTCAAATCAATCCACAATACTTTTGAAATTTTCACAAACCGCTCAACCTGTTTGTACCACTCTACTGGTTTTTCCCTCAGCCGAGGAAAATCATTTGTAAATGCAGCCAAATCACCTCTATTCCACGGCACATGCACGTACCCTCCATTCTGTACTTCCCGTAAAGGAAAATTTCCAACACCCGTCGCCCCCCTCCTGGAGGCGGCGTTTCCCCCTCAGCTTTCTTTGCTGGTTTCTTCTTGGACCACCTTTCTTCCCATTTGTCCAACAAAATCCATATTCTCATTCCTACAATCAGATCTCTTGTGTGTGTCCTTAATCCTGTGATTCTTTTCTCCTCCAGCTCCTGGTCACTGTAATGTAATCTATGTGGTCCCTGCAACGCTTTAGTTTTGTTCAGGTCTACCTCATATCTTTTGGCCAATTCCTTCAATCTATCATGTGCCATCCTAGCTTTTCGAGTCACATCTTTTGCTACAAACAGCAGCTCATCTGATCCATAAATTTCTATCCTTTCCAAAGGCAGACCTCCATTAATCATCTCATCTACCTCTGCTTTCAATCTCACTACGTCTAGTAACCTTGCCTGTATCGCACTCCTCAGTACATCTCGACAACCCGAGCCATCCCGCTCATCACAGTCACTATTCTGTCCTTGTGACCTATTCCCTTCCATCATATTCCTGGAACTTGGTCTGTCTTCCGAGACGTTTTGTGCCCTATCTCCTTGCATCCTATCCTCTTGGTTCGTTACTGTTGGTGTCCACATCCTCAAAGCTGACTTAGATTCCCGCAAAGACCTTGGTCTTTCTGGTCTCTCCTCTTCTTGTCTAAAGGAAGAGTCTGCAGTAGCCGGTAACGGCGTACTTGTCTCCACTGGTCTTGGGAAATGAACCACTCGTACTCCAAACCCATTTCCACTCTCGCTGGTTACTTCTTCCCTTCCCATCTGTACGGAGCCCCCTTCTCTCACTCGGTCTGGGTCATATACCGGTACTATAGGGCCAATGGTAACCGGTACTGTCAAGGAGTCCGGTAATCTTGTGTTCCCAACAGGAGGCTGTGTTATCATGGACGCCGTTGCCCCCTCTGTTCCTGTGGAAATCCTTCCCACTACTCTCATGCTAGTCTGATTCTGGCTTCCATCAATTGTTACTGCTGAGGTCGGCTTTCCCTCTTCTGAGTCTGGATTAAATGGTGGTGGCCTCTCTGCCAACATCCTATCCAACAAGCTGTCATCTAGATCACTGTCGTCCTCATCGATTCTTATTATTTTCCCATTTTGTACTAACAATGGGTACAACTTATCTCCTTCGATCGTTTCCACTCTCCACCTTTTCTCCAATGCATCCCACCTTGCATCTTGAAATGCCCTGACCGATTTCTTCACCCTTTCCTGGCTTCTGTCTTTCTTCCTATCATACGCTGCTCTTATCCACGCATGTAGTGCCTCAAACTGTGTTGGTCTAGGTAGTGGTCGTAAAGAAGCCATTATACTTTTTAGCTGGTACAGCACCTCTAACCTGAAAGTACCATAGCGTGGGAACGACAATTCTCCTTCTGCTTCTGTCATTTTATGCCAATTCTCAAGCCAAATTATAGTATGCAATCCTACATTCTTTGCCATATAATGTGCTGGTGTATCCTCGGGAGGAGCTTCCTCTCCTTCCCGAACAACCACATGTCTATCACCTCTACAAAGTTCCCGTAAAACTTTAAAACATTTCATGATGAATCAACTTTGTATTTGCACTCAAAATGTCAGCTCTTGCTTCTCGATTTCACTCCACCAATACCAGCGCGGCTCACACCAACCGGCCTATCGCAGCGCGGCACTTGTCTGACGTCACTTTTCCTCCGCTCGCAGCAGTTCCCCTCCTTTCTAATTCACTCGTTCTCACTCGCACCTGTCCCAATCATACTCTGAAATAATGTCCGTCCTACCGAACAATTACCTCTCTGACCGTCAGTCTTACCAATGACCGATCAGCCTCTTGAGCCTGTTGACCTCAATCTGGCAATCGTCTGTCCGCGAAACGACCGGACAATCGCCTCTAACACACTCGATAGGATTCAATCACTCGATGTTCTGCACACAATAACCTACGACCTGCGTTGGTTATTCACACACTCACTCATGTGTTCCCTATCTTCAGTGGGTCTGTCAATGACGTCTCGTGACCCCCACAACCTCTGGTCAACGTTCTCAACTCTGGGTGTATTCTACACCACAATAAATCTCCCGGTCCCGCGCGCGCTCACGGTCCGGTTCTCAATCACACAACTCTCTTTCCAACTCCGCAAGACATCACACAACAATAAAACACCGCAATCTACCAAACATCACTCTTTTCATACTCACTCTACCACGAACTGCTACTTCCGCCGCACCGTCACTCTCCGTCAGTTTTCAACGACCTCCGACATCCTTCTCCCGCGGTCCTCTGGATCTGCGTCACTCGGGCTCTATGGGGCAACTTAATCTCCTATCTTGCTCTAGATCTCCCCTTACCATCAAAGGTAACCATCCTACTCTGCTACCAACTGATAACGCCGATTCTTATCTAATTATCTATAAGAACCTTCTGGTCGCCAAGATCTTTTTACCTGTTGAATAGTGTAAAGGAGAGAATCTCATCTGGTTATATAACAGCATTCATTTTGTCTGAAAGGACCACTGACTCCGAATTCAAGTTTAAGAATTTATTATCGCCAAAAATAACTGAACGTGCAAGCACCTCAACACGAGGTTAAAGAAATAGATGGGCACTAATACAAATAATAATCTACGCAGGAGTCTCATCCGACTCAAGATAAGGAGAATAGAAAGTTCTAGAAGGATCAACCAGACTATGATTGCTCCAATTTCTAAGTTGCTCTTCATTGGACTAAACAAGCTTAAAATCAATTGCTGTCCCTACACTAACGCTAAGTGACATTCCCTGCATAACGATTTTCCCAGGCAAGAGTGAATAAAAGGTGTCAGCTGTGAAGACCTCCTAAGAAGTGCAATCACATAATACCTAAGCTCAGCTCTGTCCTTCTCTCTGGTCTCCCCTACCTCTTCTCTGGCCTCCTCCCTCAGGGCACTATCCCTAATACAAAACCCCAATACAATTGTACACGCCTTTGTCACGCCTCCTTGGCCAGGTCTTCTTTCTTGTGCTTTTCCATCGAAACGGTTACTTCATCCTGGACGGTTGCGATGACCTTGAGTCCCAGGCACCTTCTCCGCTGAAAATATCATCCCTAAATTCCATTTCACTCCCCGTACCATGCCTCCCATCTCTCTAGCTTTTGAAAACAAAGAGTTAGTCTTACTAACGAGACATGTGTCCTTGCACCTGCAACAAAAGATACTTTCAACAGAAACCTTCTACTGTGCAAATTAAATCTACCGTTTGTGCCCAGAGAGCCTTACCAAGAGAAACTTTTCTCGGCCTACAAAATAAGCTAACATAAGAATAAACCAGGCCTTCCCTAAGCATATATGTAGTCAGGCCTTTACATATGACTTTTAAACACACATCTTACTTTTCCCCATAAGCATTTTCATTACGATTCATATGCAAACAATGAATTACATGTGCAACTTTAATATGGTGCACGCTTAAACTACTGCAATTACATTACACACGAACAAATTCCTCTATGCATTATGTTCACACAATTCAATAAGCATTACATTACATCGTTATCCTAACACCATTATGCTGCTGAGTTCACTTTCTCTCAGTGAACTATTCATTCTTTACTAACCATACATGAGTATACAACTGAATATAAATGAATATATGTCTGAATACATGTGGGTGCGGCCTATCAGTGATTATGATGCACCCCTACAATTCACAAGAACATTTCGCTCTATCATCGTCGCAAACTACCCAGGCAGTGTGCACGATTCCTACATCTTCCGACAGTCCATCATCAACCAGCGCTTCCAGGATGGCACATATGGAACTGGACTGCTCGTTGGTAAGTACCCAATCCACACACCACACACCTCAAAGCCACCATCACAAAACGCACAACTATGGGAATGCACATGTGACCAAACCACATACAACATGTCAATCAACATGCCCACCTACCAGACACGACAACACAACTCCATTGGGATCCTGGGCTTCCCATGTACACAATCCAGCTATATCATGGCACCACAGCCACACAACAGCTGAACGTGTGGAGATGCGGAAAGCAGGCATGTGTGAAGGATGCAAGTGACCCATGAATGGGAATGTACACAACAACAAGTGAGGCGTGAATGTGCTGGACAGACCTGGGTATGCAAACCACAGATATGTCCATGCAGACATCAACTGCTGGTGTCTGGAGAGTAGTGAACAGTGGACGCAACCATGTCACCCCAGGCCGTGGGTCAGATCGCGGAAATGTTGCTCGCTGCGTCCCCCCCTGTGTGCGTGAGCATAGTGGATTGGCCCGAATTACGCCAGGCCTGCGCAGGGGTGTGGACAAAAACCCTGTGGCACATAGCGTGGTGCTCTCCCGGAAAGGCCAACGTCACTGCCAGGGCGGCGCCTCTCAGTCCGCCATGAGGCTGATGCCGTGAGCAGCGGGGCCTATGAGCCTGTGCGCCTGCAGGACGCTGATACCCAGACCAGGCCAGCCCACCCCAGTGCTCCAAGGTCGCACTTCTCACCTGCCGACACCGTTGTGTGTCAAAGAGGGCCCACCACGTTACGGTGCTAGCTCCAAGACCCATGCCCGCAACCTTGGCAGCCTCCTCAGGCCATCGCTGTCCTCCGTGACACAGGCCCCCAGGAGTCCTCATTCATTGACATACTCCACCGCTGCAGCCGGGCTACACTGCAGTCCAGTATGTCCCACATCTTGAACTGAGTCATCATTAATCAATGGCAGAGTCCATGCCAGTGTACGCAGGGTGAGGAGTGAGAGGAAGATGCGTCTCAGTCCGGTGGAAACACGGATCACCGTTAGCAAGGACTGACCTGGTGCCACTAACCCTGTGCGCCGTGAGTGACCGTCAGCCTCCGGCCGAACATTGTTCATGTCTGAGCCTGGGGGTTGTCATCAGCAACGGGCAAGTACGGACTTGGTGTTTGGCATGAGTCTGTGGCATTCATATCCGCCATGTTGCCAGACACAGCTGGCATGTGCCCTCTGCATCATGCCCTGGGGGTACACCTCCCATTCTCCCCCGAGACACTCCGTGGAAACCACCTCTGATACATACGAGACCCTGCTCTGCCCTCATGACCCTACACCAGTCTCCCGCAAGTCAGCGTCCCATGGCGGTAGGCCCGTGTCGGCCGCTGCGCATCCGGGGCCACTAACTCTGTGCAACTCAAGTCATGCTCCCTTGTTGTTTGGACATTGCATTTCTGAGTGCCTGATGACTGTTGGAGTTGTTGCCAGCACCAGCTACTCCCTGAGGGCTGGCTTACACTCACCCCACACACAGCCAGCACATGCGTCACTGGAACCAAGTATTGACTCTTTTCTCTCTGCACTGTCACAGGTGATCAAAGATATGCACTCTGCCCTTGGATGATGACACCCCTCCGAGACCCAAACACACCCGCCCAGAGGAAGTACAATGCGGCCCACATACGCACCAGGGGCATCGTTGAACGCACATTTGGCATGTTGAAGTCACGTTTCAGGTGCCTGGACGGCACAGGTGGAAAGCTCCTGTACAGCCCAGACATTGTGTGCAAGATGATCGTTGCATGTTGTGTGTTGCACAACATATGTGTACGCACCAATGCCCCATGGATCCAAGTTCCAGAAGTACTGGACGATGATGAGGACGATGGGGCAGGTGGCCCACATCCCACTGCAGCTGCGACAGGAATGGCCCGTAGGAACACCATCATTGCCAATTTCTTCTCATGAGTACGTCACATTGTGGCCGTCCCTGGCAATCATGGGACAGTGCAAAATGTCCACAAGCACAGCATGTCTAAATAAAAATTATTTGCAGGTTTCAGGTTGTACTTGTACATTGTCATGTCACAGTTTCCTGCTGTGCCAGATGTGATTGGCCATGTTGTGCACATATGCAGCACCAGTTGTGTCCTGTGTTCTGTTGTGGAGGTGTTGCTGTTTGTACCAGGATGTTGTCAATGTCGAGGTGCACTTATTATTATGTGCGTATGCTGCATGGTGGGTGAGTCGCTCCTGCGGCTCTGATTTGGCTGCCACTTATCCCTTTAAAGCGGTGTGCCTTTCAGTTCTGTGCTTCCACAGTGTTAAGATGTTGCAGACTTGGGTAACTTGTGCTCTTTGTCGAGTTGTGGCTCTTGGGCATGGTTTGTCCGCAGATGTGTCGTTGATGTCAGGGGTTGTTTGTGCAGGTGGTTGTGTCCGAGTGTGACCTACTCCTTTTTGGTTGTGGTCCACACTCAGCCACCTCAGTGTCATGCCGTGTACATTGTCATGATGATTGGCCTGCAGCCAAGCTACTCATCATGTGGTGTCTCTTACATTGTCAGTGTGGCTGACGGATGTGCATGTTTGCTGTGTTTCGCACGTGTGGATGTGTTGGTTGTGTAATTGTTGATGTGTTGGGTGGATGACCCTTTGGGCACATGGTGTACGTGGGACTACTTGGTGTTTGTGTGTGTGTGTGTGTGTGTGTGCTGAGGTGTTCCCGTGGGATCAGGAACATGGTCCTGAGTCATTGTGGGTGTGCAGTGTGCTCTGCTTGATTGTGCATGTGTGCCATTGTGCCCATCTCCCCCTGTCCCCCCACTCCCTGGTCAGTACGCCCTCTGTTGATGTAGTGTCAGGTCATGTTGGGCATCGTCCAGATCCCCAACTCCTGTCACCGTCTCCTGACTGGTGACTGTGGCCACCATCTTCTCCATGTCATTCAGCTCCTGGTGTTCTGCTGGCCCCCCTCCTCCGAGGTGTGTTGCTGCTTTCGTGTTGGCAGCGAGTTTCTGCTTGGTTTTGCCATTCACATCAGTTCTGCGCCTCTTGTCCTCTTCCATTGTCCTCCTCGGTGCTACGATGGCATTCACATGGTCCGAGAGGGTGTGCCATCTTTGCCTCTTTGTTGCCAATGACACGGAGGTGACGTACAGTTGGTGGTGGTGTTCTATCTCATCCGCGGCGATAATCGGGATTTCCTGGAGACTGTACCCCGTCTTCCTCTTCCTCTTCTCATTGCCCTTCCAAGAGCCCTGGATTCCTGGGTGTTCCTCCGTGGGGATTGTGGTGTTCATGTTGTTCTCTGCAGTCGGTCGGGTGCATCCGTGGTACTCCGCAGTTGATTTCCTTTATAGTGGCATTTTCCGTATGCTGTTCTTGTGCTTTTTCCCGCATTACGCGTGGGTATTACTGGCCTCTCGCTGGTTATCACTGTTTTCTTATCGCGTTTCGGCACATCGCGTCTTTTTACGCGTTGGGGTTTGTGTTTTTATCGCCGTCGCGGTGGTTGTATCGCGGACTTTGGCCGTGGTTTCGGGAGGCTATTGCATGGTACCGCCGTGTTGTGAATTCCACGTTAACACTGGGTTATTTTCCCGCGATGGACTGCGATGTGTAAAGTTGCGTTAACATTTTTTGGGGATGTTTAGCGCACGTTCTTGTGAATATGCCCCACAGAGTACTGAAATATTTCATTTGTTTTCCTTTTTAGGTACCTTTAACATTTGTAAGGAATTTTGCAATAATTGCGGCCGCCAAGTTTGCTAACGTTTTCTAGAGAGGAAAGGTACCCTAAATCCAATTGGAGAAGATCGATCTCTTTTGCCATATGTGTAGGAAATAGTTTTTTAAATGTTCCTCTTTTGGTTCCCAGATCAGTTCAGCCCTGTTTACCGAGCAAAAACGGCAGAGGCTTTTGGGACTGCATGAATAATCCTACTATTTATGTCATCTTTCAATGTAATAATGAGGACGAAATGGAAAAAAAAAACATTCTCCAAGTAATGCAGAGCTCAAATACAGTTATCACACATTAAGTCAAACTTGGATAAATTAAAAGCTAAATTAGCCCAAGTTCAGATAAATTCCACAGCTGATCTTTGATTCAAGTGAAGAACCCCAACAGGCTGACACTTAATTAATAAAGATTAATGTGGAACAATGTAATATCTGCTATCCGATTAAATTTGACCTCTGGGGATCAATTAAGCCAGCAACCTCCCATCGATTCGGAACATTAGGTACCCACGGGAACCTACCAGCCCCTTTTGCTCTGAGTGAATTGATAACTCTGGTTAAAAGGTGCTCATTTAGCACAAGTACCCCGGAGTCTCCTGAAATTAACATTCCGAGGGGGTTAGTACATGTTTATCATAAGAAAATAATTTGTGCACCAGTAATGGTTGGTGTGGAATTATTTGTAATATGTATTTTCTGTGTAACTTATTTTTCTCAGAAATGAGATCCAATTGACTAAGAACATATTTGTGACTACAGATGAAATATACTTGCTGTCAACTTGTTTTACTGTATGTTCAAGCATCTTCATGTCAGACTTTAAAGATGCTTTATGTTATTATCTGCTTTGTTGAGAAAATACTGCCATAGCATTCAGTATCCGGAAGGAAAACCTTTATATGAGCTGTATTCAATTAGAGGGTATTCTTTCTTGAATGTGCATTGAAGGCTGGTGGCTGTTGTTTTCCTTATGTCAGTGCTGCCTGCAGACCCACAGCGTGAAAAATAACGAGACTTCCAGTAAATTTTTTGTTTAAATGACAATGCTAATTCACAATTACCTTCATGGCAACTTGAAATTTCAATACAACACTGCTGCCAATTAAAAGTGCCACTGTTGAGTTTAAACACTCCTATTCTTTTCATGAAATTCAAAGGAGTGATAAAAGCATGCAATTTAAATAAATACAAGCAGGTTTAAAAGATTCTGAGAAAGTCTGCATGTGGTTATCTACTTGTGTTCTTGGGATTTCTGGAAATGTATTGTGGCATTTCAAAGCACAGGGAATATGATATCACAATATTACAAAGGCTGCATATTTTAAAGACTCATCTTCAGATTCATTTTTCTTTCAATTCATCATTGCTGGTCCAACATTAATTAGATACACTATTTTGCATGATCTGACCGCTTATTAGGTAAGATAAGTTAATGGTTTTCACATGTTCAATGATTATTGTGAGAAAGTGCCTCTTTTTGTGTTGTTACCTCCATTTTAATGGACTGATGCTGCTGGTATTTTGACTCTGTGCACTAGGCCACTCCTACCAGGCCCCTGTGCTCTGAGCCCTAAAACATGCTGAAATTGACTAAACTTGAATGGGCAAGTTTAACTTTTATAAAAGGCCATAGTATATGATAGCCCAAAATACACCCATTGCATGAAAAGTTAAAAGTCATATATGTACTATAGTACATTTATGCCATCCACTAGTGTGACCAGCAACTATGACTTCAGGCCTACCACTGTACCCTGGATGCTGCCATTTTAAAACTGCCACGCAACCCATCAAATTAAACCCCTTTGACAGGCGAAAACCGCCCTTCAAAATATTAATAAGTCTTCCCAATATCTGTAAACCCACAAAGCAACATGCATGGTATTTAAAAGTAGGACATCTAGGAATGTAAAGTTTACATGTCTGTAAAGTGACTATCCCCCAAAAGCTATTGTCACTGCAAAAAGGCTGGCTAGCCAAAGAGAAACACTGGGAAGCTACATGAAATAATATTTCTGCTATAGCAATCTTGGGACCATCTAGAAAAATAATTCAAAGACTGTTTTTTATATTTATTAATAGCTCAACTCAATGGCGATGTAGGATTATTAATAAATATTAAAGGGGACCTTTAGAAAGTTACCTTTTCTTTGCCTGAAGTTCCAGGAGGCTATTTTGCATTAGCCTTCAACTGTCAACCTGCTGGTGAATGGCCCTGATAAGATGTGGAAACCGCTTGCAAAGCAGAGACAATGTCCTGGCTTAGGGAGGTGTTTTGTTCCTCCGACATGAAGACCAGTTGGGCAGTGCTGAGCTGAGCCTTGTTTTTGGATGGGTTGTGTGTCTTGCTAGGTTGTTTGATATGGGTAGATGTAACTGACATCTACTTACTTAAGATGGTTTGCTATTCGTATTACTGTAGCATTCCATCCATTACTTTTTTGTATACCTTAGCGTGTTGCCCTAAGTGGCGCATGTATGCCCAGACATGGGTCCTGTGCATACTGTGTCACTGGAACCAAGGTATACCTGGCTGATGAGCCCTAATTAGGACAAAACCAACTGGTCATGGGTTGCTTGTGCTCTGGTTTATGAGGACCTGGCTTGGCAGTTTGGGCTGGACTGTTCCAATAGGGGCAGGGTTAAGGCTGATTTGAATATGAATAGATATAAACTGAGGTGGCATTGTGTGCAAAATAACAATGGACTGGGATGTAGCCTGAGTAATTACTAGTTATTGAGATTAATTCAAGCATTCAATCCATCAATATTCCTGTATTCTTTACTGTGTAGCCTAAGTGGAATTGGTTTGCCCAGACTGTGTCACTGGGCCCAAGCTATTCCTGGCTGATGACTCCTAACTAGGGCGTATCTGGTCCTAGGTTGCTTGTGTTCTGATTAAGGGAAGGCATGGCCTGGCAGGTCAGGCTGGACTGTTCCAGGCAGAGCAGGGTCAAGGACGATTTGCATATGGCTGGGCCCAAACTGTGGTGACATGATGTGCAAAATGAAAATGGACTGGGATACGGCCCGATTAATTACTAATGGCTGAGATTATTGAAAACATTCCATCACTTTTTAGTATACTTCAGTGTGTCACCTTAAGTGGAATAGGTATCACCAGACGTGGGTTTCATACACACTGTGTCACTGGCACAAAGCAATGCCTGGCTGATGATACCTAACTAAGGTGAAACCGGTCCTAGGTTGCTTGTGTTCTGGTTCAGAGAGTGCCTGGACTGGCAGTTTAGACTAGACTGTTCCAATTGGAGCAGGGTCAAGGCTGATTTGCATATGGCTGGGTCCAAACAGAGGCACAGTGTGCACAATAAAGATGGACTGGGATGCGGCCCTGAATAAATTACCAGTGGCCTCGATTAATTCAAGCATTTCATTCATCACTTATTTGTTTACTTAAGTGTGTCCCCATTAGATGCATTCCATCCATCACTTTTCATCCTCAGCCCTGATGCCTTCAACACCAATATCCTGGCTTCTTATTGTGCAGAAGCTCATGGATCTTCTTCTGGTATGCTGTTTACAAGAGCTGGAATTGGAAATACTAGAGATGCAGAGTGAGGCATGTTTCAAGGACGACTGCTCCAGATATGCTTTTAGTAGTTTCTACCTTGTGCACACTTGCCAACATTCTATGAGCAAAAAGAGGTGGGATGTTTCAGTTTTCAAACCCAATAATTTGCATAACGATGACATCACATGACCTTTATCCAGAGGATAATATCAAATGAAGTTGCCTCAAATGAGATAACCTAAATTAGATCACAGGAGAAGGGCAGGTGGCCAGAAGACGCTGCCACGTGGTGGTAGAGTTAGGGTAAATTGATAAATATTTGATTGTGTTCCATAGAAACAAGGCAGTTGTTGATGAATGTCGGTCCTGAAAAAATCTGGGTGGCTTTTGCCACCCATTCTTTTTTTGATGACCACTTATGGTCTCCAGGTTTACCCTTACCTTTTTTCTAGTACTACTGCTGGGGATTTTAGGGTCACCGAGTGTGCCCCTTTCAAACCTCTCATTAGTCTCAGACCTTAAATAGTCTTCTGCTTTATTCTTCCTGGTTTAGCTCCATCCTTATTTACTTATTGCCTTTACGGGTAAAGAGGAGGGGGGGGAGGGGATAGTAAGAGAAAGAAAATGTTGGGTGATAAAGAAAGAAATGGAGGGAGGAGAAGAATAAAGGATAGAAGGGATGTTAAATAAGAAAAGGAGGGAGAACGGAAAGGGAGCAAGGGTGGAAGAAAATGAGAAAGGAAGATAGCGAGAGGAATAGATAGGGTAGGTAAAAAGGGAAGAAAGAGAAGGATGTAAAAGAAAGATGGAGGGAGAGAGAGAGAAAGGAAGAATGGAAGAAGATAGAAGTGTAGAGAGAAAGTGAGACAGAGTGAGAAAAAAGCATTAGATGATAGGAGAGGGTGAGAGAGGAAGTCAGGTAGTATAGTTAGAGAAAGGAGGAGAAGGATCAAAAGAATGGATGAGACAACAGAAGGAAAGGGTGAGGGGAAAAGGAAATGGGGAAAGAAAAGCATAGATATGGAATATTACAATTGGAGTAAAAAAGGAGAAGGAAGGGAAAGGAATGGAGGAAAAGAGAACACAGTGTCAAACGAATGGAGCAATGGGGAAATTTGAAGTAACCCTTGGCGTAGTTCGCGTAGTAGCGCTTTGCATAGCTACGCGAAGTGCACCTCGCAAGCTACGCGTAGCACTATGCAAACTGCGTAGTGCGGTAGGAAATGCTGTTCGCAATGATTGCACAGTGCCGGATGCTTGTCCGCACTGTGCAATCATTGCAAACGGCATCTTGCACAGTGCAAGTGGTCGTTTTCTGCCGCTCGAGTAGATTTGTACTCGAGCGGCAGTTTTCTCAACGCGGATTGGTAGTTTCTCATCGCAAGCGGTCGCGAGCATACGCGACCACTCGCAATGAGAAACCTGACCTCCCGCGTTGAGAATCTCGCCGGGAGGTTTATTTTCCACGCTCGCGATCGGCAACTTGATGTTGCTGATCGCGAACGAGGAAAAAGTCTCGCCGGGATGTCATTTTGCTCGCTCGCGGTCGCCAACTTGACGTTGAGGACCGCGAGCAAGCAAAAAATGACCGCTGCACTACGCTACGCTACGCGTGTTTGCACTGTGCTACGTGCAATTCGCGTAGCGCGTAGTTGCGCAAACTACGCGAGCGTAGCGTTGTTTTCCGCCCAGGCCTAATTAGAAGGGGAGGTATCCACGGGTGGGATGACTCTCCAACCTTCTGTCTTCCACTGGTTTTCTTCAGGGTCCACTGGGAAGGGTCCTTCTACTTCAAAACTGCAACCGCGACTTTCCTGTTGACTTCTATTGCGTGGCTGTGTTTCCTCTCTGCACACAGTATCCGTGGGGTTTCTGGGTACTTACCTTTGGGGGTGGTTCCTTGGGTCTCCAGCTCTTCTGAGTCTCCTGGTCCAGGTCGCAATTCGCATTCCACTTTTTTAGTATATGGTTTGGTCTCCCCTTAGAGACCACTGTGTATTGTGCTTACTTACCGGTTACAATTTAAGTATTCTTGTGTATTTGTGTTTATATCTCTGGGTAGAAGATATACCAATGTGTTAGTGAGTGTTGTGTAATAAAAGTAACTATTTTTATATATACACGGTGTGGTTCCTATTTGTTGGACCTGCACTACATGATTAAATCTGGTAAAACAAGCGGCTTAACACTCCTTCAAGATAAGCCTGAAGGCTGCTCTCCACAGCTTACACTTAGAGAGATTTCTAAGGTTGCTTTAATGCCACTAAAATCACCATAAGGGTTGTCTGGATTAGTGCAAGTTGCTTCACTTAAATAAGTGTGTACCATATACGAAGCCAACCTCCTACAATGGGTTTCATCACACAGCTTTTAGTTTGTGTTCTTATGTTGGCCTTTACTCAAAAATACCAGACATGTATGCAAAATACTGGCCACGTGGTACCAGCAGCTCAGCTCAGTTCTAGAGAAAACAGCCATAAAGGTTTGAACATTTTAATCTCTCTTGACTCTTAATAAAAGCAACTTTTCACCACCTATGTGAGTTAATTCACAAAGCAGGTGCATAAGTACAGATACATTTACAGGACAGGGGTCTCACTTAGTGAGCTTTGGAAACAGGCCAATAAACCTGATTTCACTAGGAGTTCATGAGGGAGAAAACCAAGATCTTATTAGCCTGTCTAGCCAGAGGGCTGCTTCGTTCTTGTTTTTATTAAGCTCAGGCCGTAAGAAAATCTTTTGAGCCGACTGGTACTTATTTGAAGGAATTAGAGTACAAGGTGCATAATAGGAAATAGTTAAGCAAAGCTAACTCCTGGCTCTAGTAGCCTAGGGTCTGTTTTGACCCCACACTTGACCCATGGGGCAAGTTTCATGAAAATATAAGTAGATTGCCATCCCAGGCACCTCTATTTTTCCTCCCTAACACAGTTTTTGAAATACAGAAACTAAAAATTGCGAGAAAAATGAACACAAACTCAAAGGGTTCTCTCAGCTTGAACTTTTGTGAAATGTGCTTGTGAAAATCACTGCTGCCATGGCGAGGTGTTGATCCACTACAGACATCATTCTCACTGTAAAGTAAGAGGAACCAAATGATCTTACCATGCAAATAATGTCCTGACGTCCATTAAATTAACTTCATACTTAAAAGAGAACAGGAGACTGGTGGAGGTCTGTCTATCAGAAAAGGACAGTGCAATCTGTATAGTGGGATTTTTTAACGATCTTTGCCTAAGCATAAAAAATGCCATCCTTAGGCCAATACGCCCACTGAACAAGCTGCACGGCTGGTTTGACCATGACTGTACAGTAGCTAACCTAGAATTAACAATTGCATTAGGGAAAAAACCCAGAGATCAAGAACTAATTGTTGCCCAGAGGAAGCACTACAAGGTTGTCACAGCTAAGCGTTGGCAGCAAGTCTTAACAGACCAATGGGAGTCACTATCACATGCAGCCAGTATGAAAGATAGCAAACACTTCTGGGCTTTAGTCTCAGATATGAGACATAAAAACCTGGCAGCTTCCCGATCTCCTGCCATATCACTAGTGAATCCTGGGAAGATCATTTTATTAAAGTTTATGTGGCCCCCTCAATCAATCAAGGATATCTTTGCCATAGATAGTAGGAAACTAACGGAGGTCAGGGTGACAGTGGATGAGGTTGAAGAGGTAAAGCTCCGGGGCCTGCGGAGTACCGATCGACTTATATAAACTTAATATCCAACTTTGTTCTCCCATCTTAACTAACGTGCTTAATAACCTGGCACACACAGACGTTCCAGATTCCTGGCGCACTTCTATTATTATCCCTATATTTAAGAAGGGCAACCGTGAATACTCCAGTTGTTACAGACTAATTTCGTTAATCGATACAACTGTTAAAATTCTGGGACCTGTAATCTACAACAGAATTTAGGAGTGGACCCAAGCAGAATCCATTTTATACTCCTCTCAGCACGGATTCAGAAGTAGGATTGGGACAATTGAGCAATGGGCCAATTTGAATTTGATAATAGGTAAACACACTGTTGTAAAGCGTGTGCCTTTATACATGACCTTCATGGATTTAAGCGCCGATTGACTGTATTAATCTAACCAAATTATGGCACAAACTGCTGCTCAAAGGTCTGAATGCCTCCCTTGTCCATTTTCCTGCTTATCTCCATAGGGATATGAAAGCCAGAGTCAGATTAAATGAAAATGGAAATGTGTCTAGGGATATCGAGATTGGCAGGGGAGTTCTACAAGGGTGTGTGCTTGGCCCACTCTTATATATTAATGATTTGCACACGGCCATAGCTCCGATAACTAGCGACGTCCCATCTGTTAAAGGGAACCCCCTACCCAAACTTTTATTATGCGGATGACACTGTGTTAATGGTTCAGACCCCCAAAGCACTTCACCTCCTAGTATCTGTATTTATTGATTTTATGACCAACCTACACCTTCTAACCAAATTTACAAAATCGCATGTTATGGCTTGTGGTCCACAATGCAATCAACTGTCCCATATGCAAGTAGATGAAAACCACCTAACCAGTGTTAGGACTTTTCCATATCTGGGAATCATGTTTTCTGCCTCTGGAACCTGGTCACCTAGTATTGCACATTGCAGAATGCAATTTTCAAAGGCAACCGGCTCATTGTATTCCCACCCCCAACCTCAGGGTGGGGGTCAACTGAAAGCCATGTTGCAAATTTATAAATCTCAATGTGTCCCCATTGCCACATACAGTTCCAAAATCTGGGGCGTTGCAAACTGAGAAACTTTACAAAACGAAGAAAGTAGGTTTTGTAGGAGACTCCTTGGACTACCAATTTCCTCTTCTCATATTATTTGCCACAAAGAGTTAAATCTTCCTACATAACTGACTTTATTATAGTGGGGCCCTCACTATTTTGGTTATCTAAATGGAGTAATAAGGAGGCTGCACTTACAAGATATATCATAATTGACTGCCTTTCTTGTGATAATGGCCTCCGAATTCCATGGTTGGCTTACATTAAATCCGAATTAGGAAAAATTTGCATGCCGAGAGTTTTTAAAGAGACAGATCTGTGCCCTGGTTTTAATTAAAGGGAAGTAGCCACAGCCTTCTATGAACTAGCGCAGGAAAGATGCCTTAAAAGTGCAGAAGAGAAACCAATGATCACCGCTTATTTGTCTTTTTTGTGTCTAGGCGGCATCTCCCTTGTATTTAGGGCAACCTTTTGGGAGATGGGAACGCGCTTTGTTATTTTGGTTTCGAGCTGACACTGTCAAATATTTATTGTGTTTCCAGCTTGGGTATAAAACAAATCTTGCAGCTATTCCCTGTCCGTGAGATAATAAGACAGGCCAAACTATGTCACACTTTTTATTCTCTTTTAAATGTTATGAATTTTTTACAAGGTTATTTTTAATCCCGCTTTTTAAAAGGAAATATCGTGACATTAGGCAGTGCAGAGCTATGTTTTTATCTGTTATTCAATTGCCCGAGAGTGAAGCATGTTTATACATAGGTTCATTTTTAAGACATGCTGTGAGGGCACAGGGCACTTTATTATTTTAGAAATTTGCTGCTATCTACAATTTCCTTTCTTGATATATAGTGTTGAGTAAAGTTTTAATTGTTACTTAATTGCCTGACAAATGAAACATGCTAATACGCAGGACCATTTTAACACATGTTATGAAGGCATTTGGCACTTTATCATTTTAACTATTTGCTGCTATCTTTAATTTCCCTCCTGATAATATTTAATTATGTTTTTAACTGCATGAAATGTCTTTTGTGATATGTATGTTACTTTTATGGATGGAAAACCTTCCGGATAAAGTGTTAAACTGAACTGAACTTCATACTTTTTTTCAAATACTTCTTACGTCAGATTAGTCTAAAATGTGTTTGATGTATTTATTTACCGCAGTCGATGATTTAGCTCCTTTTGTACATGAAAAAAACTCTGTCCTTTGGTGGTAAATGGGATAGAGAAGAATGCATCAATCCAGATTCTAAATTGCACCATTAGTAACCAGTAATCCTGGGTTAATATTCTAGTTACCCTTGTTTAACCAAATTGTGTGATCTTGGTCAAATCGCTTCACCATGTTTCATATTCCCATATTTGAGAGAACCTAGAATTAATTGAGGTCAAGAAGTGCCCTTTACAAAAATTCTCTCCTGTATTTGGTTTAATAAGCTTTAATGATGCTTCATCTATAACAAAAATATGGCCCATATGCCCACGGAACATGATAACCAATTTGTCTCTAGGTTCTCTCATGGCGTCGTCATCATGGTGAGCAGGTGTTCATGTTTGGTTCTGAATTCATATTTAGAAACTTTCAATTTTAATTAAATGCAGAGATATATACTGATGTTCTAAATTTAAGAAGTTCCAAATGGTAAACTCACTTTTTGAATTTTAAAGTCTTAATCATATTTTTGTTTGACGTGTGTCGTTAAATTTGCATACTAAATATTTGTATGGTTTGCATCTAGGGGACCGACTACTGGCTTGACCTTAGCATGATATCCCTATTAATTTGCTGACTTACTTAGCTCTAGAAAAGGAGAGCAAATTGCTGGTGGCTTCTCTTTGGATAAATGTGAGTATGCCGTCTTTTTGAGGTACCATTGTGGTGTACACCAATCAAACCCGGCGTGGCCTGGCATTAAAGGGGAGCAGAATGAGACTAAAGTACCAGTCCAGTGAGGTCAAGGCCCTCAACGCAATATCTTATTCTCTCTTATATGCTATTTCAGTGTGTAGGGACAGTGCTTAATTTTCAGCTATGCCACCTATTTCTCTGTGGCATCATTATCTCCCTCTACATTCCCTAATCTGCTAAGGAGAAGCCATATCTTGGTTTTTTCCATGTGTCATACCACATGTTGATAGAAAGTCACTCCAAAGTCAGGGTCTTTGAACTGATTCAAATGGTTATTACAACTGTATTCTCATTATGGTATTCCATTATCTCTATGCAACAGAGACCAACATTGTACTTACTAAAATGAAATGTTGTCATTAAGGTAAAAAGTAATGTTTTTTCATGAAAATGATGACATACTTCTGCTAAACGTAATCACATTTATCAAAAATTTGATTTTTATATTTCACGGTGAAATGTCTGTATTTGCACAAACCCTTAAACTATTTTTATGAACATAATCAACACATTTCTGAAATATATTTAAAGCTGACATTTGAGGGATAATGCTGAGTTTTGGACACACCTATTGTTTATTTTGCTTCATTGTTTCAAAATAAGTTACTTTTATGATTCTGAGTTCTTGACCTCCGCGGAGGCATTTCGTCATCTATTGTATTGATTTGATAAAACCTTTGTTTTGTGTTTTTAACTATTGTCTGTGTACATGAGATTTATGTAATGGTCTGCTGTGTGATCTTGTGATTTTTATGTAATTTGCTGTAGTAATGCTCTATGAGCTGGTAAGATTGTTCTTGCACTGTTGTCTGTGGGATGTGATTGCTAGCTTTGTATAACTTTTCATTTGTTCATCCTGCCCCTTCCATGAAGAGGCTCAGAAATTCTATTTAGAAAGACCTGGGCAAACAATTAAAGTTAAGAAAGATACTGACTATATTGTGAAAAATGATAGGCCATGTGGCCTCAAAGCTCCAGAATTTCTTAAAGGCCTAGAATGCAAAGCTCTTTGTTAACATTTAGGGGATATTATGATGAAAAATCCATTATTTTGCCAGTATTTTGTTTTTAAGAACGGTGAGACTCAACAACCATGAGAAAGGTTTGACTTGCCTGGCAGACCACAGCGTCATGGAAATAAATTAATTGATGCTTTTTCAGTACTTCTGTTTCTTAACCAGTTTGTGCTAAGACTTTCTAGAGGGGCAGAGTCCCCCCTCCCAAACCACAAAGAACCATTCTTAAGGAGTTGAGGCAGTAGTAACACCCTACACTCAAATCAAAAGACAGGCAAGGAGAAGTTTAAACCACCGTACATCCTCCCAAGGTAAAAGACCCAAAACACAAAAAGGTATGGTGGCTAATTAGTACTTTTTACATCAGTGCTATATGTACAATTCACTGGTCACTTAATTATCAAGATTCCGGTGTGGATGGGGGTAACAAGAAGGAAGACCAATCTTTTTGGAAGAGAAATCCTTACTCACTTAATTTGAAATGCTTCATCAGTGGCAAACTCCCCCCACCCTGGCAGGGCAATACTACCAGGGCGGACTCGACTTTCTAGTGGACCCGATGGAAGGAGTTCTTAGGTAAAGTATTTTCCTGGACAAAAAAGGGAAAAAAAAGAGCGGGCATCAATTTATTAATGTCTGTGGACAATGCCCATGGATGATGGCGGACTTATATGTCCATCCTCACAGTCCCCAAATAAGTGTTTCTTGACACTGATGTATAAAATGTGGTTACCACTTGTGGGAACAGCCCATTGGTGCTGGTGGGCTAAGGTGTCCTAAGTCCCTGTGTCAACGTAAATGTTTAATCATCAACCATGTTCTTTTAAGATTCTGACTAAACCCATGGTGTATCCTCATATTCCAATGAACCTGTAAATCAAAGGATCGCTGCTCTTATTGTTTTTGGGAATTCAAATAGCCCCAGGCTATCTCATCATTTAACCCATGGATGTCGGTGTGGAGTCTGTACAGCCATCTCAGTACAAAGAGGAGAAGTGGTAGGGTCACATCTTTTTTATTTTGTTTTAATTTCTCAATGACACACCATTCCACATCACTGTCACTGTGCACCTTCTCAATGAAGTGTCTTGTCAGTTTTGTGATATTGCGCTTGCACCATATGGTGCTTTGGTGTTCCGTTATTATTGTTTTGATGGTTCTTGATGTCATCTCTAAATACAGAAGATTACAATGGCTCCTTATGATGGATACTACATTCTTGGAATTGCAGTTGGATAGGTCTTTTAGTCTCCAAGGGCTTTTGAGACCCAAGTCTGCCTCCTTTAACCCCTTTGTGAAAGGGCATACTCTACAATTATCGCAAGGAGAGTGCCCTGCTGGGTGTGGTATGCCCCAGAGTGTTGTTTGTCCTCTCCCCATTAGAGGTTTCCTTGGGTGAGTGAGTGTGCACCAATATATCCATTCAAAGTGTTGGCTCATTTGAAGGAGTACATTGGCTTGTTGAAACCAAGGCCCCCCAACACCAGGATACTCCATTTTTTATTGATGATTCTCTGCAACTCGTTAGAAAGGGGATTAAAGGTTGTCACACATCAATCTGTCCTGAGTTGTTCTTTTGAAAGTGGATACCAATTGCTCCCTGTTATTATTTAGGGCTCTCTTATTATCTTTTCTGATGAGATAGAGGGGGTACTTCCTTTCTGTCAGTTTTTCAGTGAGTCTCTGTGCATGGGCCTTGTAGTCCTTTGTGTATGAACAGTTGCATCTCAGACACAAGAACTGACCCACTGGGAGGTTCTCACGCAGACATCAGGGTGGTAACTCTCGAAACAGAGCTGGTTGTTTCCATCGGTCTCCTTATAGTAGACTTCTGTTCTCAGAAACCCCTCATCAGAAGTTATCAGTAGGTCCCAAAATTCCAGTTTTGACCCACCTATGCTGATGGTAAATCTAAGAAAGGGATTTAGTGCGTTCAGCCATTGTGAGAAGGACAAGGCATCTTCCTTACTGCCTTTTCCAGATTATCAGCATGTGAGTATCTCTCTGTTCTGGTCAAAAAGTGTGTCCTTAATGTAGTTAAGCACATCCTTTGTGTCCTATAGGAAAGTAGGTATCTCTTTCACCAAGGGTCTCAAAAACACATCACAGAACTGTGGAAAATACAGTGTCTAAGAAGTCCCTCCTTTGAGTCCACAGATTGGTCTTTCCTCTTGTTACCCCCTTCCACACCAGAATCTTGGTAATTAAGGAACAACTATTTGTACATATAACACCGACGTAAAAAGCTCTACATAGACACCATACCTTTTTGTGTTTTGGGTATTTACACCCAACCAATTTCAAAGTTCACCAGCCACCACTGCATAGTGTATACACAATTATACTTAGCCTCTCAATATATTATGAAGAACAGTACTGTAGCTCATTCATTCCTTGATATATATGTATATTGGCATTATTTGTCTTGTTTCTTAGTAACACAATTCTGCTTTAATGTACTATTCCTGACTACATCTTTTTTTACTTGATTCTTCTAATATTGTTCCAACTTGGAATTGTTTACATCCTATGTAGTAAAGGTATCTTTGTCTATGGGTAAGGGTTTCCCTTTATACATAAACAGATCACAAAGAAAGTTAGCTGCAAAGAAGCCTGTCAAAGACGATTTCATTTTTATCTTTTCCCACGTCATGTCCTCAAGACTATGCCCTTTATTGTCCGTGAAGACTAAATTCAGTTAAAGGTTCTAAAAGGGGAGGAACAAGTTACTGTGTAGATTACATACTGGAAGATATTAAACAGTGGTGGCTTGAGTGAAGTTTGCCCCACATAGTTGTTAGCCAATATGGGCCCATAACACCGCTTTTCTATTGAGGCCCCAAAGAATAGGAATTCTTAGCTCTACAATATTATGTGATTCCAGTTGTTTAAGACACCTCACCCTGTCGCCTCCTCTATCTTTCTGGGGCATTTGGTCAATGCAGAAGAAACGTAATAGGTCCCCCCTGCTTTGATGTACCTAGGCAAAATGCCCCGATACAGGATACATGTCATATTTGTTCCATATTGCCCGGACATGCTCCAACACCTGTTTCTTTGCTGGGTGAATTGTACTCCCAATATATTTCTTCTCACATGGGCATACCAGGCAATAGACAACAAAGCTAGAATTGCAATTCAAAAGTTCCTTTATTTTTCTCCGCTCCTTCTTTCCTGGAATCTCAATCATTTACCTTAGTACTGTTTTTACATGCTTTGCACTTGAGGCACAGAAAAAAAACATTATTTCTAACTTTGTCACTGGTTTTTCTACATAGTAGCTGTGCACTATTAGATTTTTTAATGATGTACTCTTTCTACATGTTATATCTGGTCTCCCTGGTAAGAGTTTGCCCAGGACACTATCTGCTTGTAAGATGCCCCAATGTTTTTGGATCGGCCTTCGAATTTTCCCAGACTCCTCTGAAAAGGTTAATATCATTCTTGTAATGGTCTCCTTTTCTGTTGTTTTGCTACTGAGGGTTAAAAGATCCTGTCTGTTCTTTTCTTGGACCTTAAGGACCGCCTTCCTCAATACATTTTTTGGCTATCCCCTTTCCTCAAATCTATTGCATGCTTCCCAGAAATCATTCCATAGAGAACAATTGCCTTTCAATCGCAATAACGCTACATAGGGGATGCTGTTCACGAGCTTGCGTGGGTGTTGGCTTTGTGCATGTAAAATTGCATTTCCTGCTGTTGGTTTTCTGTATAGCTTAGTACATAATTTGTTATCTTTTACAAATACCAATAAATCTGAGAATGGTACCTCTATTTTGCTTATCTGGCTGGAAAATTTTAGATTAAAATCATTCTCATTGAGAATTGCAATATAGTTTGCTTCTTCTTCCAGAGTACCCTGCCAGATAATGAACGGATCATATATATATCTCCTTCTCACCTTCCCAGGCAATGTGCTTCTCCCACCAGCCCACGAAAAGATTTGCGTAGCTGGTGGCGAAGCACGTACTTATGGCGGTCACCTGTGTTTGAAGGTACAGACGTCCTGAAAATAAGAAAATGTTATTGTTAAGATAAAAGGAAACAAATTGCAATATCATAACATTATGTTCTTGATATTTGAGTGGTCTACTTCTCAAAAAGAACTCCAATGCCCATAATCCATGATGATGTTTTATGCATGTGTATAGACTGGTTTTATCCATTGTAATCAGAATGAAATCTTCTTCCCACTGTATATTTTGTATAGTTCTTATAAAGTCTGTAGTGTCTTGAATATAGGAGCTCAGGTCGTTCACAAAAGGAGACAAAATGGAATCCACATAGATAGATGTCATTTCCAAGAGGCTCACCTTTGAAGAAACAATTGGTCATCCTGGTGGACTATCACAGTTTTTGTGGATTTTCGGTATGTGGTAAAACATTGGCAGGATAGGATAATCAACTTTAAGAAATTGGTACTCTTCTTCATCCAATGTTCCTTTGTTTCTCCAACTTCCTATCATCTGGTAAAACACTTCAACACTCGCATTGTACTGATTCCTTGTGATAGGCGCATAGCTTTCAGAATCACTGAGGAGTCTTAGTGCTTCATGTTGTAAATCCTCCTTATCAAACACCACCACATTACCACCCTTATCAGAGGGTTTGATAACTAGCGCAGTATCCTTTTTCAGGGATATAATAGCTTCCCATTGTTCTTTTGTTAGATTGTATTTCATTTTGTATTTCTTCATCTTGGTTCTAAGATTGTCCAACTCCCTAATAATGATATCATGAAAGCAATCCTTAGTGTCATATGGAGTTTTAGGCATGACTCTAGATTTGGCTTTGATTTAACTTTTAATACTCCGTTGTTGTATTCTGCCTGATCCAAGAGCTGCAATGCTCTTACTTCTTTCTGGTCCGCCGCTGGCATAGGTAATTCTTGCAACTCATGTAGGATTCTAAATCCTTTCCGGTTAGAATATCAGTGGACGTTTCAGCGATATTTCCTATTGCTTCCTTACTTTTTAGACACAGCATATGGATCTTCCTCAGTTTTAATTTTCTCACATACCAATATAAATCTATGCATGTCTGAGTATAATCCCACCTTGTGGTGGGACAAAATGTAAGTCCTTTTTGAAGTACCTCAGTTTCCACTGGTTTTTAAGCTCGATGGGAAAGGTTGACAACAGTTAGGTTTTCTTGATTTCCTGCAAAATCCCCCTCTCTTGCTTCAGGTTATTCGTTGTTGTGCTGTTTGATTTTCTTTCTTTGGATCCTTGTCTAGTTCTGCGTATCCTCGCTCGGGAGGGTGTGATCTTTTGGGAAATTTTCATCATGATTCCTTGATTACTTGGTACTCCTGGGGAAAATTTACTCCACCACTTGTGTTTGATCTGGGCATCCGCCTTGCAGTTTCTGCGTCTGATAAGTCTGTATCCACTTCTGATTAAGAGGCATTTCATGCACTGATTACATTGGTTGATCTTAGATTTCTTGTTTCTTGTAGTGCTTTACGTGGGACATTGTATTTGTTAGAGAAAGTCAATACTGTTCCTGATTCATAATCTCTCTGATCACAGGCAAATTTACTTTGCTTGCGTTGTTTTATTTAATTCTCATACGATATCAGTTGTGTCTTCATTTGTTGTCTCAGGTGTTCTGCCTGGCCTTTATCCGCATCCTGTCTTATACTTTCTTCCAATTTTTGAATCTCTTCTAGTAACTTGCTTCTGTCATTTTTAGCATATTTTATGAAGCATGCTGATTGTTTGGTGAACTCTGCCCATTCTCTCAAAAGGTTGGGATCAGGGTTTTCATACGATGGAATAGTGTATATATAGTACCTGCAGGCGGCAGTCGCCAGTAGGTAGTTATAGTTAGGACCTAGTTTCCATAGGAAAAGCATTGTTTGACTTGGCTATAACTTTGGCGTCGTTTGACCAATCTGCATGAAATTTTCCCAAAAACGTGTCAAGGTGGGTTCTCTTGTTATGGAAAGTTTGGTGGTGATACGTGCAGTTGGGAACAAAAATTTGGGGCACGAAATAAGGTTGTGTTTATAATGTTCATTCCCATAGGAACCTTTAGCCACATCTACAGCCCGAACCACTGAACGGCTGTACACAAAATTTGGCAGGGAGGTAGATGTTAGTTCAAGGAAATGCCTTTTGCTTATTTGGTGTAAATCCATTCAGCAGTTGTTGAGAAATGTAAGTTTAAAATGATAGTGATATCTCTGGCCGCGGATATTTCACAGTGGTTTGGTGATGAATCGCAATGCACGTGCCAACGGGAATGCTCTGGCTGGATGCAACCTGAATAGAAAGTTACAGCCACCATTTTATCAATCGGGAACGGTTCCCGAGGATGAAAATTTGTGTGGAAGCCCACATAAGGCGTCGGTATGGAGATACCCTGACCCCATGGTTGAAAAATTGGGGTGTTAGTGACACAAGTTGTGTGTCCAAAATTGATTTTTTTAATCGGGCACGATATTTGTAATGACACCACGACTGTCAGCGCAGAAAATTGGTGAAAAAATAAAAAAATATATCAGTGAATCATTAATATGCATTGTCATAGAGATATTGAGATTTTGATAAATATTTTTATAGCGATATCTATACAGTGAGTTTTCTACTGTGATGGTTAGAAATAATTACATAGTTATAATTTTTTTAATGTGGTGGTGGCTATTGAATTCCTGCTTTTGCTTTCTGCTTTCGTGACGTAACCCCGGGGAAAATAGGTTTTAGAGGTGGTTGTTCTAGAGATACACTTGAAAAACATGAGTTTAGTATACAGTAATAAACCCCTACAGTGTAAAATACTGAATTGTGTGTGCATACATGTGTTTTCATTTTATGGAAAAGGCGCGATCGTTGGGGTTAAAGGCGACATTGCTACTTACTGAATAACAGCAAAAACGTAAAATAGGTCTGCACATTTTTTTTTTTTAAACTTAGTACTAAAATAGGAGTTTAAACATGCTTTGAAAGAAGTATGTATATAATATGTGTAGTGCAATGTTCAGAATGGATTTTTTTACATATTATTTTTGGATGTTTTGGTGGCCATTGAATGTCTGCTTTTGTTTTCCATTCTCACGACATATTCACGGGGATCGCGATGTTATCCCGAAGATCCCCAAAACCTGAAAAAAAAGGATCTTTTTAAAGAAATGTTTCGGATACTAGGGTGGCTCTGAAGAGAGCCTTTGTGTTGATTGTGTGTATATGGCTACTACAGATAAGACCGGATACAGAGTTTCAGGTTACTTAGAAACACCCCGTTGCCTTCATCTGTAAAGTGCCGTCCATCATTTCTATAAATTCCATGCATGTCAAAACGCAGATTGTTGTTATAGATACTGCCCATGCGATTGTCCCTGAGAAATGTAGAAACTGTTTTATTAACATGTTTCCTGGCTTTGTCAATCTGTGGACAGAATTGATTGGACCACTTCCATTTCAGTCTTTGGTATATGTCAGAGTACACCAAGACAATGTGAAGGAAGAGTAACATCAATTCAGTAAAGGTATCCTTCATGAGGATTTCCAGTCCTACTCCAGTTAATGTGCCTAGGTCATTGCCACAACAGTGCACAATCATGAGGAAGGTTACAGGGACTTTATAGTTAGGAATTAGCATTTTAAAAAACCTTCAAAATTCACTGAAAAAACTAAAGGTTACAGGGCCATTATAGTTAGGAAATAGAATTAAAAAAACCTTAGAAATTCACTGAAAAAACAAAGGTTACAGGGACGTTATAGTTAGGCTCAGATTTCACACACACAAATCCAGAGAAATTCCGCAGTAATACTTAGCTGAGCTAACCATAACTCGCTCCCCCGCAATGCACTGCTTATGACCTCACATATTACATCACTCTGACATAGTCAGTGACATCACTGATTACATCTCAGCGGAGCTGTTGAGATCTTGGGCAGGCCACATAGAGTTGTGCATCCGTATTCGATCCTTGTGATGACCAAAGCCTGAAGTGCCATTTTGAGGTCTGACATTTCTAGGAATGGATTCTGTTTTCTAAGACAACTCAGGTGGAACTGGGCATATTTAGCCAACAAGTTGATGTGTATTCACATGTTCAGGTTCTTGTCCAGCGTGATTCCTTGTGATTTGGTTGAGTCCACTAAGATCAGGGTGCAGTTAAGCGCGGTGATCAGTTTGGTCTATTCCTTTATTTCCAAAGAGATTTCTGGGGGGAAATTAGTAAGAATTCTGTTTTTTGTGCATTTAGTTTAAGCTGATTACTTGCCAATGAGTGGTCATCTTTAGTGCTTCATTCATTGACTTGATCTCCTCCAGTGATAAAACTTTAATGTAAATCTGTGTGTCATCAGCATACATATGAAACAAGATGTTGGCGTGTCGAAGTCTTTCAGCCAGAGGTTCCATGTGGAGGTTAAAGAGAGTTGGGGAAAAAGTTGATCCTTGTGGTACTCCAATCATAATAGGGGATGGCGATGATAGATTTTGATTTACAAAAAAACTTTGTGTTCTGTTCTTCAAGAAGGATTTAAACCATCCGAGGACGGTTCCTGACAGTCCCATCCTGTTTCCGAGTCGATCTAGAAGTTTATCATGGTTTACGGTGTCGAACGCAGATGAAAGGTCCAGAAGAATTAAGAGACGAGCTTTGTCTTGGTCTAGAGCTTGCAAGGCATCATACACTATATGAAGTATTGTAGTTTCCGTACTATGGTCTGGTCTAAATCCTGATTGGCAGCCGTCTAGTAGATTAATTTTAGAGACGTTTTGGCTCAGTTGTTGATGCACACATTTTTCTAGCACTTTCGCTTATAAGGGAATAATGGATACTGGCCTGAAATTATTTGGGTCATCAGCGTTTGATATCGGTGTTTTTATGATGGGGATGACTTGCCCAGTTTTTAGGCAGTCTGGTATGGAGCCTTGAAATAAAGAGGCATTGATTATTGCAGTCCGGATGGGGATTACAAATTGGTTGGTTGTCGTCGAGAATTTCAAAGGGCGAGGATCATTGAAGTGGTTATTTGGTTTTGTAGACAAGAGGATTTTAAAGATGTTGTTGTCGTCATATAACTTGAAGGAAGACCATTGAGTTTCATTTTTGGGCCCTACTTGGAGGAGTGTGTAGGTTCATCGATTTGTGAAGCTGTCAGGGAAGTTAGGTTCATCCAGAACTTGGCAAATGAATCCACAAGACCATTTGAGGTGCGGCAGTGTGGCACTGAGTCATCTGCATATAAGAGGGAAGGTACAAATGTGTAATTCACACTGGGCATGTCCTTCTCATTGGCTACCAAAAAATAATTAAGACCATTGATATATAGCAGGAATAAAATAGGCAAAAAAAACACAGCCTTGCCTAACCCCCCTGAGGTAGGCTAAAAGAATCAGTGCAATCCCATACCATATCTGACCAATGCATTGACATCTGTATGAAGGGTACGTAGAAAGTCAATCAGTGGCTGAGGCAACCCGAGATCAGCTGAAATGCTCTATAGCTTTAATTGGTTGACCCAGTCAAAACCACTGCTCAGGTCCAGGGATGCTAGATAGATAGCCCCCTTCTTGGATACAACATAGTTCCCGTTATCAGATTTAGTTTCAAGCATTGTTCTATGGCTCCCTTACCTTCTCTAAAACTATTTTGGACCGGGCAAAGAATGTTGTTAAGTTGTGCCCAGTCTTCAAATGCTTTGTAAGATTATACGACTCACTATTTTATCAGCAGAATTTAATAAAGAGAATGGGCCTGTAGCAACCAGGGTCCTGTCTGCTACCCTTTTTAAAGACAGGTACGATGACTGCTGTTTTCCAGGATTTAAGAATTTTAGTTGAAGTGGCAGCATTTAGGGCATTGGTTAGTAAGGGGGGCCCAAAGGGGGATATTTGCCTTATTAAGGTCCATGGGTACCCCATCTGCTCCAGGTGCTTTGTTGGAGGGACTAGCTAAAATGGCAGAGCGTACTTCCTTAATTTCAAATGTGATACCCAATGGGAACAGTAAGGGCCCTTCGGTGGCAGCGGGGAGCCCATTTACACCGAATGCTTAGGTTTTTTAAAATGTGCCACCCATTATGTGGGAGTAATGTTTGGGTAATGGTCGAGCCTATCTCATCAGGCATGGTAGAGCAAGACTTCCCCGGAATTACAGGTGGTGGCTGGGGGCGGAGCTTGCCTGGCCGCAAGATGGCCACGCTTTAGGGTAGCTCCGTGAGCTGTTATCCCATCCGACTCAATCCTGCTTATCATGTCCCCCTGCTGTTGCCGGTGCCTGGGGAACGCATTGGCTACCGAAATATAAATAAAAACTGGAGCGGGACGGCTTGGCGGTGGGGACATGCCCGGACCGAGTGCTTCGGCCTACATCCTGCCTGGTGTGGGGAGCGTGCGCCCTACCTAGTGGTGTTTGCTAATGCGGCGGGCCAGTCTCCATTCCTGCTGTTCCCGTGGCGCTATTGGGACCGCTCCTCGTCTGAGGCACTGATCGGCTCCCCGCCACATTGGTTTCCGGACCTGGCAGTGGGAATAAGGCGCAGAGTCTCCGCGCCCGCTGGGTGCACCCGGAGTGCTGTCGGACCCGCATCTGCAGCAGTGAGTGGTGGCGGCGGCCCACGCATCCCTCAGCTGCCTCCGTGCTTAGCCTTACCTTCCAAGGCCCCTCCCACTTCTAACAATGAAGTAAGCGCAACTAATCGACTGGGGGAAATGCACGCTGTTCTGGACTACAGGCTCCTTGTTTTCTATCTGCGTCACCAGCGGCGAAGACCGCTGTAATATTTGTTCCCCCCTCTCCTCAAACTTTTTCCAACATTCGCAAATCGTGCTGAGGTGGGGCTGACTTGTGGATACTGGGAATCTCGGGCACCATTGTGGCATCACGCCGGAGCGTTGGGACAGGTCTGCTGTGCTGGGGTCGCGGTGTGTGGCGTGCCCTATGACTACAGCCCTCTCCAGATAGCAGTGAGGGCCTAAACCTGAAACGTGTCTCATGTTACACAGTGTGGCTGTCCCCAATTGTCTGGAGCACTCGGTGCGGCTTTCCTTGTGGCCGCCGCCGAGATCGCACTGCGGCCCCCTGAGACGCTTGCCGAACAGCCACGTGCAGAATCGGGGTTTGTTGGCTGGTTGCGCCCCGCTGTGCATCCTGCATAGGGGTTGGCTGCTGGGCCAGTTCTTCTTACCCCTTGGCCTCTCCAGACGCCAGAACTACACACATAGGTGGTGGATGGTCAGCGTGAGCTGGAGGAATTGGGGCCTCGCAGGGGTACACATCCACTGCTTCTGTGCTGAAACCGGTACGGATTCGCATCCCTTGGGTACATAGCGGGTGGCTGCTGAGGGCAGTAGACACCCAATAATAACTACCACAGGCTGGTGGTGCATTGTGGTGGGTGCACGAAACTCTTGCTCATCCAGTTGGTAGGGTCCTGACCCCTGCTGAAGTTGCCTTTGCGAGGTGGTCTGTGCGGGGTTCTATTGGCCTTCACTGATTGTGAAACTACCAAGTGATCTTACCTTTATTCCAGTGGCGAACATGGGCCGCACAGAGAAATTGCAATCTAAGTTGCAATTTGAGCCACGTAAGACCCCCCCAGCCAACAAGATTCCGAGAAAAATGCATCTGAGTCTCGATCAAAGATGGGTGACACCGATCTAAAACAGATTCTCATGGCCATGCAGCTCAGCCTAACAAAAATCAATGGGAAGATATACGCCCTCTCCTTCAGGATGGACAGGATGTCAGAGAGGCTGGACAAACAAGCTGCAAGATTGGACACAGTTGAACAGAGGGTGACGGGCAGGGAGGACATGCTGAACTCCACTTTGAACTCACAAACTACAAAGCTAGAAAAGCTACTCCACTCAGTCCAGTCTAAAGCAGAGGACTTGGAAGCGCGATCAAGGAGGAACAATCTGGGTATAGTGGGTATCGCCAAATCTTCCCACATCCCAAATATTGAACTCTTTGGGGAACACTTGCTGGTTACACTCCTGGGCATAGACACTTTTTTGAACATGTTCATTATTGAGCACGCCCATCGCTCTCTCGTACCCAGACCGGTCCCGGGGGCCACTCCTCGCCCTATTATCGCTCAGGTGCTCAAACTATAGAGACAGGGATGCTGCATTAAAGAAAGTCAGGGAACTACAATCCTTGAGATATGAGGGCACAGAGGTATCCATTTATCCGGATTTCACGCAAGCTGTTCAAGAAGCGCGGTGTCAATTTGTTCCAGGTAAACGGAAACTGCAAGACTTGAACCTGGAATATAATATGATTTACCCAGCGAATCTCAGGGTGCGTGCAGATGGGAAATCTCACATATTTAATGACTCTAAACAGGTTTTGCACTTCCTGAAAAGAAGAGAAAGCGACAAACGTGGTGGGAGATCTCCAAAAACCCGCTCCTCCATGGACGATTCTCCAGATCCTGAAGAACAGTAAATTCCACAGAATGTGTTTCTGTTTTTGGTATTGAATTGTGGTGTGCCTCCAATCTTGGAATGGTGTGAGGAGGAAGCTCAGTTATGGTATCCTATCGGGGAGGTTATGGGCGGCACTATCACTGTGATTAACGTTATGCACAAAATAGCCGATCAGAATTTGGGGAGCAAATGGATGTATAGGCTCTGGTACCTAACTTTTGATGCTTAGCAGGCAACACCTGCCCCGGTGTGCAATCCACCTACGACACCTGGGTTTGTTTATGTTATTGAATGTATGTTTTGTGGTATTGCTTTACGTTTATGGGGTCGGGGGTGGATTTGGGATTAACTATGCTATGTTGGGGTCAGCATAGCATGGGTGAGGGGAGGGGTGTGTTGTGGTCCATTAACGTACTTAGTGCGATTCAGGGCACTCTGATTTTAGTTAAGCACTTTGCAATGAAGTATGACACTAGGAATAACTGTGTACTGTACATTGTTTGCGAATTCCACACATGACGACCAAGTCGATAAAATTCTGGACATGGAACGTCCGGGGACTTAACGATTATCGTAAGCTGCGAAAAGTAGTCGCCTTGTTGAAAAGACACCAGGTAGACATAGCAATGATACAAGAAACCCATCTAGCCCCCCAAAATAAGATGCTCACAAAACGGCGATTGCAGGGTCTTTTCTCCGCTGCTGGTTTCACTTCACAAGCTAGGAGGGTTCTTATTTGGGTTAACCCTAAATCTGGCTTGTCCTTGCATGAAGAGGAGGTCGACCCCAATGGTAGATTTGTTGTAGCCCGCTGTCAAGCTGAGGAATTTAGCGCTCGGCTAGTGAATATATATGGACCCAATTATGATGAGCCACAGTTCTTTCAGGCTTTGGCGGCACGCTTGCTCAATACTAATGAGTTGCCGCAGATGTTGGGGGGATTTTAATTGTATACTTGATCCCAACAAGGACAGATCGCGGGGCCTGCCGAGGAACCCTGCAGCATCAGCCAGTGCTATCACAGCGCTCATGGAGCAGCTTGGGCTGGCGGATGTCTGGAGGCTGCAACCTACTGCCACTCCGGGGTTCACTCAGTACTCTGCCCCACATGACACTCACATCAGGATTGATAACTGGCTGGTTTCTAGAAGTCTGGTCCCTCAGGTGTCGAATTGTGAACCGCTCCCCAGAACTTATTCTACCATTCCCCGGTACAGTTGAAATTGACTTTCCCCACATTTAGATATGCCCCATTTACATGGAGGTTCCCGCCATACTCCCTACTTGATCTGGTGTTTCGCTCGGAAATGGCCACAGCTATTGAGACATTTTTTAGAGAGAATGTAGGCTAAGTCCCTGTCTTCTCAACGGTTTGGGAGACATTTAAGGTTTTCATAAGAAGGGAGACAATAGGTAAGCATGCAGGAGTTCTCAGGTCAATTCAAAACAGGCTCACAAAACTTGAGGCAGATATCGCAGTCCTGGAAAAAGAGCACCAGCTGACGGGCCATGTTGAGATACTGATTCTATTGGAGGAATACCAGGACACAGCAGAAAGTGAAGTCAAGCACTTAGGCAAGTATGCCACAGCTCGTGTTTATGGGGTTGGCGAACGCTCTGGTGCCCTTTTAGCTAAATTGCAGCGCCCTCCTAGGGAAACTAACTCTATAGTCGAAGTAATGGGTGAAGATGGTAGTATGATATAAGACTCAAAAGGCATTGCGGACAGATTCAGTAGATACTATGCAGAGCCCTATAGGACACGGATTCCCCCTGCTTGTCCCGCCATTGAGGACTATTTGACACATATCCGCCTCGCCTGGCTCACGGCTCCCATAGGGAACATCTCTTGGCTCCCCTTTACCACAGGGAAATTAGGGTCGCTTTATCATCAATGAAAAGTGGCTCTGCTCCGGGCTCTGACGGGTTGACAGTTGCTTTTTATAAAGCATTTCAAGACCTTCTAATCCGACATCTAGTAACTCTATTTGAAGAGATGGCGGAGAGTAAGATGATGCCCCCTTCAATGCGCGAGGCAATGATCGTTACCCTCCTCAAACCAGGCAAAACCCCCAGCGAATGCTCGTCATACAGGCCCTTGTCCCTGTTAAACATAGACACAAAACTATTCACTAAAATACTGGCTTATCACATCTCTCCTCTGCTTCCGGGTCTACTGGGGTCCCTGTGCACAACCTAACGTCTAACCTTAGAACAATTTTTGCCGCAATTCAGCATATTAACCCTAAAATCAACACTGCTGCAGTGTTCCTGGACGCTTGAAAAGGATTTTGATTCTGTCGAATGGCCTTTTATGGAAATGGCACTCAGGTGGGTGGGTGTGGGCAAAGTCTTTCTACAGCTGGTTAAAGTCCTATACGAAGCACCGAGAGCCAGAGTTAGGCTGGGAAATATGGTGACGGCTCCAATACCCATATCCAGGGGCACTCGGCAGGGATGTCCCTTATCCCCTCTTTTGTATGCTTTAGTGTCCAAACCATTGCTATGCGCACTTAGGGAATATCACAGCCACAGAGGGGTGCGCTTCCCAGGTTACCAGTTAATAGTTTCTGCATATGCAGATGATCTGCTGCTATATGTCAGAGACCCTACCATCCACCTCACCCCGGTCTTGAATGAAGTGGTCCATTTCGGACAGCTGTCCAGGCTAAACATTAATTGGAATAAGTCCTTGATCTTTCCATTGACCGCATCCACCTTCCCTCCAACCATGCAGTACCCTTTGGCCTGGACAACAGAGTCTGTTCACTATCTGGGGATTCAGATACACACTGACTCAGAAGTAGTATTGGTTGCCAATTATGGGAACGTATTAGACAAAGTAGAAGAGGACATTACTAGGTGGATACATGGCGGCCTCAACGCCCCCAATCTAGACCTATATTACAGAGCAGCACAGTGTTCCCATGCCTCCGCCTGGCTGCATTACCCCACTACCCCCCCCATATATATATATATATATATATATATATATATATATATATATATATATATATAGAGAGAGAAAATTGCGGCTGGGACCGACACTCTTCCACAGGTGCTATTCAGAAATCCAACATGAAGGCACAGTATTCTAGACTCTATTAATGCCACCACACATGCTTGGCGTAACCTATAGGACAGACATGCTGGTGCTATCTTATATTCTCCATTGACCCCTTTACAGTGGTGCACTTGGCTCCCTTCCAGGATAGACAGAGGGGTAATCCAAGCCATGAGCAAAGTTAATGCCACTGTTATAGGCGACCTCTTCGAGGGGGGAGAATTCCGCAGTTGGGAGTAGCGGACGGTGGAAGGCTCTAACCATACAATGTTGGTTCGTTTTCAATATATTAGACTACAGCACTCTCTAAAAACACTTCTAGGAAACTCCCTGCAGGAACCCCCAGAAGTTCATGCCCTCTTCCACATTATCAAAACCCCCTCACCCTCAAAATTAGTTTCGAGAATATATAACGTTACGCAAGCAAACAGATCTGTACAGTTTTCAAAACCTAGACACGACTGGCAGAGGGATGTAGCCAAGGTGATTGAGGACAAGGAATGGCAATATTGTTGTGAGATGATGAAAAAGATATCGATGAATGGTAGGCATCGCCTAATACACTTCAAATTCATTAATAGAACATACTACACCCCAGAGCGTTTTCATAGATATGGTTTGCGAGAGACAGCCACCTGCTCTCATTGCCCGGAACTGATGGGAGATTTTATGCACTTAGCCTGGTACTGCCCTAGCATTTTGGAGTATTGGGGGAAAATATTTCAGAAGATAAATGATATTACTAGCCTTACACTAACCCCGGACCCGTACTTAGCTCTCCTAGGTTATACCAAAGCTATGGATAAAGATTCTAGACAATTGGTTTGCGATGACTCTGCTCTTGGCGAAGAGACGGATTGCAATGAGGTGGGGCAGGGGCCTGATCCCCACAATTGAGGAATGGACAAAAGACATGATCTATTGCAATACGCAGTCGGGCTCATATGGCGAACTTCTCCCCCCACAATCCAGACCAAAATCTTATTGGGGCACATTCCAACAGTATGTGATAGGTAAAGAAACAGGCGAACCGGAGGGTGAAGTAGACAGCAATGTACATTAGTGTCATAATACGATCATAAAAGGTTATCTGCTAGCTGCCCCTGGGCGGTCATGAATGTCATTCTGGCATGATGGATGGAACTTGTTAGTAACATATGCATAACAGTGTCTTTCTTTTTTCTTCTCCTTTATATAAGTCATGATGTGCTCTCGTGTACATATGCGTAGCCACTTTGGTTACCTAATTGCCCTGTAACCATTGCTTGATGATGCTTTATGTAATTGCATTGTGTTATTAAAATCAATAAAGAAAAAAAAAAAAGAAAAATGAATTACAGGTGGTGACTAACCGCTCCCACAATTCCTCTTTTAGGATTAGCTTACTATTCCTAATGGCTTCCTTTTAGGCAACTCTTGTAGTCGTAAAAGTCTGCTGGTTTCTTGGCCTGGCATTGAGGGCTTCACTGAGCTTTATTAGCCACCCTGCACCTTTATCAAACCAGCCAGTTTTAGGAGTTCTAAAGGGCCCAGAGAGTTCAACATGATAGTTCTCAGGGAAGGCATCTAAAACAAGGGCAGGGGAGGCCTCAAGAGTTAGCAGAGATTCCATGATCAGGCTCAAGTTTGGCAGGACAGAGACTTTTAGCAAACTGGGGATTGATATATTGCTCCATTTAACCCTGCGGCCCTGGTCTTTTGGGATCAGGCCGAATGTTCCAGGGGTGGGATCAGGGCAGATACTCACTGGTATCGTCATCCCTATCTTGATAGGCTATGATCACTATAATAAGTTTTGTGTACCTTCCCAGAGCTTACAAATTGTTTGTGTATCCTGGTAATGAACACATTATCTATATTTGACCATTTCCCCAACCTGAAAAGTTGGGTCCTTGGCTAAAGAGACCGCATCCATCATGTTACAAAGGCCAGCCTGCCTAAGAGCATTATACAATTGACTCCTTCTGATGTCAGATGTCACAGAACAAAATGGAATGTCACTAGCCAAAAAAGAATCAGAGGCAGTAGGGATTAAGCCCAATTTAGAATTAAATCTCTTCCCAGTAACACATTAAAACAGTTGAGCTTGGAGAGAGACCTGGCCTCAAGAGTGGACAAATCTTAGAACAAGGTTAAAATCTGGCACCCTGATTCCCAGACTGGGTTATAAAAGTTATCTACAAAAAAGTGAAACTCTTTAGATAGCACATCACATAAAATCTGAATCCCGCTATGCCTCAAGGAAACTGGTAGAACTCTGAGATGTTTGGAGATGCAGATCATGGTGCCTAACCCACCTCAAGCTCTTTAGCCAGGTGAGGGAATAGCTGGCACGATGAAACATTTAAAATCATCCCAGGTAAACAACTCCTGAGCCAAGGTTTTTTGGAGCATAATCACATCGAACTGTGTAATAAACTTTAACCACTCAGGGTCCAATAACTTGGCCCTAATGCCTGCAATATTCCAGCAAAGGAACCTTCTGGCAGAATCCTGTGGATAAATTGCTGCTTCAATAGGGTGATTAGTCATCAGTGGCCTGCTAACATTTGGGTTAGGGTTTGGAGTGTTTGGGTGTCAGTCATTGTATTCAATGTCCGTCAATGGGAGATATCTGTTAGAGGCAGGAATGCATGATTTGTCTGTATTCCATGTCACCTGGGGAAACCCTGTTGTATGTTGGAGTTGAAAATACCTATAGAAAAAACCAAATGGGAGGATGCTAATACCCACATCCAATGGATTCTGCTGTTTTGCACTGTGAATCAGATGTCTGGCTAGACTGGGTGACTTACAGTTTATTACTGTGTAGTCCCCTTTCTGGTTTTTAACAGTGAGGGCCAATCCACCCAATCCTTCTCACAAATAGTATATTCCTGTATTTGCTGATAAAATTAGAATTGCGACACAACCAATGGCATATTTGTTTTCAAGATGGGTGGTAGATTTCTCGATATTAGGAATAGAATGAGGCACCCACGTCAGAATTGCAAAATATGGACAGCACTTCAGTGGCAGGTTAAGACGGGGCAGACATTTATTGGGCTGAGGATGCCCTCCTGAACCCCATACAAACCCTGCCCAGAATGGCTAGTCTATGTCCCTGAGGCAGTCCTCCACTAGTTGAGGGGGCCACAACATCTCCAATGGGTAAGGGGGTGGCTGAGGAGTAGCAATGTCAGCTTGTAAGGTGCCTTGATCAGAACAGGCAGTGTTTATGTGATAAGACCTGCCAGTACCCCCGTGGATAAAAGTAGAGGCTGGTTGAACCACACCTGCAGAAGAAAAGACAGTAGTGGTGGTGGGCATTTTGGTCAAGATTAAACAGCAGTTTCTAGGTTATGCATCTCTCCACCAATGGGGTGACGCACTGAACAATATTGGATTTAAACTTGTCCAAAATAAAATTCCAGTCTAAGGTGGGTACTTCATGAGCATCCTGGTGATCTGCAAATGGAACTCAATTACTTAGGGTTTGTGATGGGAGTCACTACTATTTCGTATTTTGTGTGCTTCATTCCCTGTTACAAGCTCATGGTCAACAGGCATCATACTAGGGGCAACAGACAAGTCCGCAGGATTAGAGCTGGAATGAGAGTCTTGTTGGGTTGGTGGCGGGAAACTAAAGCCATCCCCTGCATCTAAAGATAATCGCTGCTCCGTGAGGTTGATTTCTTTTGAAATCACCCCTACTGCACTAGCTAAAAGAGTCTAAACTGGTGCCATGAGATGGTTTGTTGGCAGAGTCTTTGTCCCCATGCAGTTTACAGTTGCCCGTACCGGTCATGTGCTTACCCTCAAACTGCTGTGCTAAACTGCTTGGATTATCTGAGAAGTAGCACAACCAAGGGAGAAGAAAATACAGACACTAATAAATCAAAGTAATGATCAACACTCATAGATAGAAATATCAGGGCCAAAGAGGGGGGCCCAGCCCCGTCTCCTTCGGTCGTTTCTTGATCCGTTCTTTGCCCGGGCGCATGCCCAAGTGACCCTCATGCACATCCTGGGTTGCTGAAGTAAAGCTAGCAATTTCAAGCGCCTGGCTGGGGCACAGTACAACCCCTACCTTCTCCGCAGTTCTCTGGGCTTGTAGTTCTGCCCCACCTCCAGTGAATTCATCAAACACTGTAGGTTGAAAGCCAGAAAATCAGGTGCCTAGCTGGTGCACAGCATACCCATAGCCTTCTCTGCGGTGCTCTGGGGCTTGTAGTACTGCCCCCACCTCTAGTGAATGTGTCCCATGCTGTGGGAGGAAAGCTGGCAATTTCAAGTGCCCTGCTGGTGCACAGTACAGCCCCCGCCTTCTCCGTGCTACTGTGAGGCTTGTAGTCCTGCTCCCACCTTCAGTGAATGCGTCCTGCACTGTGGGAGGAAAGCCGGAAATTTCAAGGTCACGGATGGCGCATAGTACAGCCCGCCTTCTCTGCAGTGCACTGATGGCTTGTACCCTGACCTTATGGGACTCATGGAGACTGTCTGTGAGGCACCCTTCAAAGGCAAGAAATTTGCGGGCAAGGATCTGTGGATCCGCTCAGATCTACCCAGGCCCACACAGCTATGGGCATACTCAGGTGGAACCATAGATACAACCCCCAATTTAAAAAAAAACACACCCACTCACAGACCCATATACCTACTCACATACTCACTCACATATTCATGCACCGACTTAAATACCCACACAACCACTCACATACCCATATAGCCACTCAGACACCCACTCACAGACCTAAAAAGTACCCATATACCTACTCACAGACAGGCATAGCCACTCACACACCCACTCATACAACCACTTACACACCACACACAATCACTCACATACCCACTCACACACCCATACAGCCACTCCCACACCACTTAGACACTCAGACATACAAAACCACTCACACACTCACTAACAGACCCACAAAACCACTCACACACCCACTTAAAGGCCCAAACACCTACTCACATACTCTCTCACACACACACACACACACTTATATACCTACACAACCACTCACACACCCATTCACACACCCATACAGCTACTCACACACCCACTCACAGATCTGAAAAACCACTCACACACCTACTCACACACACACCCACTTACACACCTAAACAATCACACACATCCACTTACACAGCCACTCACACACTCATATAGCTACTCCCACATCCACACAGTCACTCACACAGCCACTCACACACCCATACACATGCAGTGATACACTTACAAACATATGCTGTTAAAATTTCTATATTACCTGTGTTGTCATTTGAGATGTCATCAGTGATGTCACTGACTTTGTCATGAGTAATGCAATATGTGAGGTCATAAGCAGTGCATTGCATGGGTATAAGTTATAGTTCTCAGGTAACTATGGTTTTGTACAAGTGAAATGTGAGCCCAACTCAAAGTCCCTGTAACCTTTGTTTTTTCTGTAAATTTCTAAGGTTTTTATCATTCTATTTCCTAACTATAAATTCCTTGTAACCTTTGTTTTTTCGGTGAATTTCATTGGTTTTGTACAATTTGTAATATAATGCCCATGTGAGTGGGTGTTTAAGTGGTATATGGGTGCGTGAGTGGTCTATCGGTGTGTGAGTGATTGATTGGGTCAGTGAGTACGAGTCTCTGAGTGAGTCTGTGAGTGGGTGCATGAAAGTCCGAGTGGACCTGTGGGTGGTTGTGTGAGTCTCTGAGTGAGTCTTTGCGTGTATGCATATGTTTCTGAGTGGGTCTGTGAGTGGATGCATGAGTATCTGAGCGCATCTCTCAGTGGGAGCATTAGTCTCAGAGTGGGTGGCTGAGTGGGTGTATGAGTGCCTAAGTGAAACTGAGGGTGAGTGTATGTTAGAAATGGGGGTTTCTGGTTGGCAGGTTTGTCCCCTGTCCAAGTAGGACCCTTCCTTCATGTCAGGGTAAGGGGATTACACTTCTAAAATAATCCCTGCTCACCCCACTTGGTAGCTTGGCACGAGCAGTCAGGCTTATCTCAGAGGCAGTGTGTAAAGCATTTGCACATAATGCACAGTAACACAGTGAAAACACTTCAAAACAACACCACACCAGTTTTAGAACAATAGCCAATATTTATCTGTGTAAAACAAGACCAAAACAATAAAAATCCAACATACAGTAATAAAGATATAAATTTAAAATACAGTTCCTTGAAGTCGATAGCTCCGTCCAAGGATATCACAGTGTTGTGAACAAACAAATCCAACAGTTCAGGCCGACTGCCGTGTCGCGGGCCAGCTATGGTGTTGGGAAGAACCGCAAACATTACTTTGGAAATGCAGGGCGTCTTGGACCTTTGCGATGAGCTCTGAAGAGGCGGGGTCTGCAGGTGTCAGTCCTGGAGATCGGTGCAGGAGTCGTCGGACCCTTGAAGTCACATGCGTTGCAGACCAAACTCCGTGAGGTTGAAGTCAGGTTCAATTTAAGCCCCGGGAAACCCATTCCCCGGGGCATGGCCTTGTTTATTTATTTATTTTTAATTATTATTAATACAGAAGGGGGGCCGCGTGGCCCCCCCTTCCCAGGGCCTGGCCTCGTTTTTTAATTTAATTTTTATTGTAAATTTTAGAGGGGGGCCGCATGGCCCCCCTCCTGAGGCCAATTATAGCCCCGGGGACCCCATCCCCCGGGGCTGGCGTTCCGTTTAAAAAAAAAAAAAAAAAAGGGAAGGGGCCGAGTGGCCCCCCTCCCGGGCCACTTCTGGTGCCGGGGACCCCATCCCCCGGGGCCGGCTCCTCAAGTTGGGGACCGTGGGGGGAGCCTCAATGCCCCCACAGTCCCTGCCGGCTCCCCGCCTCCTGCAGGAGCCGGCATTGCTTTTGGGCAGGGGGAGCTGCTAACATGCAGCTCCCCTTGCTCAAAAGCAATTCTGCTTTGCTTCTTGGAAGCGAGAGCAGGTTTCCTGCTCTCACTTACAAGAAGCAAAGCAGTGTTTGCTATGGCAGGGCGGAAGCCGTGCTCCCGCCCTGCCATAGCAAATGGCAATGTCCCGGGGGTGGGCACCCCGGGACATTGCAGGAGCCGGCCCTGGGGGGTGGCAGTCCCCAGGGCCATCTAGTGCTCCAGGAGGGGGGCAGCGCGGCCCCCTTCCCTTCATCAAAATAGCCCCGGGAGGTGGTTGTCCCCGGGATCCGTAACGGACCCCACCTGTAATTAAAGTTTGCCCCGGGGAGGTGGTGGTCCCCAGGGCAGTGTGGAGAGGGGCAGGAGCCCCCCCACACTTCTTTAAATTGCATTTAAGCCCCGGGGAGGTGGCGGTCTCCAGGGCTTGGGGGGCCTGCGAGGCCCCCCACACATAATTAGGGATGCCCCGGGTTTTACCGAGTCACAAGATGGCTGCCAACACTTCCTGGTTTGGAGTGTTGGCAGCCAATCAGAGTGAAGCTTGTACCCGGGAGGGTTCACGAATCCTCCTCGGTGCTCAGATATCGATATTTTTATTTTTTGAATTTCTCAGCAACTACTGGACGGATTTACACCATTTAAAAAAAAAAGCATGCTTTCTGGACCAAGACCTACCTTTTTGTCAAATTTGGTGTAAATCCGTTCAGCAGTTCGGGCTGTAGCTTTGTCTAAAGTTTTCTATTGAAATTAACATGGGGAAAACGCGTTTTGAGACCCCCTTTTTTCTCGGCCCCCACTTGACGAATCACTCCCAAACGTTCAAGACAGGAGCTGACCTGAGCTGGTCATTAGTTTGGAAAATTGCGCGAAGATTCGTCAAACGGCGCCAAAGATATTGGCAAAAGAAAAAATGCTTTTCCTATGGAAACTAGGTCCTAACTATAACTACCTACTGGCGACCGCCAGTAGGTAATATATATATATTATCTACTGGCGGTCGCCAGTAGATAGTTATAGTTACAACCTATTATCCATAGGAAATCCGCGACATTCTATTTGAAATAACGTTGGCGCCGGTTGACGAATCTTCGTGAAAGTTTCCAACTTGTTGGGGCGCTCCGCTCCGCTCCTACCCTGAAAGTCTCGGGGTGATACGTGAAGCGGGGGCCGAGAAAAAGGGGGTCCCAAAACGCGTTTTCCCATTCATTTTTCCATAGGAACCTTTAGTCGCAGCTACAGCCCGAACTGCTGAACGGAATTACACCAAATTTGGCAAAGAGGTAGCCCTTGGTTCAGACTGGTGCCTTTTGCTTAAATGGTGTAAATCCGTTCAGTAGTTCCTGAGAGAATCAAAAGTAAAAGTACATATATATCTATGGGCGCGTCGGATACGCGTACCCTCAGCGCACCCTGCGCGCACCGTCCCGATCACGAGCTGCATGCTAATTGGCTGTCAGCTGGCTGTCAACATTCCGATTCAGGAAGTGTTGGCAGCCATTTTGTCCCTCGGTAGAACCGAGGGACAGAAACAAGTGCGCAAAGCGCAAAAGGGGGCAGGGTAGAAACACCCTGACCCCCTAGGTCTGCTCAGGGGGTCCCACAAGGACCCCCTGGGCAGAAAAAAGATTTTTTTTTTTTTTAAATTGGCGGGATGCGCTTAGGGTGCGCGTATCCCGCCGAGAAAAAAAGAAACAAGTGCGCAAAACGCACAAAGGGGGCAGGGTAGAAACACCCTAACCCCTAGGCCTGCTCAGGGGTCCCACAAGGACCCCTGGGCAAAAAAAGCATTTAAAAAAAAAAAAAATCGGCAGGATGCGCGAATCCTGCCGAAAAAAATCGAGCGCGGTCTCCCGCGCTTCGATGTTAATTGGCCCCCGGTTGGCCCAAGTCCCGGGGGCATTGTGGGCGGGGGGATAATTTAATGTGTGGGGGCCTCAAGGGCCCCCCAAGCCCGGGGACCGCCACCCCCCGGGGCTTTTTAAAAAATGGTGCGGGAGGGCTCTGAGCCCTCCCGCAGCCCCGGGGACCACCACCTCCCGGGGCTTTTTTAAATTAATGTAACAACCTGTGTGGGGGCTCCAGCCCCCACACGCCCGGGACCGCCACCTCCCCGGGGCACTAAACATTTAAATATGGGGGTCCGTTACGGACCCCAGAGCCCGGGGACCACCACCTCCCCGGGGCTGTGCACTGAATGGGAGGGGGCCGCGCGGCCCCCTCCTGGAAGCCCTTGATGGCCCTGGGGACCACCACCCCCAGGGCCGGCTCCTGCAGTGTCCCGGGGTGCCTACCCCGGGACACTGCTGTTTGCAATGACAGGACGGGAGCCTCGCGGCTCCCGTCCTGTCATTGCAAACTTGCTTTGATATTGGAAGAGAGCAGGAAACCTGCTCTCTCTTCCAATATCCAAAGCAGATTGCTTTTCCACATGGGGAGCAGCATGTCAGCTGCTCCCCATGTGGAACAGCAATGCCGGCTCCCAAGGGACGTGGGGAGCCGGCGGGACTGTGGGGGGATTGGGGACCCCCCACAGTCCCCAACGGAGAGGGCCAGCCCCGGGGGATGGGGTCCCCGGGGCAAGTAGTGGCCCAGGAGGGGGCCACGCGGCCCCCTCCCCAAAAAATAAAAATAAAAAAATAAAAAAAAATGGAAAGGCCGGCCCCGGGGATGGGGTCCCCGGGGCCTTAAATGGCCAGAGGAGGGGGCCACGCAGCCCCCTCCAAAGAATAAAAATAAAAGGCCATGCCCCGGGGGATGGGGTCCCCGGGGCCAATACAGGCCCAGGGAAGGGGGCCACGCGGCCCCCTTCCCGTTTTTTTAATTAAAAATTTTAAAAAAGGGGTAAGGCCCTGGGGGATGGGGTCCCCAGGGCATAAAAACAGGAAAAAGGAAGGGGGGCCACACAGCCCCCTTCAGAGGACACATTTTTTTTTTTTTTTTTTAAACGATCGGGCCCGCAGGCCCCGCCCCCTTCCTTCACCACTCTGCAAACGCGCCCCTGGCGCGTTTGCAGAGGGGAACGAATTCCCCTTGAATACTGGGGGTCCCTGGGGGCCAACTAGCCCACCAGGAACCTCCAATATGCGCCAGGGGCTGCGTTGCAGAGACGTGTAGAGAGGCCACACCCCTTTTACACCTCTCTGCAACGCAGCTCTGTGGCGCTTTTGGAGGTATATGGTGGGCTAGTTGGACTCCGGGGACCCTCAGGATTCAAGGGACTTAATCCCCAACTTAAAACGTGCCACGGGCGCGTTTGCACAGTGGTGAAGGGAGGGGCGGGGCTTCAGGTGACATGTGTGCAAACAGGCCCCGTGGCGCGTTTTAAGATGGGGAATTAAATCCCTTCAATCCTGAGGGTCCCTGGGGGCCAACTAGCCCAACAGGTACATCCAGAAAGCGCCACAGAGCTGCGTTGCAGAGAGGTGTAAAGGGGTGTGGCCTCTCTACACGTCTCTGCAACGCAGCCCCTGACGCATATTGGAGGTTCCTGGTGGGCTAGTTGGCCCCTAGGGACCCTCAGTATTCAAGGGGACTTAATCCCCCAACTTAAAACGCGCAACGGGCGCGTTTGCACAGATGTCACCTCAGGCCCCGGCCCCTCCCTTCACCATTGTGCAAATATTCCTCTAAAATCAGCCGAAATACGAATTCCGATTTACTCACCTGTTATCAGGAGAGACCTCAGTGCTGTATCTTTCAGCCCAGTACTGGTCCTGAAAAGTAATTCTAACCATACTTACCAGTAACTTGAATTTCCTTCCATAGGCTAACATTGACTGGTTTCACTTGGAAATTCTTCTAAGTGTGGAGTTTTGGAACTTTAAAATATTCCTCTAAAATCAGCCGAAATACGAATTCCGATTTACTCACCTGTTATCAGGAGAGACCTCAGTGCTGCATCTTTCAGCCCAGTACTGATCCTCAAAAGTAATTTTAACCGTACTTACCGGTAACTTGAATTTCCTTCCATAGGATATCATTGCCTGTTTTTTGCTGAAAAAGTTTCTAAGTGTTGATTTTGAAACATACAAATATTCCTCTAAAATCAGCCGAAATCCGAATTCTGATTTACTCACCTGTTATCAGGAGAGACCTCAGTGCTGCATCTTTCAGCCCAGTACTGGTCCTGAAAAGTAATTTTAACCGTACTTACCAGTAACTTGAATTTCCTTCATAGGCTAAGATTGACTGGTTTTCAGCAAAAAAGTTTCAAAGTGTTGATTTTCACAAACTACAAATATTCCTTAAAAATCGCCTGTATGACTTAAACGCATTTTTTCAACTGTTTACAGGAGATGCACCAGTGCTGGATCCAGGATCCAACACTGAGTAAGAAAAAGTAACGATAACAGTTTTTACCTGCTAAGTGAATTTCCTTCCATAGGATAACATTGGTGATTCTATGAGAAAAAGTTTCTAAGTGTCAACTTTTAAAATACAATAATATTCCTTAAAAATCACGACTGTAACCAAAACGCTTTTACTCAACTGTTTACAGGAGATGTAGCAGGACTGAATCTAGGATCCAGTCCTGTGGTTACAAAAGTAATCCATAAAGTAACTAATTGCATTTAACTAGAAATTCACATTGAGCTGAATGTTGCATTGTGTTTGAAAATGTGTTGCCCATTGCAACAACTGTAACTACTGTACTTAAAAGTCTATTGCCTATCTGCAAAGTATTTAAACTAAAGTAATTCATTCTGAGAAAGTATTTTTTGTAATGTAATGTATAATGTAATTACAATGTAATTTAAAAAATAAAATATGTAAAAAAAAAAAAAAATCTAAAAATGTAGTAAATCAGTATGAAAAAATTAATATAACAATTAATACATTTAAAAATTGTCATTTACAAAACCTTTGAAATTCACTGAAAAAACCGTAGGTTTCAGGCACGTTATAGTTAGAAATTAGCATTTAAAAAACCTTTGAAATTCACTGAAAAAACCATAGGTTTCAGACACGTTATAGTTACAAATTAGCATTTAAAAAACCTTTGAAATTCACTGAAAAAACCATAGGTTTCAGACACGTTATAGTTACAAATTAGCATTTAAAAAACCTTTGAAATTCACTGAAAAAACCATAGGTTTTAGGGACAGTTTTAGTTACTTGGACATTGCACTCGTACAAAACCCGTGAAATTCCCCCGTTATAGTTAGTTCAGCTAACTATAACTCGCGCCCGCAATGCACTGCTGATGACGTCACATATTACATCACTCATGACATGGTCAGTGACATCACTGATGACATCACTGATGACATCTCAAATGACATCACTGATGACATCATCCACGTGATAATCTGATGCACCTCCTCACACCCTAATATAACTTTTGATACACCCACTCTAAATTACAGACTGCCATTCGCAAAACCATAGACACTCCAACACCAATAACTACATACCCACTCACTGATTCTTAGGTCTACACACACACATCCACTCACTCACCCGTACAGTCACTCATACTTACGGTCACTCAGTACAGGACTATCATATGCACTCTTACTCCTATATAGACACTCAAACAACGCCACTCATCCATAGAGATACTCACACACCTAGTCAGTCATGCAAATAATTAAACACACTGCCATTTACTCACCTATACAGTTATACACACACCAGCTCACTTACTCATACAAATAGTAGCACATTGTTACGCTCTTATACAATCACAGATACAAGCACACACTCATCCATACAGCCACTATCACAATCACTCACTCTTGCTTATAGCTATTTATATACTCCAACACACATATATACTGCCTTTCACATATGTACTTACTCACACATGTACCACTGGGACATACATTCACTCACTAACACACTCTTACACACACTTACCCACCCATACAGTCTATCACAGATGCACTCTTGAAACCATCCACCCAGTGAATCACCCACTCACACATCTATGCACAGAGTTGCACACACCCCTCCCACACAAACACTCAGGCACCCATACAGATACTCAGACAAGCATTCAATAACTCATATAGACACTCATTTAGCTATTCACAAACACATGCCGCCACTTACACAGCAACAGACAGACGGATACAGACATTCACCCAGTTTAGTCACTAACCCATGCATTCAGTAAGATACGTTAAATCACTCACTTATAGTCAGTCACGCACCTACTAAATCATCCATACAGACACTTACACACCCACTCATTCTTCAATACGTCTTTTCCTATATATATTAAAAATATTTAAACTTTACAGAAACACACAGTCACTGGATGATGTCATCAGTGATGTCATTTGAGATGTCATCAGTGATGTCATCAGTGATGTCACTGACCATGTCATGAGTGATGTAATATGTGACGTCATCAGCAGTGCATTGCGGGGGCGCGAGTTATAGTTAGCTGAACTAACTATAACGGGGGAATTTCACGGGTTTTGTACGAGTGCAATGTCCAAGTAACTAAAACTGTCCCTAAAACCTATGGTTTTTTCAGTGAATATATATATATATATATACGCGTCAATTGTCCCTTGTGTAATGCACTGGGGATTAAATAATAAAATCAAAAGAATACCAACCCCTCAGTGCCATTTTTGATTCCTGTCGACACCACGAGTTGAATAATGGAGTTGTGAAAAACCAAATTTATTGCAGCAGCTGCGTTGCATGAAGCATGCACCCAAACATGAAGGCGAGTTGGAGACTGATGGCAGCAATAGCTTACTGTGGAATGGTGATCCTCTTTGATGTCTATGCCTGAAGTCAAGAGAAGTTAACATCGTCGGCGACTCATGGTAAGCGGTGGGACTTCAGAGCAGGGCGCGACCGGGGAGTGGGGATCACAACACTGAAACCCAAATGCTTCGGAGCGGGTCCAGGGGGGAGGCTGCTACCACTTCTGGCCAGCGGTAACTGCGGGACAACCGCTCGCGAACATGGGAAGCCAGGAAGCCGGATTGGTGCATTGAGTTAGTTGGCCACACACAGCACACCGGAAAGCCATTAAAACATTAAAAAGAAGAAACTTGGAAAGGCAGAGTTCGGACACCCTCACAAAAATATAAAATATTGAGAGGGCCTTGGGGATTGGCAACAGGAATAAGACGAAAAAAATTTGAAGTGCAACACTGGGGTTAGAGTTCCATAATTCACTATGGCAAAAAGTAGGCAACGGAGCCCTCAAATGGCCTGTGAGCTCTTGAGTGCTGATAAAGCTACAGTGTTGAATAAAACTGCAAAACATGTTGAGGACAAGAACAGAACTACTAATGTCATAATCAGGGAACTTGAGCGGGCTCGCACTAGTGAGCTAAATAAGTGGTGGAAGATGACATCACTGCAGAAATACATAGAATATAAAAAAATTCCTAGAGGCTTAAGAATTTAAATTTGACCTACCCTGAATGACTTAGATGAAGACCTCATAAAAACCTGGCAAGAGGATGCAAATGAATGCTCATTTAAATTAATGCGTACCCTGATCATGCACGTGGGAACAAAATTAGAAGTATTAATCATTAAAATAAAGGAATTTGAACAAGAATCGGAGAAGCCTACTATGACTGGTTAAATAATGAAGGCACTTGAACAAATGGAAAAAAAATAGAGACATATGAAACTGAAATAGAAAAAAGAAAGGCATGGAAATTTAACCGAGATTGAATGGACTATCAAGATGGACGCATCTATACCTTTGCATGGAAATATGACGGCGTGAGGAACAGAGCTTTAATGGACAAAGCAATGGAAATGGAGGGAGCCTCAGATGCCTCAATAGATAGCTATGAAGTCAGCTCAGCAGACAAAGAACCAAATCAAAGCAATGTGGATTTTTCTGGGGAACTTCAATTGGTCTGCATGAACACGAGACAGAGGGGAAGAGGGAGAGGAGCAACCACCGGAAGAGGCAGGGAGAGAGGAAAATCAAAATCAGAAGTAGAGGAAGATGGAAAATTAAAAATAATAAAAGAAAAGAAAAAGCAAAACAAAAAAAAAGTAAATCAGGAGAATCTTGTTGTAAACTTGTCCAAGAAAGTATTAAATGAAGTTCAGATAAAATTCCTCAATAAAGGACTCTCCTTCTGTCCAGATTTGGAAATGGATTTGGCCAACTTGAGAATTGATTTGTACAATTTCTCACGCAAAATGAGATAATAAAAACACTTCCTGACATACCCTCTCCCAGAAACCAAATTGCAAAAATCAAGGAACATCTCCATTCTAACACATAAAGAAATATAGTGCTTGAAAATGCTAACATTGGAAGAAGAATCAGCTGGAGTAGTTCTTATGATCCCATCTGTGAAAATGACGATGTACAATTTTGCTCAGAGATGGGCATTGATACAGGAGCAGGAGGTGATAGAGCATTAAGATTACGTTCCACATTTTGTCCACAGTTTCCACCAGGGAACAAGATAGATCTGTTCCAAGAATTGGTGGTTGAGGATCTGAATAAATTATCCTGAAGAAACTTATCACGAGGTAAAGGAAGTACAACATTCAAGGAAAGACAAGAGATAAAGGAACTGAGGGAAGATACACTGATCATAATCAAGGCATCTGACAAAGGTGGAAATATTGTAATACAAGATTGTGACACGTACCTAATGGAGGCTGAAAAACAACTAAGGAATAGACAACACTGTGAAAAGCTAAAGGAAGACCCTTCACCAAAAATCATTCTTAAATACCATAGAAAGTTACAGGAATGGAATCAAAAAGAATTGATTGATGATGAGGAATACAAGTACTTGAAAGCACTACATCCTACAACTCTCACTATTTATTTCCTACCAAAAATACACAAAAAACCTGATCAATCAGCCAGGACGTCCTACAGTCAGTTCAGTGAATTCACTCTTGGAAAATTCCTCAAGCTACATAGATCTCTTTCTAGCACCATATGTGACAGTCCTACCATCCTATCTATGGGGCTCCAAGGTTTTTTAAACAAAATTCAAATTATACCTTGGAAGGATCTCGTATTTGATGGCAATGATTGATGTAGTTTCATTATATACTTCCATAAGGCAGGGGGATGGAATAAAAGCAGTTCAACATTTCTTACGTGACAGATCAGTCAACGATTTGCAGCACTCAAATGTACTGATTGATATGTTGAAATTCTGTCTGACACATAAAACTTTTTTGTTCAACGGAAACCATTATTTACAACAACAAGGCACAGCACAGGGAACCTCTTTCGCTCCGACATACACAAATCTCCTCAAGGTCTATTGGGGATGGGAAGTCATTTGGACAGAGAGCAACCTGGCAAAACTAAGGAAAGTAAAGCTATGGACACAATTTATTGACAATCTTTTTATTAAATGGGAGGGGGACAGTAAAGAACTGAAACTTTTTATTTTGTCCCTAAATGAAAATGATCTCAACCTGGCTTTTACTTATACAATGAGCTCTGAACAAATCACATTCTTAGATATTGAGGACTACATAAATGATATTCACATTTGTACAAAAGTACACAGGAAGAAAACATCATGCAACAACATCCTCCATGGCAACAGTGGACATCCAAAAAAGTTGAGATGGAGTATCCCCTATGGGGAAATGTTAAGAGCTAGAAGGAACTGTTCGGAGGATGAGGATTTCAGAACCAAAATGAGTGAAGTGAGGGGATACCCACTGGCAGTGTTACAAGAAGCCATGGAAAGAACACTGCAGAAACCTAGATGTGAACTTCTAATACCAAAGAAAGCCTCCTTGGGAAGTGAAGAAGAGAAAATTCGATTCATTATGGACTACACTATTCAACACAAGGACACAAAACAAATAATCCAAAGAAATTGGAGGATATTTCAATCCGATGAAACACTTAATAAACTTTTGTTGGATCATCCAAATATCACTTACAGGAAAGTTGCTTGACTAGGAGACATTCTAACCCAAAGCCATTACTCCACTGAAACGAGGAGAAAAATGAATCGGCTCAGTCAACCAGGTTTGTAGAAGTGTTTTAAATGCAAAGCCTTTAAACATGGCATTAACCAAAAGGATTACAAACTACATAATGGAAGAATTGAAAAAATAAAAGAAATCATTACCTGCAATACAGATTTTGCAGTATATGCTTTGATGTGTCCCTGCAAAAAATATTATGTATGCAGCACTATAAATAAAGCCAGACTGAGAATTTTACAACATCTTCAAGCAGTGAAAAACAGACTATTCGTATCCAATTGCAAAACACTTCTGGGAAGAACATCAAGGTGACATCAAGAATTCGCAATATTTTGGGATTACGCACATAAAGAAAAATTAAAGAGGTGGTGACAGACAGTTATTGTAAGAAGAACGGAATCAAGATTGATAACCCAAATGGGAACCGAAATACCTATGGACCATAACCTGCATGCAGAATTACATGCACATCTTTAGTACTTTTTCCAATTTCATCAGCTAGAATACTGAACTCATGTTGATTTCCAGGATTTTATGTAAAGGATGCATATACTATATAACAGAGTGTTTGTGATTTGCATTAGTTAATGGGGGCGTTTAGTAAGAAAAACATAGAGGGGTTTTTACTTCTACTTTGGATGAATGTAAAAAGGAAAGGCTTAATATCTATGTTATAAAGTACTGTTGATGCACACGCACTTTAGGAGATGATTTGAGGTTGTCTGAAAACGAACAAGAATTGTAAATTGAAATTAACTGTGTATAAGATAAAAAATCATCTGCACAATTTCTCATTGCACTAATTCTCAGGGAATCGCAAAAAGAAATCCATAGAAGCTGCTTATGCACATGCACTTTACAATATATAAGACTATCTTATGTAAAAAGTGGTATTTAATAGTTATTAACACACTATCATTTTAGCATAAGTCACCTTGCTGTCCATATCAAACAATACGAATTACTCTTTGAGGACTTTTATCTATCAGGTGCTGCTTTATTATTGCTTATAACTTATACAAATTAGCTGCTAATGCATTTGCACTTTACTTTAAATTGAAAGATGCTGCTCCTATAAAGAAATCCATAAACCTTACAGAATGCACTTTAACATAGCCATCCTTATCTATCCCTTTAACTCACTTTCCTGTTCCCTTTCGCTCCATCTTCTGAGTAATTTACTACAAATTACTAAATCTGTATGTCAACAAACATAATTGCACTGTATAAGAAGTCTCTTTATCATCAACAGTACTTTACTATGACTTGAAATTAAAATAAGGAGGAATGAGCTTCTGAAAAAAGTTAAAAAGTAAAAATTAATTCTGTTGCCAACCTTCTGCAAGATATGTGAATACTAAGTCAATGAATACATTGTAATCTAATATACTTTACATGAAATTCAAATGTCACTATGGGGAAAATTACTTGACAAGGAGAAAAAGGAAATGATAATGTGCTGTCTAGTTATATTTTTTTAAATGTAAAAATGGATGATGGACTAAGGTCATGGGCACTTGTAAAAGGACAAGCTAGACAGCAGGGCTCTATGGTCCTGTGCAAGCGCCGAAAGAGTTGAATGTCCCTTGTGTAAAGCATTGGTGATTAAATAATAAAATCAAAAGAATACCAACCCCACGGTGCCGTTTTTGATTCCTGTCAACACCCCGAGTTGAATAATGGAGTTGTGAAAAAACATAACTTATTGATTTTAACTATTTATAGAATATACATACATATATATATATATATATATATATATATATATATATATATATATATATATATATATATATATATAGTAACATTTTACTATAATGTATTGATTCAATGTATTTTAAATCAAAATATTTACTAATTAAATATTTCATATTAATTGCTTATTTTTCAATGTTTATTATAACAAGTATTCTTACCTTTTTTGGGCGATATTCTATTCCATGATATTTTTTACATACTTTTTTGTGATTTACATATAAAATATATAATCTTGATATTCTCGTAGATTATATTTTTGACACAATATTTCTATACTTGAATATTATTGTTCTCAATAGTCAGTGATACAAGCATTTTACAACATACACTTCTCACTACATATTATAGGATTATTTTACTGCTGTTGATCTGTCCCCCTTTGTGGCAGAGAAATCCACTGTAGTAAATACCTTTCTCCCGCCATCACACACCATCAGGAAGACGCTACTATGATCGGACAATATTGCCACAAATCCTAATTATAAAAGGGCACGTGGAAGCCAGAAAAAGGAAAATACGAAAATAAGTACCAAGGACATAAAACTAAAATCCTTGAATTCTGTCATTCTTCGACCAGTGACTAAGGAACTGACTAGAGATATAGTTTATCCTCGAACTATCACTTCCTGGTGGTATGAAAAACGAGGCGGCCAGTCAATACTAATAATCCAGATATATATATATATATATATATTTCTTCATTTGGACGACGGAAGGATTCATTTTATCCTCCCATGACCATACCAGTTTCTGGATGTCGCAGTGGCATACCCCATTGATTATAGGTGTTTTTTGACTGCAGCATTGTTGCTTTTTAATTTTCTGAGAGTCGGAATATGTTTGTCTTGATAAAGATGGTATCATTCACTAGCCATCGAAACGCGTCGACGCCCCTTTGAATACAACCTAATCTGTGCCACGGTCTGGGCCTTTGAGTATTCAACGAAGTGAGACATATCGGGCTCCAGCCCTAGAATTTGGGTAATCACGGATGGTTGATTTCCAATTACATATTATTTTTGTCTATTTTTATGTACTCTCATATGTTTCCTTTAAATTGTTTTTTGATATATATGTGCATGAATTACACTTAGGAGTTTGTTCAAGGTCATTTAGATATTTTGGGGCCGAATCCGATTCGGGCTGGAAAAAATACCGACCGACTCGGTACGGGATCATAGTCCGACCGACACGTACCGGCGTTGCCCGACCTGGGAAGTACGATGAAATGCATGTGAATCACGACCGACTCGTACGGAACTCAAGGCGAACAACCGACCCGGACGGAAACAAGCTATCCGGCCGGGAAACCACGCGAATCGAACCGACCGACACGCACCAGGAATCAACCCGAGCGAAACGTACCCGCGAACTCCGACCCGCGCAGTACGATGCAATGGGTGCAAAATCAGACCGATTCGCACGGAGCCCAAGCCGTACGACCGACACGCATACAAAACCCAGCCGAACAAACACAATACTCCGCGACCGACGCGTACGCCGCATATGAAACTGAGCTGAAACACAGCGGGAACGACTCGGAGAGGCGCGCACGAGATAACTGCAACGTCCTACTCGGTCAGAAGAACGACTCCTACATGCACAATAATCACAAATGAAAAAATACAAAAAAGAGGGCCAAACAAGCAATGACAAAGCCAATAAATACAGGGGGTGAAAAAAATGGAACAAGGACACACCCCCAACTCCACCTACATAAAGGCCACAAATCCCTACCATGATCCTTTGCAAATTCCACTGACCTGCCAGCACAGAACACCAGCAGACAGCAGACACACACACAGCTCATCCAACACAAAAGCCACACACCATTAGCACCTCAACAAATAGCACCCTCACACACAGCAAAACCTACACACACACACCCTCACCTGCACACACACACACACATCAATCACCACCACCACCCATCACCATGCCCCTGAAGAAGAATCCAAAGTTCCTAGATAGTGAATTGGAAGTCATGGTAGACGAGATCCTGAGGGTAGAGCCACAGTTGTTTGGCACATTGGTCCAACAGACCCCCATGGCACAGAAAACCAAGATGTGGGCGAGGATTGTCGACAGGGTGAACACATAATCACCATGTTTGCGCACAAAGGAAGACATCCAGAACAGGTGGTATGATGTGCGCAGGAGGGTCAGGGACCTACTGAAGAAGGATTACCTCCTGAGCCAGCACACCGGCAGTGGCCCTCCTGCCAAACCAGTATACCTCAGGCCCTGGGAGGAGAAGGTGCGGGCCATCCTACCACCAGTGAGCGTATATGGACTAACAAATATCCCAGAGCCTGGTGAGTACACAATTAATATACACAATATTGTGTGCCAATACACACACATCACTGTCAAGGGGATAGTCAAACCATGCACCCCTAGCAAATCAACAGCAACCAAAAGATAATCATCCCAAGAAGTGTATGTTAGTCAGATAAACACAATACATGCCATGTCATAGTGATATGTAACGGTGTCATGACATGTACAAACCCAATACCAAATAGAGCTAGGCAGTGGCACAAATCTAACCAACAAACACTGTCAGATATTTAGCCACCACTAGAACACCACCTCACAGGGAAGCTCACAGAAAGGAAGGAATCCTGTGTATGCTGGTGAAGTCAGTGTAGCCAAGAGCATGATGGGACTCGTAGTAACAGATAATGGGCAGCCTCACATTTGGACCATCAACACCACTCTGAACCATGCTCACAACACAGGGAGTGGAAAAGGACTGACAAGATGGCTGACACTGGGTACTGCTGTGGGGAGCACAAGGCCCTGCTGGGAACTGGGCACCAACAAACAACAGGACCACACTGTCAGCCATCTTGCCATTGCTGTCACACTCACACACAGTGAAGTCCACTCAAAAGGAAGGAAGTATGGGCATGCTGGGAAGGGGGTGTAGGCAATAGCATGATGGGAGTTGTAGTCACAGATAATGCTCACCCACACAATTGGCCCATCAACACCACTCTGAACCATGCTCACATCACAGGGAGTGGATAAGGACTGACAAGATGGCTGACACTGGGTACTGCTGTGGGGAGCACAAGGCCCTGCTGGGAACTGTGCACCAACAAACAGCAGAACACCACTGAATGACATCCTGAGAGTCAACCTGAACCCACTGCAAGGGTGGCATGCTTCATGGTGGGATAACTGGGCTAGGTGGAGAAGGATGGCCGGATGTCCACCAAATACTACCAATGCTGGCCATGCACACACCTCAACATTCACATTGAAATGCCCAAGGTATGCAGGACAATGTGCTACACCAATATCAACCTCTTACTGTGACAACTTAGGACAATGCAATGTACATGCCCACATCCAGAGGTACAGTCACAACTGTCAGGTGTGTGAACCATTGATGCCTGTAGAAACATAACATACAATGTGTGTCTCTTCCAAATACAGGTGATGATGATGGGGACACAGCAGCAGGCGAGGAGGAGTCCCTGTCCCAGGCTCCGGGGGACACTGAGCTCACTGGTGTGGAACAGCCTCTGCCCTCCTCGGATGGCGAAGACCTACCTGGCACCTCCGGTGTGAGTCATCATGCAGCACCAGCAGGACCAACATCTGCACCCCTGCACCCACCCCTCCAACAACTGCCAACACACAGACCACCCCGCCGACACGGACAGACCAAGGACCACCGATGATAACAGCACAGGGCCCCAGGCCCACCGTGGAGCAACGGACAACAACACCACTAACAACCCCCAAGGGGGCCTTGGGTCACCTGTGCGTGCCACCGCAGGTCCTGCACGTGTCACCAGGGGTGGTGGGAGGGGTGGTAGACATAGGTCGCTGCTTGCAGAGGGGTCTGGACTGCATGATGACCCACAACTGGCACGCATCGCTGATGCGTACCAGGATAGCACCGGAGAGGTCAGACAGGTAGTGGGGATCCTCAAGGACATACAACAGCAGCAGGCTGCCCATCTTACCCGCTTGGACTCCCACATGTCCCGTGTGGAGACACACATGTCTCGCATGGAGTCCAAGTGGGACACATTGCAAGAACTCACAGCGGTGCATAGGGACATATTGACATGCCTCCGCCAGATTAGCACCAACATGGCCACACCTCCCTGTGTGCCCACAACATCTGGTGCTGCTACAACAGACACCGCCACAGGGAGGGAGGAGGACTCTGGCGGAGACTCCCCTGCACCGCAGCAGCCTGCACGTGAGGGTCCCTCCCCAAAGAAGAGGGGTCATCCGAGGAAGGAAAACTGAGAGGTTGATGGCCACGTACATCCCCCAGGAAGCCAACACCTGTTCCGGAAATTCTCCTTTGTGTGCAAACTTTTCACCCTGTCGAATGCAACACAACTCTCCCACATGACATGGGAGTTCAAGTTGGACTAATGTATCATATGACTGTGGACTTCACTCAGGACATTTCTGCTACCAAGACTTGCAACTCATCTGGGAACTTTGGATCACAATCCCAATGTACAGCACCCACCATCCTGTGCACTATACACACACACAGTTCTGTAAATAAAATCACTAGTACACCATACTTGCCTCTGTTGTTATTCAAATGTGGATACTGTTATGGTGATGATGATCTGCTAAATTACACTGTGTATGCTAACTGCTACAGCAAGTACAACACCGTCATGTGAGTCATGGTGACGTGACACATATGAGGGAGACACACCACTAGGGCTACACAACACAGAGACACCAGGGACATCGGACTCATCGCCTACAGTGATGTTGCCAGGAAATACTGTGGAATGCACAGACACCACACCTATTCAGAGTCTGTGTCAACTAGCCCACAGGTGCAGTAAGCAAATGTCATTCAGATGTGTGACCACAGACTACGCACATCCCAAAGTGAAGCACAGGTATGTTACACATTTGCAACATGTTGTTTCCACTACAAATGCAAGGTAATCCCACGTGGCAGTGGCCACACAGTCAACAAGTGCAGAAGATATGATGTCCAGGGGTGTGTGGCACATCATCTATAGGGAAACTACTGCTGCCACCCTGAAAGCTGAATCATGGTGTCGGGGATCCAAGTTGACCAAAGTACTCAGTAAGCACCCTGTGAAGGACAGACATGACACACAGTTAAAACCACTGAACAGGACAGAACTGCAATACTCATGCCCAATACATGTCATTAGACAAGTACACAAAACCAAGTTAGCATGTCAAAACTGTTGGGGAGTACATACTACCTGTAAGGACACATTGCTGCACGCATCCAGTCAAGTAGCACATGGCCACACTCAAACAGCACCAGAGCACCACCCACACTTATCATGCAAACTCACATCATTCACATTACATCTCCCTGGATACTCACATTCAGCTGAAGAAGTTGGTGATGAGCTGTGTGCGGACATCACCATCATCATCACTGGCATCGTGGTCCAGGCCAGGATCCTCCACAGGTGGCGGACGTTGGTCATTGTCATCCAGGATGAGAGGCAACTCCTTCCGCACTGCCAGGTTGTGTAGCATGCAGCAGACGATGACAATCTTGCACACCTTTGCTGGGGCATATGGGAGGGCCCCTCCTGTCTTGTCCAGGCAGCGGAAGCGGCTCTTCAGGAGACCAAAGGTCGGCTCAATCACTCTCCTGGTCCGACCATGTGCCTCATTGTAGCGCATCTGGAGGGGAGTCAGCAACCACGGCATGTTGGGGTATCCGGATTCACCTACGGACATACAAGTGCACATTAGCTGAGTTGGAAAAGTGGGCGGTATATTACAGAGCAGAACACACACAATGGTACAAAGTCAGTACACACCGACAAGCCAGGCACGCTGGTTCTGCATCTGTGCCATCATCCTCGGGATGCGACTACTCCTCATCACGTAGGCATCGTGTGCTGAACCAGGGAAACGGGCACACACATGTGTGATGCTCATATCTGCAAGACATACCACCAGAGCATTGATCGAATGGTAATGTTTCCGGTTCCGGTATGCCTGATCATGTGCCTGTGGTGGTACCAAAGCCACATGTGTCCCATCAATGGAGCCAATGACATGTGGCATCCTCCCCAGGGCATAGAAGTCACTCTTGATGTCAATGAGTTGTTGACGTGTAGGGAAATAGATGTACTGGTTCAGGCATCTCAACATTGCCTCCAAAACATCGCGTAGCACACGGCTGAACATAGTCTGTGACATCCCACCGGCAGTCGCCACAGTGTGTTGAAAGGTACCGGTGGCAAAGAAGTGTAGGGCTGCCATTACCTTCACCTTGGGGGTCAGCACCGTAGGGTACGGCCGGCCAGGTTGCAAATGTGGTGCCAAGCGCACTGCCAAATCCTCAATCAGCTGCCTGGTGAAGCGGTACCGTCGGATGCGGTCACGTTCAACCATCGTTGCCAGGTCAGGGAATGGTCTATGGACAGCTGGAGCCCTGCAGTGCATAGGTTGAGGAAAGAAAGATTGTCAGTCACCCCACATATGTGCCATTCACCATACTCAATTTCACATGATACATCATTACGAGACACAAGTACTTGATGTGTGTGCCGTTCTGTTCGGACATAACTCGCACCTACATGGCCATCATCTAACTTCTCAGTACAACATGTGTGGACAACAGGTTCCAGGTTGTGCTATGGGAAACCATTAGGCTGTGTCACAGTACCATTTACTGCTGTCACGTTCCACACACACACACCACAGTGACATGTCTGGACAGATGCGCCACAGGCATCACAGATCATTGACAGGTAGATTCCCAGTGACCCTGTCTTGCCACATGGACACTGGCATGACATGGCATATCATGTACACGTCAGAAAAACAAACATGACTCCCACAGGTAGTGGCCCCTGTCGCCTACGCAGGACAGACATGGACGCCAGTGAGGCACAACATCAAAGTCCATGCACAAACAACGTTGATGTGGAGACTGTCTCCCATCGTGCACATGGAATCAGAGACATCGGAAACACAACATGCACACAGACTGTGGAGGGACATCACTATTGTGGCAATGGGTCACCCTGTGACGTACATGCCTTCCCCATGGGACCCTGGGGGTATGTGACATGTCACACACATACACAACCTGGAAATGTGACCATGCCACATGCTCCGAAATGAACTGTTGCACATCACAGTGGTCATGTGCACAACACACAGAGGACCCTGTCCCCATTAACACATGCACAGCCTGGGTGTGGCTGCCCACAAGTGCCACCACAGAAACCTCATGTTAACCCCCATACACAGAAAAGGTAATGCAGCCTTACATGCCTTAGGAAACAGTGTGGACTGGGTGTGGTGTTGTAGGTGTGCCCCATGGTCTCTGGCAGGTATATGTGGCTGGCATACGTTCACCAGTGACAAGCATGGTGACATATGTGACTGACCTGTACAGGTACGCGTTGTACAGCAATGGCCCAATCGGTGTGCCCGGCCGGCCCATTGCATCTGTTGTGAGTGGGTACGCGTTGTACAGCAATGGACCGATCGGTGTGCCCGGCCGGCCCATTGCATCTGTTGTGAGCGGGTATGCGTTGGATCCCGAAATACGTGTTGTACAGCAATGGACCGATCGGTGTGCCCGGCTGGCCCATTGCATCTGTTGTGAGCGGGTACGCGTTGTACAGCAATGGACCGATCGGTGTGCCCGGCCGGCCCATTGCATCGGTTGTGAGCGGGTACGCATTGTACAGCAATGGACCGATCGGTGTGCCCGGCCGGCCCATTGCATCTGTTGTGAGCGGGTACGCGTTGTACAGCAATGGACCGATCGGTGTGCCCGGCCAGCCCATTGCATCTGTTGTGAGCGGGTACGCGTTGTATCCCGAAATACGCGTTGTACAGCAATGGATCGAATGGTGCGCCCGCGTTGGCTGGGGCCTGGCATGGCAACGGACGCGTATTCGAAACTTCAACGAGTCTGATGCAGTGAATTCAGTTGGCCAGCCACAACAATGTTGCAAAATCATGGGTGTCATGAATTTGGATTTTTGAAGGATGCTGTGGGCGTGTATTAGTGCTGCTATTCCATGGATTGGTCAGATTCAGAAGATGCAAACGACTTGGACCTATCAATTTGGACACATGGGACAGTATCTGCCTCTGCAGCACACATATAATGCTGGCTGTTCCCCTGAGAGCTCACTTGCCTGCACTAAATGCTCCAGGACGACATCTGCCACCAACACTGCTGCTGTCTCTGCATCCTCTGGCTACTGCAATGGCACGTACTGTGGGGAGAGCTCCAGCCTTCATCCTTGAGGAGAACCAGGCCCTGCTGGACAGCCTCCTTCCACAGTACAGCAAGCTGTATGGGACACCAGGGGAGCAGGTGAGTGTGCTGTCCACTGCCTTACTAATTTTGCATGTTGTCTGACTAGCAGGACTTACAGTGTGCACACCACTGGCTAGCATGCTCACTGAGTAGTTCTGAGCCCCCAAAGTGTGTAGTTACATGCACTGAATAGGTACAGTGCAGTAACAGTGCATTCCAACAAGGTTTACTTTCCATGCAATGATACCATGTAGTAACTGCTGGCAAACTGTTCATAGCCATCGTTGCACTGCCTGTGTACATCATGTGCCCCAGTGATTGAGACATGTATATCCAACTGTGTGATGCACGGATATGTTGCAAGTGTAGTAATGGCATTTTCACTTTGTCATCCTCACAGGTTGATGCCCACCAGAAGCAGGAAATCTGGCTGACCATCGCCCGGGCAGTAAGATCCATGGGGGACTACAAGCGCCGGATCCGCAACTGCCAGAAGAGGTGGCAGGACCTTCGAGGCTGGACCGGAAGGATCGCAAGGGTCCAGCTGAAGCTGTCGCCTCCTCGCAGGAGGGCGGACACCGGACCCTGACCCCCACATGCTCAGGATCCTGGCGGTGGTCTTCCCTGACCTGGATGGGCAGCTGAAGGCCAGCCAGCAGCAAGGAGGGGTGAGTCCATGACAGCACTGTGCACTTTGTCTGACATGCTATGTGCCCTCCTCTGGCCTGGGTAAACTTCCACAGTACATCAGTCTTGTGGTCCAGGACCCATGTCCCTCTATTGTGACATGCCCACTCCTCATCTGATACGCATATGTGTGGCCCTTACAGTCAGGAAATTGTGTCACTTGGGGACTGTGTCATTGCATTTTGCTTTGCTCAAGGTGGGGGACAGCATTTGTTCCGGTGACTATGTTGTGGGATTCATGGGTGGGTCAATTGCTCACACAATGCCCAAGTCCTGACATGTAATCTGGGTGTAACTTTGATATGTGGTCCACTTGCTGATCTGATTCACCACATGTCCCTGGGGTATTTGGCACACCCCCATGCTGTGGGTGGGAACAATGTTTGGGCCTCAGGAGTATGTATATCAAGTGTGTCACACATGCTTAGACACCTGCCTACTGTCCAGGACTCATCCCTCTTACAGGTGGAGCTGGAGAGTCATGCCTACTCCAGGGCATACAATAGACTCTGTACTCCCACTCCCACTCCCGTGGATCATCTGACATGTTGTGATCAGTGACATGTTCCCTCAGGTGTCTGCCTCTGTGTCAGTGTGCTGTGGCTTCATTGTCAGGACTACTGGTATGTTTGTCGGTTAGGGTTCAGCATGCCATCTGAGATGTGACCATGTGAGACGATACTTCTGTGACTTATAGATGTTTGATCACTTGACTGTGCACACAGGTGTATGCGACTGTACTTTCAGGCAGCTGTTATTCATTCACAGCACACTGTGAGGTGCTCAGATTCTGGGAGTTGTGTTTCATGTCCCCCATATGTCCAATTGGCATGACGTGGACAAATACTAGTTCAGATGATGTGGTGTGTGGGGGATGGACATGTGCACTTGTCAGTTACATAACTTGCATTCCCCATGTCCTAGGATTGTGACACGTGCAGACTGTTGTTGGCAGGCTGCCATGGCCATGTGACTGGAGACAGTGATGTATGACTTTGCAGGCATGCCTGTGTCATGGCATTAAACTTCCTAAGAGTGATCCTGCAGGGGAGTGACATGTGCAACATGCACCCCATTGTGGCATGGACTATCCGGATATGGGTGCATCATGGTGTCTGGTGCTGGTATGCATCACATGCATTTCTATTTAGACTCTGGCCATCCCTTTCTCCGGACACCTGCACTGACTCAGTGGCAAGAGATGTGATGTGTGCATGTTCACATACTTCACTGTGTTCCCTGCAATGTCCAACAACTGTGTAGGTGGTGCATGTGTCCACACTGGGGTCTTACCATCAGACAGGCACCAGACAGATGGGTGCAAGGGCAGGAGGGTGTGAGTCCCATGGTTGACCATCAGACTGACAATTGGCTTCTCCAAATCTGTGTGAGGAGTTTTGGCAATGTTCTACTAAGGATGCCAGGGCTGGCTCTGTCAGTGCTGTACTTACTGTGGTGTGTGCGGTCAGTGCAGGTGACTGATGTTTGTCTGTTTCCCTAATTGTTTGCAGATACATCCACGGCCACAGGAGGGGACAGCTCCACGGACCAGGAGGAGCAGCGGAGCCAGACTGGGTCAGCATCCGACAAGTGGTCAGAGGGACCCAGTGGCACGGAGGGCGAGGGGAGCCACACCGAGGAGTCCTCAGCACCATCCACGTCAGCTGAGGACCACAGCAGCTCGGAAGATGACTCCCTTGTGGAGGCGGGTGTCAGCAGCCACCACACCCCCGCTAGTCTGTCTGGCCCCACCACCACCAGCACCGCCCTCCCATTGGCTCCAACTCAAGAGGTCCGTGGAGGCTCCCGTGTTCGGGAGCGTGTCTCCTTCGTGCCAGGCACCGCACCCCCTGCCCCTGTGTCCCCTGCTGCCCTGAGTGAGGAGTCTGTGTACCTACTTCGGCAGCTCCATGTAGGGCAGACAGCATTGCTGAGTGTCCTCCATGCACACACCACTCTGTTGACACAGCTGGTGTCGTTCATGGAGGGCATCTCGACGGGTATGTCTGCCCTACAGAGGAGCAATAAGTCCATGGACTCCTCCCTGACGGCAGCAGTGTCCCTCCTCCAGCAGTCCCTCCCACCTCCTACCTCTGCCCCATCCACACTTCCTGGCACCCCACCTGTCCAAAGCACATGCACACCTGCACATTCACCCAAGCACACAGACACGAGCAGCACAGACACACCCAAAAGAAAGGCAAGACGTGCACACAAGCATCCTCAGGGGACAGATACCACACACACAGGGGATGGGGAACAGACACACACACAGGCATCCACAGTCACTCCGCAGTCCTCCAAATCCTCTCCCTCCAAGACCCCTTCCCTTGCCTCACCTGCAACCCCACCTACACAGCAGGTCTTCCTGTGTGACATCGGCCTCTTCCCCTCCGATCCTGCAGATCCGGCATACCGGGGGAAGAGGAAGTCCACTCACACAGAGGGAGTGCCCCTCGCCCCCGGACACCCTCCCCCAGGTGCAGACAGACTGAGGACCCCATTCGGAAGTCCCCCCAGACCAGGAAGGGCATGACCCCACCACCACCACGCAGCTCCACCACCCAGTCTCTCTCCTCCATCCCCCAAGCCACCACTCCACAGGTTCTACCGCCACACCCTGCCCCAGGTTCCCCCACACACCGATACCGCATCCCCAAACTGCTTAGGCCCTCCCCCTGCCACTTGCTCTTCCATCCCCAACCCAGACGCTCAGCCTGTTTGTGCCACTGGTGTGGAGACCGGGTCCCCCCCCTCTGTCCTGCCCACCTCATCTGCCCCCCCCTTCCACTCCCTTGGAGGCATGCACTGCAGTGGAGTCCACAACCACCCCGTCTGACTCGGGCACTGCAGTGGTGCCGGCCCCCCCTGAGTCAGACACCTCCACTGCAGTTGCTGGTGACACTCCTGCACCCACCACTCCTTCACTGCCTCACTCTGGCATCCCCTGATCCTGTCCCTGCGGTGCCTGGCCTGCCCCTTGTATGCCCCTCCAAGGGGGATGTCCCCTGTCCCTACCAGTGCAGGCAAGCAATGGGTGACAAGTTGTCACATATCACCCTGTTGGGACTGTGTATTTGGACTGGCCATTGGCCTTAGTTTAATTTGGACTTCTGATTTTTTATTGACATTTGCTGAATAAAGCCTATTTTTGTTTACTTGTGGTTTTTCTTTTGATGTACATGATGTACATGGTTATCATCATGCATTTGCAGTTGTAATAGTGTTCAGATCAGGGAAATGAAGTGTTGCAGTGATGGACTCCATGTGGTCCATGGGATGTGTGTCCTGTTGTAGTCTGGATCTATGGCATCCTCTGCTGCAGTCTGAGGGTGTGATGTTCAGCATATGACACAGGGATGTACGTTTTGCATTTGTAAATTAACATCTTTGTCTTACAGTGATGCACATCTGGTGGGCTTACCACTGTTCAATGTTCCTATTTCCCTGACTGTGTGCCCATCTCCACTGGACATGCAGTTTAGCACACCAATGTTGAAGGACTCATCAGTGTATACAGTGCACCTTGCTTGACACGTGTTTTGGGTGTATGCAGATGACTGACGTGACACTCCCGTACCCAGGCTGATTTGAGCAGAGCCTTCAGTGTGTTGTAGTTGTTGACTCACTGACCGAGTGTTCTGCCGACATGTTTGAGTCGTGCACAGACAAGGCTTGGCACAGCAGACCTTCCACAGCAGTGGAGTGCCCTCATGGCAGTGTGTAATCCCGTGACATTGCCTGGGCCCGTGTTTTGTGTTGTGTAAGCATGTCTGTGCGTGTACCCTTCCCTTTTCCTACACAGACTGTGTCCCTACGGATGTTCCTGTTTCTGATGCTTGCTGAGTTGTTCTGTGTTCATCAAGCATCTTGGACCTGGTTACTCCGGGATGTGGGTGCATGGCTAACTAAGGTTCATCAGGTTGTCATCCCAGGTTGTCTTTGTCAGGGCTGGGGTTGTGGGCAAACGCAGATGGGACACATTCAGGATTCCCCTTGGCATTTGTTGGTTACACATGTCATGTAATTTACAGTCTATGGTAGCTTTCAGTGATTGTGACACGTTGTGTGTGTGACTGCTGCCACTCCTCAGGGTCAGAGCTGCAATGTTGGAAGTTGTGTACGTGTGTTCTTTGTGTGTCACCTTGTCTTCTTCATTGGTGTGTGTCTATGGCCAGGATCCCATTGATTGTGGTGGATTTCACGTCATGCCCATGTACCGTGTAGTGTGCAGTGTGTCAGACATTCACGAGTCTTGTTGACTGGCCATGTGTGATGGGTTTCTGCACCTTAGTTCCCCCCATCACCCCTGGGATTGTCATGGGTGCATGTGCAATGTCACCAGTTCATGTGAGCTTCACTGCTGCACATTGGTGGAGATCAAGGTGTGTGGTGTTGAGTGTGTGCAAATGTGAGTTGTTGCACGGCTAGACCCCTACCTCCATATTGGCCATGGCTGGCAGGCCGTGCTGTTTGATTTGTGCTTGTGTAGGTGTGATGGTAGTTTGTTGCTCAGGACACATGGCTGTGGTTCACAGTGTGAATGACATCTACCTTTGTCATCACAGTGGGATTATCATGCAGGGTAGTGTCACCACAATGTGGGGTCCCTGGGGGTTGTGCTGTGGTTGGTCTGTCTCTTGCTGTGTTAGTTGCTGTTCCTACTAGCTTGTGAGACATGTGTGATTTGGGCTCCCTCTCATCTAACAATGCCTCTTTGCCCACATAGGGGAATCCGATCCATGAGTTACTTTTGTATGGCACTGTATACACATCTGTGTAATTGGAATTCAGGCCTCCTCATGTGTTGTGTGGTTGCCTGGGGACACTGGCACACACCCCCATCACCTGTTGTGTTTGATATGCAGTGTGAGTCTGCCGGTTTGTGTTTTTGCATTTGCACCACTGCATTGGCATATATTGAGTGTGCCATTGGCTGTATGTTGTTTGGTGGCTTTCCCCTGCTGTCCCTGGGACTCCTAGGTCATCAGTCAGCACAATAATCATGGTTTGTATGTCCCATTGCTGCCATGGTACGGTATTTGTTCACCTGACATCTACAGTCTCCCTAGGATATCTACATGTGTGTGTCCATTGGTGCAGATATGTGGGTCTGCATTATGATGGTCACTTCTGTCATTGTGTTATTTGTGAATGTTGACAATGTGAGCCCCCATCGGTGATGTTTGTATGCACATGGCCAAAGGTATGTTTTATTTGCACTGCACTGTTTGCCTCACCCAATCTATGTTGCTATGGGACACAAGCACTACTATGCCACTGATGTGTTTGTTGTTGTGTGACCAGGAATCATCCATGCAGTTTGGCTTTGGCAGCTTTTACCCAGACTACACTTCCCTTTTGATCACTGTGGTGATGGGGCTTTGGGCCCCATTGCCACACTGTTCAAAAGGTGCATCAGCTATGGACCCCACACCTACCTTTTGGTCGCTGTGGTGATGGGGCTTTGGGCCCCATTGCCACACTGTTCAAAGTGTGCATCAGCTATGGACCCCACACTTCCCTTTTGATCACTGTGGTGATGGGGCTTTGGGCCCCATTGCCACACTGTTCAAAAGGTGCATCAGCTATGGACCCCACACTTCCCTTTTGGTCACTGTGGTGATGGGGCTTTGGGCCCCATTGCCACACTGTTCAAAAGGTGCATCAGCTATGGACCCCACACCTACCTTTTGGTCGCTGTGGTGATGGGGTGTTCAACCCCATTGCCACAGTGGCCATGGTCGGCTTGCATTGTGGAGGCCACACACATTTATGTGTGACACATGTGCTAGGGGGTCACATTGTATGTTCAATGTCATGTTCAGTGTTGTAGGCATTTTTCACAGACTACACACGCTTGTCATGGTGGTGGGGGGATGTAATTTTCAGACATTCCTTATGTGGGAGTATGCTGGTTGTGTCATGCATTCCCGTCCTATGAGTAGGGGTGGAGGTAGTGGCAGGCATCCAGCCCCCCCTGAGTAGGGGTGGTGGTAGTGGTAGGCACCAGCCCCCTGAGGGTGGGGATGGTAGTGGTGACAGGCATCCAGCCCCCTGAGGGTGGGGATGGTCCCCTGAGTAGGGGTGGTGGTAGTGGTAGGCATCCAGCCCCCCCTGAGTAGGGGTGGTGGTAGTGGTGGCCATCCATCCCCCTAAGGGTGGGGATTGTAGTAGTGATGGGCATCCAGCCCCCCTGAGTAGTGGTGGTGGTAGTGGTAGGCATCCAGGCCCCCTGAGTAGGGGTGGTGGTGGTGGCAGGCATCCAGCCCCCCTGAGTAGGGGTGGTGGTAGTGGTAGGCATCCATCCCCCTAAGGGTGGGGATGGTAGTAGTGACAGGCATCCAGCCCCCCCTGAGTGGGGTGGTGGTAGTGGCAGGCATCCAGCCCCCTATGGGTGTGTATGGCATTGGTGATGGCCATCCCACCCCTATGGTTCTGCTGTTGCTAGTGTACGTCATTTGTTCATCCCTATGTGTGTGTGACATATTTCGGGTACGAGTCGTTTGTTTGTATTGTTGGTGTTTGACTTACCATCTGCGCCGTACGTGTCCGTGCCGGTCCCGGTAATAGATGTAGAGTATAGGTAGGACCTGCACAATGGGATTCATGCTTGTATCGTCTCGTTCGGGTTTCTCGTGTCTTCGAGTCATACTCGTAGCAGGCTTGTTCGTCTCGTAGCCGTGGATCGTCTTGTGGCGCGAAACAGAGCTTATGTACGGCTCGCCCGGATACTCAAACGTCCCGGACGTAGCGACGGGTTCGGCGCGTACAGAGTGCGCATCGTACTCGTCCTGCCGGAAGGTGCTGTGTATTTGCTTCCATACGACTCGATTCGGCGTTTACGGATCCGGCTCGGGCGGGGAACAGGAGCTGAATTGGGTAAGTACGGCTCGCTCGGAAACTGGGTTGTTTTACGCATCGTACTTGTTCGTCCTGACGAATGTTCGAATCGGTCGGGAAACACGCAATCGGCTGTTTTTTTTTCCGGACGAATACTGTTAGGTGCGCTTCCGGCCGGGATCGGAATCGACCCATTTGTGTTTTGCAATTTTATGATTTGTGTCGTTGTGGTTTTATATGCTCTATGAAACTTTTTAATAAAAGATTTTGATACTTTTCTAAAAATGTGGTACATCGTTTAGATTGTCTTTCAGATGTATGATCAGCCTTCCCAAAAGTATACTTGAAGTGATAGCATTTGAATGTGTGTTGCATGACATTGTTAGGGTCAAAACTCCCAGTTCCACTGTTACCAGTAATTTAGTCCAAAGGATTCTCCTTCCTATACTATTGTAAATACCTTTACACTTACCAGGAATTCCTTTGTGAATACCTCACAGGCGTAAAATGGTAAACGTGGTCATAAACCTCTATTTACGACCAAGTTTATATTTCTGAACAAGGCGCTCTTTATGAACATGTAAATGCATATCTTAACAAGGGAGTAGCGAGAAAATTAAAATACACCCCACTTTGAACCAAACCTCTTATGGCAACAAGAAAGTCACTTCAACCCTCAACAGAAGAGCACTCGTCTCTACCATCCACGCCTCTGTCCATTAATCCTTTCATCCTTCCATCTACCCACTGATATCCAACATTTCACCTTTTCATTCTGTCATCCATTCATTTTTCCATCCATCATTCAGTCTATCACCTTTTGGTCCACCCATCCACCCATCTGCCCAATTCATCTCCATGTCTATCCATCAAGCATATCCATCCTTTCAGCCATCCATCCCTCCAGCCACCCTTTCTGTCATCCATCCACCTATCCACACTTTCACTCATCCATCCACTCATCAATGCATCCATCCATCCCTCCACCCATACCTCCGCTCATCCATCCACCTTTGCACTCCATCCATACACCCTTTCATTCCATCCATACATTCATTCATCCATCCTCCCTATCATTCATCCATCCTCCCTATCACTCATCCATCCGGCCTTTCACTCATCCATCCGGCCTTTCACTCATCCATCCACCCTTCCACTCATCCATCCACTGATCTATCCGTCCATTTACCCTTTCACTCATCCATCATTTCACTCTCATCCATTTATCCACCCTTTCACACGTCCATCCATTCACCCTTTCACTCATCCACCCATCAATGCACTACCCTTTTACAATTATCCACCATTCTTCCAATCATCCATCTGTACACCCATCCTTTCACTCATTCATCCATCTATTAATCCACCCTTTCACTCACTCACACATCCATCCATCCTTTCACTCACTCATCCACTTTGTAACATTAATCATGAGCCTTTGTCTGCCAAGTTTCAGAAAGAAGTGGCCCATCAAGATCTCCATCCCTGTACCTGCTAAAGTGAAGTGTTCACAACGTCCGTGTCCAAACCTATCTATCCATCTCCAAGCATGTACATCCATCTATTCACCTTATCACTCATCCATTCTTTAATTCATCTATCCATCCCTCCACCCATCCTTTTGCTCATCCTATTTTGTACCCTTTCACTCAACCATCCATCTATCCACTCATCCATCCATCTTCCCTTTCACTCATCCATCTACCCTTTCACTCAGCCATCCCCCTTTCACTCATCCTTCCCCCTTTACTCTTCCAGTCATCCATTTATTCATTCTTTCACTCATCAATTCTTACACCCATCCTTTCACTCATTTACCCAGCAATCTCTCCATCCACCCATTTACTATCTAATATCTATCCATCATCCTTTCACTCACTTACCCATTCATCCTTTCACCTTATTTATGAGCCTTTGGGGCATATTATCAAGAATGGCGTTAAAATTATCGCCGCTTTAGCGGCAGAAAACTGCCGCTAAAGCGGCGATAATGGAAGCTGATAATATGCCCTTGAGAATTCCAATAGAAGCCCATGTTGACACCAGAACACGGGCTTCTATTGGAATTCTCAAGGGCATATTATCAAGCCCATTATCGCCGCTTTAGCAGCAGTTTTCTGCCGCCAAAGCGGCGATAATTTTACGCCGTTTCTTGATAATATGCCCCTGAGTCTGCTGAGTTGCAGACAGATAAGGCCCATCAAGAGCCCCCCCAATCCCCCATCTCCCCACCCCGTAGCTTCTAAAGCATGGGGAGGGCGGTTGATCACGACTCCCCTATGTCTGAACATTGTTAGACATGTTGTATTCTGAATATCAGCTATACATCGGGCTTTCTTATACAGTCAGATACACAAACATTTGCTACCCACATCTCGTATCTAATGCGAGCTCCTCTGCCCAGTCTCGCATTCACTTCATACTCTTCCTGGTCCGCAGAAGAAGTCAAAATACCCCTGGTACAATAACACATGCTCTCTGTAAAGCACGCAACATTTCTTTTGGGGTATTATTATCTGCACTCTCTTTATATTTCTCTCACAGTATCTTAGCAGGCAGAGCATGTTCACTAAGCCAAAATGCACCTTCTGTTAATCGCTCAGAGATCCTCCACAGAGTCACATAATACAGAGTTCTACCACGCACGTAGCCCAAATTGTTAAATATTTACTGGAAGAATCTTAAAGGGAACCCGAGACTGCTTGGACCGCCTGTTTGGTAAAGTTGGTAAACACGTGGCTTGTCTTTTGTTCTCATATCGCTCGCTCTTCCTGAACAGACTGCAGTGTCGTTAGGCTAAGCCAAGTGGTAAAAAAAACCTGTCCCTTGGGCCGCCCGTATTTCAATGTAAGGGTGTTCAATGGGTTGCTGGAATGTGTCTTAAATATCCTGGTCTGTAGAACCAATTCTACAGAATGTGACTCTGAAGTCAGTCTGCTCTTTCATCTGTTTTGTAAGGGAATCTGATGGCAGAAAAATGCTTCCGGAAGAGGACAATTGGTTAGTCTTATTCACAGCAGTGGTCACTAAACCAGCTGAACACGGATAGGAAAGTAGGTCAAGACATTTAGAAACAAAACCATTCATATCTGTAGAGCTTGCGTACAAATCATTGGGGCATATTCTCAAGGAGCTACCGCCGAGTTATCGGCACTTTAACGCATCCAAAGTCGCGCTAAATTTATCGCCCCATTCACAAGCTGGTGCTAACAGCCCATAACACCAGTTTCCCTGCGAAAGCAGTCTCAAAAAACATCACCACAGATGACCCCGGCAACTAACGCTAATGAGATGCAGAGTAGGCGTTCCCGAGCAATAATCTGCGACAACACCACAACGCAACATTCTCAACGACCAGCCACATCTGCGATAGGAACACAAAACAGGCGATACAGCGCGTTACGAGCAGGAAATTAACACCTGCTCTGACCTGGTGCAAAGTCGGACGTCAACCTGCACAAGAAAAGGGAGCACAGCCCACAGCCACACCTGAAGAACAGATGCCATGGAGCCATTCACCATGCACCCCGGAGCCCCCAGAGGGCAAAAACATCAACCGCCACCACCCCCAGGACCGCCACACCCCCAACGGACCCCCCCGCTCCCCACCCGGACCACCACAGAGGCAGCGCAGACAAAGACAGCGGACCTTCAGGAAATGCACCAGCCCCACAGACCTAACACCAGACAATGCCAATGCCCACTAAAGGCCCAGAAGGACAACCATCCTCCGCATCCTGAACATCATTGCCCACAGGCTGACGGTACCAACACAGCGGACAACCAACATCCCTCCGCAATCAAAGCTGCTGGCTGTGCTGCACCTGTTGGCCTCTGGTACCCTCCCAAACAATAACCGCCCGAGTCGGAGGAGTCACACAGCCAGCCCCATCCAAGTTCCTCACACCTGTCCCGGATGCCCTCACCAGCTAGGGACCCCAGCACCCATACGTCCCCCACAATGCGCAGGAACAGCTGGAGACCAAGCAAGGACTATACGCCATAGCTGGAGCCCCGCACGTGTCGGGGGCAATCGACTGCACACTTGTCCCACTTGTGCCCCCTGCCAACACCGCACACAATACCCCAACAGAAAGCACACGCATCCCATCAATGTGCAGGCAATAGTGGACCACAGGGGACTCCTCACCAATGTAATGGCCAACTACCCAGGCAGTGTGCATGTTCCCTTCATCTTCCGACAGTCCAACATCAACCAGCGCTTCCAGGATGGCACCCATGGGAATACACTGCCCATTGGCAAGTACCAAATGAACACACCACACACCTCAACCCCACAATCATACAACTCACAACTCTGGCACTGCACACGTCACAAAATCACATACAACATGCCAAACAACATGCCCCCCCACCAGACACAACAGCACAACTTACTGTGGCAACCTTGGGCAGCCATGTACATGAGCCATCGACGGCATGGCACCTCAGCCACACAATACCGGAATGTGGGGAGAGGTGGGAATCAGGTATGTGCGAAGGAGGCAAGTGACCCATGAATGAGTATGTACACAATGCCAAGTGTGGCAGAGATGTGCTGGACAGACTGCAGTATGCAGACCACAGACATAGCCATGTCTACATGCACTTCTGGTGTTTGGAGTGTCATGGACAGTGGACGCAACCATGTCACCCCAGCCAGTGGGGAAGATAGCTGAAATGTAGCTTGTGACGTCCCCCCCGTAAGCGTGTGTGGAGTGGGCTGGCCCGGCGTATGCCAGTCCGACATGGGGGTGTGGATGATCATCCCGTGGCTCTGGGTGTGGTTCAGTACTGGAAATGTGCATAGGCACGTGTCTCTGTCGCAGTGTGGGTCTCCGTTGGGGAGTGTTGGTGGGCCCTGATGGGACTTGGACACCCACGTATGTGATCTGGTTTGGCTTCCATAAGGTAGTGGCCCACCCGCACATGTTCGGCCACCCCCTTCTGGCAGTCTGACACCTGGCCTTTGAATGCGATGTGTGCTTGGGTGGGCTGCTGGGACCTGTGTTGTCTGTGCAGGGGGTGGGGTGTCCTCGATGCAGCGGTGCTGCCCTGCTCCTGGAGGTCAATTGCCTTAGATGTCCATGGACTGTTGTGGGGCGTAGGTGTCGGAAGTGTGGTGGTCCTCTTCAGCATCACTGTAGAGTTGTCTGGTCTGCTCTGCTGGGGGTGTTGTTTGTCCCTCTGCAATGTGGGGGGAGGTGCTTGTTGACATTGTGTTGGCATGTATGTTGCCGCATTGTTCAACTTTACATTCAGACTTCATGACAATGTACATTGTGACTGTTTGGGAGGGGCGGACTATTTGATGCGGGACAGTGGACATTTGGACTACATGACGTAGGTGAGGTTGTACATGAACCTTTGCATCTCACAGTTTCCGGCTATGTCAGATGTGATTGGCCATTTTCTATGCACAGACGGACCCAGTTGTGTCCTCTGTTCTGCAGTGTAGGTGTTGGGCTGTGTACCACATTGTCGTCCATGTGGGTATGCTGTAATTGCTATGTGTGTGTGCTGCTTTGTGTGGGAGTCGTACCTGCAGCTGTAATTTTGCTGCCCCTTATCCCTTGGAGGCGGTGTGCCTTTGGCTTTTGTGCTTTTGCGGTGCTGTGATGTTTGCGACTTGGGTCATTTGTGCTCTTGGACGGTTTTTGTACTCTTGTGCATGGTTTGTCTGCAGATGTGTTGTTGAAGTCAGTGGTTGTTTGTGCAGGTGGATGTGTCAGAGTGTGGCCTGCTCCTTTCCGGATGTGGTCCACACTCAGCCACCTCAGTCCCATGGCGTGCACAGTGTCATGGTGATTGTACTCCAGCCATGCTGCTGGTCATGTGGTGTCACTTGCATTTTCAGTGTGGCTCTCACATATGCATCTTTGCTGTGTTTCGCACGGGTGCATGTGTGTGTTGTATAATTGGTGTTGTGTGGGGTGGGACCCCTGTGGGCACATGGTGAATGGGGGCCTACTTGATGTTTGTATGTGTGCTGCAGTGTGCCACGGGGATCAGGGACATGACCCAGGGTTATTGTGGGTGTGCGGTGTGCTACACGTCGTTGTGCATGTGTGCCATTGTGCCCGTCCCCACAGTCCCTGTTCGTTACTCACCCTGTTGCTGTTGTGTCAGGTCATGTCGAGCAGTGTCCGGACTCCCGACTCCTTGCACCGTCTCCACACTGATGACTGTGGGCGCCATTTGCTTCAGCTCCTCCTGTGGTGCAGGACTCCCACCTCCATTCGCCATTGCTGCCTTCCTGTTGGCAGCGGGTTTCTGCTTGGTTTGGCTTTTGATATTGTGCCAGCGCATCTTAGCCTCCTGGGCACTCCGACTGCATTCACGATGGGATGCCATTTTTCCGTCTGTATTGCCAATGACACGGTGGTGGTGACGGACAGTTGTTGGTGGTGCTCTGTCACCTCCGTGACGACGATCAGGTTTTCCTGCGTACTGTCCCCCATCTTCCTCTTCTCCTTGGCCTTCCCCGCCCCTGAGGTTCATTGCTGGTGGTCTGTGGGGCTCGCGTTGACCTGGGCACTCGTTCCGGGTGCATCCATGTTGCTGCGCAGTTTGATTTGCTCAGGATGTGTTATTCTTGTTCAGCTTTTATGGTGCATTTTCCCGTCAGACGGGTGGGGATTAAATGCCTATCGCTGGTTGTCGCTGTTTTTTTTTTCGTGGTTGGCCTCATCGCAACTTTATTCGCTTTGGCGTTTCGCATTTTTTCAGCGTCGCGTTGTTTTTAACGCCATCATTTGACGCGTTATCGTGGGACTATCGCATGGTGATGCCAGGTTGAGAATGCTACGTTAACACAGCGTTGTTTTTCAGCGATGGACTGCAATGTGAGAAGTTGCGTTAAGCTAAACTTGCGGTGGTTATCACACGTTCCTGTGAATATGCCCCATTGTGTATTGTAGATTTTCTGTTGCTGTATGTGATTATGCCGTATAAAGTTTCCATGTTCAATCTTAAATCAAAAGTTACAGCACACAGAATCAGTACAATAACTCTAGCAATACTTTTTACATAGAAATAGCTAGATGTGGCTGGCTTTTAAAGCAAAAGAGAATATTGACTTCAGTTCAAAGTATGTAAATTTGGGACTAAATGCTGAATTATTTGTATTGACATATGCCAGGGTATATTGACACGAAATACGTAAAATTTCAACTTCAAAACGGGTTAAAATTATAATTCTGGATCATAGAATTCACACAAACTCTTGTTTGCTTATATTGACTCAAGGTTTTGTCTTTTTCGTATACGTAGGTAATTCAATTGCATCCATATTGATTTGTTTTTTTATAATGTGGACGTTGTGTTGTTGTATAATTTTGGCACAAAGCAGGAACGATACTTAAGTGCTCAAAAGGAGACATTTTTAAGCTGCCTCGTGAACATTACGTTAATATAATACTATTGATTTGCACAGGATTGTCACCTACAAAAATGACAACACAATTAGTCCCATTTAAAACGACTGCTATGGAGAAGAGGTTTGTAAGATGTTGTTTCTGTGTTATGTAGAATGTATTCAGTACCCTTCTACGGGCACATATATGAATGCATTGATTATACTGATACATTGTTGAATATGAGCATTGATGTGTCTACAAGAAAGATACTTTTTTCCCTCTTGAATATATCTGAATACATTTTGAAAGATACTTCATTGAATTTATTATGTTGTCCCATAAAATCATAACTTAAGATGGGCAAAGGTTCCTGTAAACTGGTATATTCTGGCGTAATTTCTGAAATTTTTGCATTACAGATGTAATACTTAATGCCTGAGATAATGCGATTATGCCACATTGCGTAAACAAGATTTGCTTTGGGTAAAAATCATTTTGCCAGGGCATGGAAACAATGTGAATAAACTGAAGGTGAGTAGCTGCTGTTGTAACACTCTGCAGCGATGAACGAACTCAAAAGTGAATTTGAGTAAATTTTTATCCAAGCAAACTGTTCAGGTCTCTTTTTTAGTTCGAAATGCATCTTTTTCATTATTAATTCATTGTTTAACTACAGGGGAAGTGTCATAGAGAGTGATGCTGCTTTATATGTAGTATCAACTTTCTCTTCCTGGGCTGAAATCTCCGCTCTGGTCTTGTTGAGCATTTGGCCGTTTTTGATTTGGATACTGGAGGGAAAGCATGACTCATGCTTTGTTTGCACTTTCTCCAGCATTATCTACCCTTTAGATTTTCAAAATCTTTTTGGAAATCAAGTAAGTTCAGAGCAGGAGTTTGTAAAGTGTTTGATATTTAAGATAGGGCAGGCACCACTATTTTCTTCCTTTATTTTTAGATTTTTTAAAACCTTTAAGATGGTCTTGAGTCTTGACTAGGGTAGCAGGGCAGGCCCATGTGGTGTTTATGGGATAGGAGTATACGGGCAAAGGGTACTTTAGGGTGTTGGAGGTCTGGGGTTATATATATATTTCCTAATTTCATTTGTGCTTTTGTCCATATCTGTGATTATACAATGGTGTTTTTTTCTGTTTGGGATCTCGTCTGCAGTAGGTCATTGATTTGATTTTTATGAATTTGTATCACTGCTGCTCTGCTAGAGATTTTGTTTTTATATTACGGACTTAAGGAAGGCCTTGAATTCAAGCCAAATTTATGTGTGTTTGTGTTTCACCAACTATTGAAAGTGTTTTGTTGGGGTAATTGTTGCTTAGGGCTGTTTGTGTTTGAGAAATTTGTAAAGTATATTTTTAGTTTCCATCTTCCCGTGCTGCTAATATTTTTTATGGTGGTTCATTTTTTGGAACCTTGTTGCTTCTTTACAGGTGGTGTATAGGCCCATGGATGGGTCTAGTCACTTTTTGAGTATACATTTGTGCAATCCTATCCCCGCAATGCTGCATCTGTTTGTTGGAAGAGGGGAGAAGAAGGCACATCAGGGCAGGCAGCTATGCTCTCTTTGTCTTCCATGCTTCCAGCTTCCTTGCCATGTGCACACCCACAATTTTCTGAGACCAGTGTGTGCTTCATAGTTAGATGTTAGACCGGTCAGCCTTAGGGTGGTCTTCCACAAAACATTTTGCTTACTTTCCTCCATTTATGTGCTGAAATTCGTTTTTGTTGTCCTTAGGACTCTGTGCACTTTGCCACTGCTAACCAGTGCTAAAGTGCCTGTGCTGACCTAAACATGGTTTGATTGGCGTACACCTGATTGGCATATTTAATTTACTTATAAGTCCTTTGTAGAAAGGTATATCATATACCCAGGGCCTGTAAACTAAGTGCTACTAGTGGTCCTGCAGCACTTATTGTGCTACCCTATTAAGCAGGGCCAGCGCTAGGCATGGGCAGTGTGGGCAGCTGCCCAGGGCCCCACACTTATCCCTCTAACTTGGGGCCCCACACCAATGCGATACAGCCAGGCCACGGCATGAAAGGTGCCACTTTACAAGTGTGCCACCTTAGGGCGCCCCCCCCTGGCCTCAATGCTATGGTGTAGCCAGGTGAAGGGGAGGGCCCCCAGTCCAAGTTGCAAGAAGACACATTCCTCAGCCTTGTCCTCCAATTAGGCCTCCACCCCCCACTCATGCAGAGGCACATCAGGATGACTATTGCCCTGCTGTTTAGCTGCCTGGCAAGATTAACCCTCTACAGATAAGCAACCCCACACCTTCAGCCCTTTATGAGCTGTTAAGAGGTGGCTGAGAGGGAGGGGCTGCAGCTTCAGGAGCAGGGGCATCTATTGTAATGCAAACAGCCCTGAATGTGTCACGACTATGCAAATGAGAGGGCCCTTGCACTTTCCCTTTCTGCCCAGGGCCCCAAAAAACCTAGAACCGGCCCTGCTCTTAAGTAGCACCTTAAAACCTGTCCCAGCACTGCCATTGCAGCCTGAATGCAGTTTTTGACTGCCAATTCAACTTGGCATTATAACCCCCTTGCCAAACCTTAAACTCCCCATTTATTTCATATGTAACCCCTAAGTTAGGCCCCAGGCAGCTCGTAGAGCAGGGTGCATTGTGATTAGATCATTGGACATTTTCTTTTAAGATTTACATGTCCTGGTAATGAAAAACTTCTAAATTTGTTTTTTACTACTGCAAATCCTACCTGTCCCATTGTCAGGACCGATAACAATGCAGCACCTATCTTGTTGCCTGCACTCTACTTCATGGGGATGTTAGGAACCCACCTCCGTATTCCCTACCTTACTGCCTCTGTAGCCTAGCAACACGAGGGAGTCATATAGAGACTGGGAGGAGGGACAGATCGGACGTCGTAGTTGGGAGAAATAAAGACAGTTGTCGACCTGTTGAGACAACCAGAATCTGCTTAGATTATTGTGTAACTTCTATCTACCCTATCAAGTACAAGACCTTGACTCCTTCCCTTCCTCCTTATCTGCGATCAACTAAATAAAATGGTATGTTCATAGGATACTTGTATACTTTGCCTGTTCTTAAAACATTGGAATCACTGGTAGAATCTGTCTAAAATAAAACACAAGTCTTAAGGCCCTGCGTAGAAACACAATGCACCAACATAAAATAGATACATGAATGACTTACACGTACCTGAACACAACAGGAACAGTTTAGTAAGGTATTAGTAACACCACATTGTAATCACTGGTATTCTGTATATTCCTTGGTATATTGAAATGTACAAAAAATGTTTGCAATTTTTGTATTTCCTTATTTGCTTTCCAAACTGGTTATGATGTTCGTGTTTTAATAGTTTGTAAATATAAACATGTTCTAATAGTAGTTCGCTTGTAAGCTCAAACAAGATCTTTATATGCACGTAAAAACAAGTTTTAAGTTTGTATTCATTCTTAGGATTTCCAAGATAACACACCATTGGTTAACACACTTTCACTAATGATTGAAGGCTTTGTGCTTACTTGCTTGCTTTGGGTACCATTGATGACTTCTGGTTTTATCTTTCTTTTCTTTTGCAGATTGCAGAAGCATGACATTTGCTGAAGTGCGAATAACAAGGGATGACTCATTGGAATCAACATAGAGCACCGACATCAAAATTGAGTCCCTTTGATGTCTTGATACCTTCAGGTAAGTGAAGTACGACGAGAGATTGTCACAAGGTATCAAACCTGGAAACAGACTGTAGGAATGCTGCTCTGATGTCATCCAGGCAACGTTCTAGAGGCAAAGTACCTTCTAGACCATAAAGTGTGATTTATATAGGAAAACCACACTCAAGATGGCTGCCACAACTTCCGAGCTCTCACAAGAGCTCGCTTACTTTATCTCGAGGCTAAGCAGATTGTAGGATGGAAAAAGCAAGCATTAAGTCCCAGCTTAATATTGATCACATGGTAAATATACTTCCATATTAATAGTAATCACAATAGTGGTCATTATCAATGCTAATAATAGTAGTTACAATTTGGTTACAATCGTACTACGAAGAACAGAATCAGTACGAGATATGTCCATACAGTAAAACCACTACAAACACATTATGAAGTGTTGGTGCACGTGTTAGTGGGTGGAATGTTTACAGGAAGAATGATGCCTACATGCTGTATGGTCCTGTGTCATGACAGTACCCCAGCCGTAGAACCCCCTAATACTGTTGGAATTGGTTTGGGTTTTGTGGAAAGCGGGAGTAGAATGCTTTCACCAATCGTGGAGCATGTTGTACAAGTGCTTAAGGTTTCCAAGAATGTTCCTCGGAACCAAAGCCTTTGCAGTCCAAATAATGAAGTTTGTCACGAATGCGTTTAGAGTCTAGTTTGGCACGTACTCTGTATTCCCGTGTTTCTTCGACAATGATGGGTAGCGGCGGTGCACTCTTCCTAGTATCTGGGTGATAGGGTTTTAGTAAAGATACATGAAACACTGGATGGATGAATGTGCATATGGTCGGGGAATTGTAACTTACCAGCTACTGGGTTTATCACACAACTAACCGTGAAGCGACCAATATATTTTGGAAGGAATTTTCTCTTCCCTTTTAATGCCAGATTTTTTATAGTTAGCCAAACCTGATCCCCTTTGCATAAGACGGCTATGTGGTACAATGTTGATCAGCATACCTTTTCTGGGTTTCTTTTGCTTGGGTTAAATGACAATGGGCTAGTTTGAGGAGATTCCTTAGGTGTTCATGAAAATCCTGCATAGAGGGTAATTTCGTTGCAGAAGGTGATTCCAATGGCAAGACTCTGGGCTGATATCCTTGCATACAATAGAATGATGTGATACCAAAGGGGATGATGGACGGAGCGTTTGAGCAAATCAAACACTCACCCCCAGTCAACTGATCTGGGTTTAATCCATCATCATTCTTTAGCTCACTCCACCACCCCAGTTCAGACATGGCCATATGCAAATCAGTCTGACCCTGTGCCTCATGGGAACAGTCCAGCCCGAACTGCCAAGCCATGTCTTCCCTGGACCGGAAACAAGCATCCTGGGACCGGTTTCTGGCTATTCAGCCGTCATCAGCCAGGCTAGCTTGACTCCAGTGGCAAAGTGAGCAAGGGACCCACGTCTGGGCATACCCTGCCAACTTAGGGCGAACAAAGCGATACCAAAGGGGATGATGGACGGAGCGTTTGAGCAAATCAAACACTCACCCCCAGTCAACTGATCTGGGTTTAATCCATCATCATTCTTTAGCTCACTCCACCACCCCAGTTCAGACATGGCCATATGCAAATCAGACTGACCCTGTGCCTCATGGGAACAGTCCAGCCCGAACTGCCAAGCCATGTCTTCCCTGGACCGGAAACAAGCATCCTGGGACCGGTTTCTGGCTATTCAGCCGTCATCAGCCAGGCTAGCTTGAATCCAGTGGCAAAGTGAGCAAGGGACCCACGTCTGGGCATACCCTGCCAACTTAGGGTGAACAAAGCGATACCAAAGGGGATGATGGATGGAGCGTTTGAGCAAATCAAACACTCACCCCCAGTCAACTGATCTGGGTTTAATCCATCATCATTCTTTAGCTCACTCCACCACCCCAGTTCAGACATGGCCATATGCAAATCAGTCTGACCCTGTGCCTCATGGGAACAGTCCACCCGAACTGCTCTCCATGCCACTGGAATCAAGCTATCCTGGCTGAAGAGGGGTGAAACCCCGAAACCGGTCCTAGGATGCTTGTTTCCAGTCCAGGGAGGACCTGGCTTGGCAGTTCGGGCTGGACTGTTCCCATGAGGCACAGGGTCAAGACTGATTTGCATATGGCTGGGTTCAAACTGGAATGCATGGTGAGCAAAAAACGATGGATTTAGGCCCAGATCTCTGTACTGGGGTGAATGTATGACATTGTTCTGCATTCTGTCCATCAACTGTTGTTTTTGCATTTACAATAGAATGATGCCATTCCTAAACAAGCATTGGCATAGCCAATAGGTCTCGCCTTTGGGACCTTATAAGTGTTTAGTTATGCAACAGTTGATGTTGTTGCACCAAGGATATTGTGTTGCATATCTAAATACTTATAAGGTCCCAAAAGCGAGACCTATTGGCTATGCCAAAATGCCAAATTCGAATCATTTCAGCCTTCCCTCCTTCTAAGGTGGTAAATTAAGCACAATCAACGGGGATGGTGGCAGCACGTTATTTACAGCGCGTACAAATGCCAGATGTGTGCTATGAAGCACTATATAAGAACTATGTCTTATCAGGTAAAATAAACAGAGCTAGTGTTGGCTTACGCTGATGCCTCCTGTGAGCATGGTTTATCTTGATAAACAGGCAGAGAAACTAAGCAAAGTTAGAAAAAAATATATGTGCTTTCACATTGAAAACCGATATCTAAATATCTTCGAAATACAAGTAGTTGTTCTGGAATAACACAATCCCAACAGGCTTACACTTTCTCTCACACGCGTATGTCAAGTCTGTAATCTGTACCTTTGCACACCGTTCTGCAGAAGGTGCATTAACCCCCATATTACCCTATTCCTTAAACACAAAGAGGTGGTGGTCAGGCAATTAATCACAACTCATTGACGAAGTTATAGTTTAGCGAGATATTTTTCGAGCTTAACCATCTATATACATCGGCCTTGCTCAGTACCAACTTTAGGGAAAACATGTATTCGGCCTCGGCAGGATGACAGGCTGAGTCGGCCCGACCTAGATTTGAACCTGGGACCCAGCGGTGCCACCGAAATGGAAGAACTCTCCCAGTTATTTGAACAGACGGCGGCCAGTCTTGGCTAATTCCGGAAGTGTCATAATTTTTAATAACAAAATCGCGTTTTAAGTTAGAAGAAATTACATCAAAAACACACATGGTACTTACCGCTTTCCCCATCCTTATTAGATTTAGAGGGCACCGACCCGCAGGAATCGGACTCTGGGGAGGGGCAGTGAACGCCCTAAAAAGTAAATTCAAATATGGGGGGCCCTTCTGTAAATAGACCCTCTTTCCGAGTCGCCTTCTCGGGAAAAAGTCACTTGTTGAAACCGGAGACCGTTTGGAAGAGCGGAGCCTCCTCCCTAGCGCGCCCCCTCCTCTGCTCTATGTGGACACTTCACTGTTGTACACTCGCTCACCACGCATTCTTTTTAGTGAACGATCCAAGTTGCATCTCTACCTAAAAAGAAAATAAAGCACGCAAAAGTGTTTTTGTTTTTAAGTGGGTGGCAGGAGAGCAGAAGCAAGAAGGGGATGGGGGGGGGAGGGTTGCACCGAAGCAATATGGGGAAGACGGGGCAAATGGCAAAGCAACTAGGGAGACATTGAGGATAGTGGAAACAACATGGTGGAGAGGTGGGCTAATAGTGAAGCAAGGCCAGGGAGAGTGGGGACGAACGGTGAAGCAAACCAAGGGCGGTTGGGGGAGCGTAAGCAACACAAATGGAGCGTGGAAGAAAGGCGGAGAGCAGGGGGCAGCAATTATTTTAGCAACGCAGCAGAGGACGAAAAAGCAACAGGGATGTTTATGGAGAGGACATGAACGCTACGGGGGGCAGGAGCAAAATCAACACAGGGGTTGGTGGAAAGCAACATGGGGAGCGCAAAAGGGAGCACGATCAAAAGAAGCTGTCAGTCAATAGAGAGCAACACAGAGGGCAGGGGAGAGATGTTCACGAGAGTTACAACTCAAACAAGCATTGGCCGCGTGGCCGTGAAACTGACACAGCCGCGCGGCCGTGAAAGTAATCGCTAGCGTCCAGATGGCAAGGGAAGCCATATGGCGCCTGATCGCGCGTGCACGCTCGCGTGAATGCAAGCTGGTCGCCAGCAAAAGCCACTGTTTGCACTTCCCAAACCCGCTTACTAAAACTCTCGCCAGAGCAGCGCATGCGCTGGCTCAGGCGAGACCTAAAAAGTGTGATTAGTGTTGTTATATGCAAATTCAATGGCCCATTGTACAGTAGCCCAATCACCATCATAATCCAATAAACAACGTAAATATTGTTCCATAATATGGTTTGTACGTTCAGTTAAACCATCCGTTTGAGGATGACAACTGGAGGACAAATGGACTTCCATGTTTAGAGATTTACATAATGCTCTTCAGAATTTGGAACCAAATTGTGTTACTCTGTCGTAGATAGTAATGGATGGAATACCATGCAGACGGATTACATTTGTTGCAAATATAGTTGCTAGTTCTGTGGCTGTTGGTATCTTCTTGAGTGGAACAAAGTGGGTAATTTTAGACAGATGGTCTACAATAGTTAAAACAGTAGTGTGACCAGCTCGAGTTGGTGGAAGATCAACTACAAAATCTAGAGAGACTGTATGCCAGGGTTGGGGCTGAACAGGGATGGGTTGTAATAACCCACTGGGTGCCATGTGGGGGTGTATTACTTTGTGCACAAATAGAACATGCATCTACATACTATTGTATAGCTCTAAAAATAGAAGGACAACAAAATGTTGTTGAGTTAATTGATAGGTCTTATGTACTCCTGGATGAGCTGTGAGTGGTGTATCATGACTCAACTCTATGGCTTTCTGCTGTAGTTCTGTGGTTGACAAGAGCATTTGTGTATCTGAGAAATACAATATTCCATCATGCAACTTAATTTGTGGATAGTCCAGTTTCTATTGTTCTTGTTTTTTTTGTTTAGTACATTCTACTATTTGGTCTAACAAATTTGTAGCACAGATACTGGCTTGAAAGTGATCTGAGGGCAGAATGGTTGTTGGATTTTCTTGTATCTTATCAGTTTCTGGTTCTCCTATTTTGGATAAAGCATCCACCTTTGAGTTGTCTTTCCCTGGTTGATACGTGATAATGAAATTATAATCATTAAAAGAAAGTGCCCGTTGCAGTTGTCTGGCAGACAGACCTCGAATGGAACGTAACCATTGTAAATTACGATGGTCAGTATAAATTGTAACAGGATGTCGAGCTCCAAGCAAGTAATGGTGCCATTCTTCAAAAACTGCTTTTATTGCCAACAAATCTCGATCAGCAATGGAATAATTGGATTCTGTTGAAGACACTTTCTGAGAGTAATATGCAATTGGATGCATTTGCCCGGTGTCACTGTCTTTGAGAAAGGATACCTCCTATGGCAAATTGAGAAGCAACCGCTTCAATGATATAGGGTTTCGTTGGGTCTGAATGCTTTAATATCGGTGCTGAAATAAATACTTTCTTAAGGATTTGAAAGGTGTTTTCAGCAGCTAGTGTCCATTTGAATTTCACCCCTTTTCTTAAGAAATGTGTTATAGTACTATGATTTTGGAAAATTGGTCAATAGATCTTCTATTGAAGCTGGCAAAGCCAAAGAAACTTTGCACCTGCTTCACCGATGTGGGACTGGGCCAAGTTACTATTGCTTCAACTTTTTTTAGGACCCATGCTTACTCCAGTAAGGAAAACGATATATCCAAGAAACTCTACCTGTGTGACGTGAAAAAATATAATTTCTAATTTAGTGTACAGGGAGTATTTGCGCAGCTGTTAAAGAATAGCTCTTACTTGTTGTACATGTTCATCTCTTGTTTTGGAGTAGATCAAAATATCATCAATGTACCCAACACAACATAAATCTATGAACTCCCGTAAAACCTCATCAATAAAGTGTTGAAATGCTGTTGCGGTGTTGCAGAGTCCGAAAGGCATGACCTGATATCGGTATAAACCAAATTTGGTTCGGAAAGTAGTTTTCCATTCATCGCCTTTTCAGACTCTTACAAAATGATAGGCCCCATGCAGATCTAATTTAGTATAAATAGTCGCTTCTTCTACCTGATCTAACAGTGTCGGGATCAAACATGAGGGATATCTGTTTTTAATGGTTACCTTTTAATGCACAATAGTCAATACAGGTTCTTAACTCCCCCCCCTTTTTGAGGCACAAAGAAGAGGGGAGAAGACATAGGAGATCTAGCATGTCTAATGAAGCCATTGGCTAGATACTCATCCAGGTATTGGCGCAAATGTTCATCCTCTTTTTCCATTAACACATAGATGCAACCACATGGGAGTTTTGCACATGGTACTAAATCTATTCTAAAAACATAATCCCTATGTTGGGGTAAGACATTAGCTTTTGCTTTATCAAAAACATCTGATAGATCAGCATATTCTTCTGGAACCCCCTCAAGAGCTAAAACACTATTAGTACTTTTTGGAAAATCATGACCTTGGATAGTATGACTGCTGGGAGTAGTCGAGTAACAAGAATGAAGACAATAAGCAGAATGTAGGGTAACCTGTTTCGTTACCCAATCTATGAGGATTGTGAGTAATCAACCACAGAATCCCCAAAATTAGTCTAAATTGTGGTGCACCTATTACATCAAAGCTGATTTTTCTGAATGAGTATTTTCACAACTCATTGATAGATTCTCCATATGGTCCTGAAGGAGACCAGAGCTAAATTCTCTACCATACACAGTACGCTCTATTTCAGATGACCTTTGGAATAGTTTTGATACCTAAAGTGGTGATAAAAGTAGCGTCTATAAAGTTGCCTGTGGCGCCAGAGTCTATTAAGGCCTCTACTTTCCATGTATGATTCGGTTTTGATGTTAAAGTGATGGTAATACTGAAGTGGTAGTAACTTGTATTATGAAGGGTATTGGAGATCGAACTTATGGAAAAACTCGGTAGTGTGATCTCCTTCGCTACTGGGTCTACTCGTTTTCCATCAAATCAGTTAAGGCAGCTGATCCTCTTTAACCCCCTGTTTTACCAGGCTTGATGTTTTTTGAAGGGCGTGTAGAGCAATCCTTAACAAAATGCCCGCTTTTTCCACAATATAAGCATTGATTTAATTTTCTTCTTTTTCTTTCTCTTCTCTAGAAAGAGGACTACGCATCGTACCTATTTTCATGGGTTCCAGTGTATCATTTTTGGTTGAGTGATTTTCCTCCTTTCTCTCAAACCACGATCATTTTATGATCTTTGGTTTGTCCTCTTTCTCCTTTTCTTTCTTGCAGATGATGGTTAAGTTTATCCACTAAGGGGCACATGCATCAAGGTAGGCTTTTGCTATTCCTTAATTGCGAATATTAAGGAATCGCAAAAGCCTATGCATGTAGGAATCGCTAAAAAAAATAGCGATTCCTAAACATTCCTTAATTGCGACTCGCAAATTGCGACTCGCAATTAAGGAATGGCTTATCATTCATTCCTATGGGCCTACAGGCCCATAGGAATGAATGGGAATTGCATGCGCAATTTGCGAGCACCTAATAGGTACTCGCAAATTGTGCATGCAATTTCAAGGGTGCAAGGGTGCCAAAGGGACACCCTGTTAAACCCCTGAAATTACAATTTTGCCACATGTTGCGCACACACATGCCCCAAGGGCATGTGTGTGTGTAACATGGGACTTTGAAAAATGCACTTTGGTGCATTTTTCAAAGAAATCGCAAAGTACCATCACCTTTCAAATGACGGAAATTTGCGATTCATAATTGCAAAATCACAATTTTTTTTCCTTTAATGCATTGCATTTAAGGAATCGCAATTTGCGATTCCTTAAATGCAATCGCAATTAAAGTAATCGCAAATTTTGCGATTCCCTATTTAGCGATTTTTGCATTTGGGATGATGCATCCCAAATGCAAAAATACAGGTCGCAAAGGGGCAGATTCTGAGAATCTGCCCGTTTGTGACCGGTATTTCGTTTGATGCATATGGAGTAAATCTATAAATTCTCCACAATCAGGAGGATTTATTACTTGAGACAACAAATCCTTTAGTTCATCTAGCAAGACTCTATAGAATAGAGACATGCATTTCTCCTCCGGCCAACCTGTTTCTATTATCAATCTATTGAAAGTAGAAATGTAATGCAATAAATCTGACAACCCTTGTTTTAGACTTAAAAGCTCATTATCAGCTGCTTGGAGAAAAGCGTGTTTGGAAAACCTTTTCTTCATTGCATTTTCAAATGCTACAAAGTTATATAATAACAGGCTGTTGCGTTCTACCAGTGGCACCGACCAAAGAGCTGAAAAAACTCCTAAATATGAAAGAATAGCAGCTACTTTGGCTAAATCATCTGGGAAGTCCCCAGATCGGGCTAGAATGTGTAGATGGCATTGATTTGAAAAAATCCCGAACTTATTTATATTGCCATAAAAGCGCTCAGGTGGCGCCAAAGGAATGGGAGGAGGTGTGACCACAGTGATTTCAGTTGGTAGGGTCATGGTGTCACTTGAAGTGGTTCCCCCTGAAGCGTTAAAGTGAGGAGGAAGGAAACGAGTAGGCTTTATGATCGGTTTTCCATCCTGACACGATGTAGATGACCAAGGATTAGGTTGGGACACTTTCAGGTGTTTTTAAAGTGCTGTTACATCCTATCTCAGAGCAGCGTTTTCTGATTGTATAGCTGCAAGCATGGCAGCTATACCCTGTAAACTTATCTTCTGCTGGGAGGGTTCCATAATTTCCGAACAAAATGTTATCACGTGGGCTTTGCCTTCTGTCAGAACCGATAACAATGCGGCACCTACCTTGTTGCCTGCACTGTTTACTTTGCAGGGACGTTAGGAACCTACCTCCGTATTCCCCACATTACTGCCTGTGCACCCTAGCAACACAAGGGAGTCAGATGAAGACTGAGAGGAGGGCCGGATGGGACATCGTAGTTGGGGAGAAATGAAGACAGTTGTCGACCAGTTGAGACAACCAGAATCTGCTTAGAATATTTTATAACTTCTGTCTACCCTATCAAGTACAAGACCTTGAATCCTTCCTTTCCTCCTTACCTGCAATCAACTGAATAAAATGGGATGTCCTTAGAGGTATTGCCTGTTCTTAAGAGATTGGAATCACTGGTAGAATATGTCTAAATAAAACACAAATCTGAGGGACCTGGGTAGAAAAACATGCACAAAAATAACATAGATACACAAATGACTTACACTGAACACCACAGGAACAGTTTAGTACGGTATTAGTAACATCACGTTATCACAGGTATTCTGTATATTCCTTGGTATATTGAAATGTACAAAAGTTCTTTGTGATTTTCGTATTTCCTTATCCGCTTTCCAAAGTGGCTATGATGTTCGTGTTCTAATAGTTAGTAAATATAAACAAGTTCTAATAGTAGTTCACTTGTAAACTCAAACAAGATCTTGATATGCAAGTACAAACAACTTCTACGTTCGTATTCGTTCATACGATTTCCAAGATAACACACCAATAGTTTACACGTTTTCACCAATGATCAAAGACTTTGTGCTTACTTGCTTGCGTTGGGTACCATTCATAACTTCTTATTTTACCTTTCTTTTCTTTTGCAGATGCACGACGGTTGCTGAAGGGTGAATAACAAGGGACGACTCAACGGAATCAACGTGGAGCACCGAAATCAAATTGGAGTCCATTCAACGTCTGGATAGCTTCAGGTAAGTGAAGTATGACAAGAGATTGTCATAAGGTATCGGACCTGGGAACAGACAATAGGAATGCTGCTCATCGCTTCTCCGATATTGTCCAGGCAATGCTCTAAAGGCAAAATACCTTCTAACCCATCGGTTATGGTTTATATGGGAAAACCACACTCAAGATGGCGGGCGCGACTTCTGAGTTCTCGCGAGAGCTTGCTTCTTTTACCTCGAGGCTAAGCAGATTGTGTGAAGTAAAAAGCAAGTATTAAGTCCCCGCTTAATATTGATCACATGGTAAATTCCATATACACAATGCTATTACAATAGTGGTCATTATCAATACTATTAATAGTTGTTACAATTTGGTCACAATCATTGTACTATGAAGAACAGAATCAGTACGAGATAAGTCCATACAGTAAAACCACTACAAACACATTGAGTGCTGGTGCACAGGTTAGTGGTTGGGATTTTTACAGAAAGGATGAGGTCTACATGCTGTATGGTCCTGTGGCATGACACCCATAAGTTGCCTTATTACCATTAATACGTTCTGACATATAATTGGGACCAGGTAGCCAGTTTATATTTGCTATCTATGAAATTGCAATGATAACTCCTCTTTAATGGTAACATCATATTTTTAATTACAATTTAAAAAATGTCACAGAAAGTTGGAATGTTTCTGCCCTTAGCCCTTTTGGGTGGCTGGGTGTAACTGACAGTTAGACTTTGTGAATTCCTCCCAGACAGTCATGCAATAGAGGGATTGGTTGTGCATGAATGTGCCATCTGCTTACAAGGTGGGGGCGGAGCTGAGCACAACCTCACTTACAACTCAATGGCTTTGCCTTCACACAAAGGACTTATCACCTCCACATTGTCACTGCAGACAGATTGGAGCCATGCAGGGCAGTTAGGAAATTCCTTGCACTTCAAAGAACCTTTCTAGAAACTTCTCCTTCCTTCCAGAGGAAGAGCACCAGGGTAGAAAAATAGGACCTTTAAACTCACCTCTTCAAATCTCTCCCTCACTTGTTGAAGGGCTCTCAGAGAACTGCCTGCTGCTGTGACCTGCTGTGCACTTTGCAAGACTTCTTTGCTGTACCTGGAAGGACTGATTTGCTGCTGAAGCCTGCCTTGAACACGCAGATGTTAGCCCTGCTGTTGAGCCCTGCATCTTCACCAGAAGAAAGGGTTACCAGAGTGATTCCAAAGATTAGTTTGTTGGCCTTCTGTTCATAGCCACAGGGACACAAAAGGCTAACACATCTTGAACCTGCCTGAGTGAGTCCTGAATCCCCAAAAGGAGTCACACCAGTCATGGACCTTTGGTTGTGTTGATAAAGGTGCCCAGATGATCAACACCCAAAACTGAGGACTTGGAAAATTGTTAGCCAAAAAGTGCTCAGAGAACTAGAAGATTGGGCTCAACCTGTTCCCCTATCTGCCTGATGTGCATCTCTGGTTGGATTGACTTTGCGGCTTCTCCCACTACATTTTTCTCCGCAGCAGTAAATTGTGTTCAGCGGTCCTTCGCCAAAGGGGTCCCCAAGCCCTTGGAACTGTTTTCAGCTCCAGCCTTGTCCTGCTGGAGATTTTCAACTTCAAAAAAATTCTGAATGTAGAAATCTTCACTGCTGCTCTGACCCAAGGCTCCCTGACGACAATGCTCCCTCCTTGGACAGCTTAGTCCCACTGAACTTTACTTTCTCAGAACATTTTTCTCAAAATGTCTTCTAAGTCCAAAGGTAAGCGCTCAGGCCCAATCCACTTCTTGCATCTGAACTGTGCCACATATCGGTTGAGCATATTTTTCTACTCTGATCCAGTCTTGTGGAACTAGATGTCTATGTTTGGCCCTTTGATCTTTTTAGTTTTTTACTAAAAAGTTAAAAGATCTTTAATTCTAGTTCCACCAATTGGAGTTTTGTCAATTTAATGTCAAATACTTTATTCAAATTTACTCTGCTTTTCTAAATAGGTGTGAGATTTTTCCTGTGTTGTGTTTTCACTTCATTGCTGTTTGTGTGCTCCATAAATACCTTGCCATTGCGTCGAAGTTAATCCTGATTGCATTTTGTGGCAAGCTACCCAAGGTTAAGCACAGGCTAATTTAGTGACTTTTTGTGGTTCACTCTGCCAGGGATTGTGGCTGTTACTTGACCAGGGTTCTCTAACAAAGTATAAGTTTGCACATGGGTATATTATTGTTATGATCATTGTTAGAAATGGGGGTCTCTAGTTGGCAGAGGTAGGTACCTTTGTCCAAATAGGGAACCTTGCTTCAAATCAGGGTAAGGGGGATACACACTTTAGATAACCCCTGCTCACCCCCTGGGCAGCTTGGCACGAGCAGAGAGACTTATCCCAAAGGCAATGGGTAACGTATTTGTAATACTGTGATAACACCACAAATGGACACCACACCAGTTTGGAAAAATAAAGTATCTTTATCTAAACAAGACCAAAACTACAAAAATCCCACATACATGTAATAAGAATATGGCTTTAAAAATGTTTCAAACGGTGAACAGACATAATATCGATTTTTTAATATCGAATTGAAAAAATATCGAGTTTTTTTATATAGAATGGACAGAATATCGAATTGCCCAAATATAGTGGTGCAGAATATCGAAATTCAGGTAAGAAATATCGATTGTCATAATATCGACAGTCATAATATAGTTAAAAATATCGATTTTTTTATAGTGTTTTAAGTGTTAGTATGTGTTAAAAGTATGTATTATTTTTGTAATGTAGGTTTTAATTTTTTTAAAGTAATGAATTTTATGTTATTTAATTTTTGCGTAATTTAATTCCGTAGCGGGTTGTGGGTTTATAGGGGAATAGGGTGGGAAGTAATTTAATTATAGTAAATTAAATATTAATTTTTAGGAATTATTAATTATTTTGAATTTAATTTTGCGTTTTAGTTCTGTATCGGGTTGTGGGTTTATAGGGGAATAGGGTGGGAAGTAATTTAATTGTAATTAAGTAATTATTTAATTTTATTTATTGGTATTGATAAATAATTCATTGTTAATTAATTATTAATTGGTAATTAATTTTTATTAATTGGTAATTAATTTGTATTAATTTTTTAATTGATAATTATATTAATTGTATTAATGTATTATTCAGAGCGGGTTGTGGGTTTATAGGGGAATAGGGTGGGAAGTAATTTAATTGTAATTAAGTAATTATTTAATTTTATTTATTGGTATTGATAAATAATTCATTGTTAATTAATTATTAATTGGTAATTAATTTTTATTAATTGGTAATTAATTTTTATTAATTGGAAATTAATTTGTATTAATTTTTTTATTGATAATTATATTAATTGTATTAATGTATTATTCAGAGCGGGTTGTGGGTTTATAGGGGAATAGGGTGGAAGTAATTTAATTGTAATTAAGTAATTATTTAATTTTATTTATTGGTATTGATAAATAATTCATTGTTAATTAATTATTAATTGGTAATTAATTTTTATTAATTGGTAATTAATTTTTATTAATTGGAAATTAATTTGTATTAATTTTTTATTGATAATTATATTAATTGTATTAATGTATTATTCAGAGCGGGTTGTGGGTTTATAGGGGAATAGGGTGGGAAGTAATTTAATTGTAATTAAGTAATTATTTAATTTTATTTATTGGTATTGATAAATAATTCATTGTTAATTAATTATTAATTGGTAATTAATTTTTATTAATTGGTAATTAATTTTTATTAATTGGTAATTAATTTTTATTAATTGGTAATTAATTTGTATTAATTTTTTAATTGATAATTATATTAATGTATTATTCAGAGCGGGTTGTGGGTTTATAGGGGAATAGGATGGGAAGTAATTTAATTGTAATTAAATAATTATTGAAAATATTGTTGTGTATTGATAATTACTTTACTGTTAATTAATTATTAATTGGTAAACATTTTGTATTACTTATTAATTTTTGGTATTGAAAATTAATTGGTTGTTAATTAATTATTAATAGGTAATTAATTAAAAAAAAAATATTTATTGGTATTTATAATTAATTAATTATTAAATATGTTGTAATTGGTAATTAGTTTTAATTAATTTTTTATTGGTATTGATAATTTTTTTTTTTTAATTTAAATATTAAATCATTACTTTCCCTACTGTTGCACTCACTGGAGTGGGAATAGTAATTTTTTCCCTACGCTATCCAACGCTTTCCTTACTGTTGCACTCACTGGAGTGGCAATTTTAATTTTTACCCTCCCGCTATCCAACGCTTTCCCTACTGTTGCACTCTCTGGAGTGGGAATAGTAATTTTTACCCCTACGCTATCCAACGCTTTCCCTACTGTTGCACTCTCTGGAGTGGGAATAGTAATTTTTACCCTCCCGCTATCCAACGCTTTCCCTACTGTTGCACTCACTGGAGTGGGAATAGTAATTTTTACCCCTACGCTATCCAACACTTTCCCTACTGTTGCACTCTCTGGAGTGGGAATAGTAATTTTTACCCCTACGCTATCCAATGCTTTCCCTACTGTTGCACTCTCTGGAGTGGGAATAGTAATTTTTACCCTCCCGCTATCCAACGCTTTCCCTACTGTTGCACTCACTGGAGTGGGAATAGTAAATGTTACCCTCCCGCTATCCTACGCTAAAAATATTGAATATTTGTTATTAATATTACGTTAATATATATATGTATTAAAAAATAAAAATGCATGTTTATTTTTTTAACTTAAATAACCTTAATATTAATAAATATTTAATGTAAGTATTTTTAAGTATGTTTTAGTTAATTATATGTATTATTTTATAAATTTTACATTACTTTTAAGACATTTAAAAAATTCGATATTTTGACTAACTATATTTTTTACAACGATATTTTGGATTTGATATTTTTGTACTTACCTGTTTGTAGATAGGAATTCAATATTCTGGCATTCTAAATTTTTTCCTCGATATTTTGGCAGGTCGATATTTTGCTCCTCGATATTCTGTCAGTGATCCGTTTCAAACAACTTGGTCCATAGAAAACTATGAATGCGTGATTTCTCTCAAAGTACCTGTAGTTGCGACAAAGTTCACAAGGTAAACAGCCGCAGAGATGGGAGGTGTCGTGAAACCAAGAGAAGCGTCAGTTCCTGAGACCATGGGGAGGCAATGTGACTGTTCTGCTGCACGCAGAAGAAGTGATTCGTTGAATCGGGTCTGTAGGGGGAAGTGATGCTGACACTCCAAGATGGTTCCGGGATGCATCTGCAATCGATGCGGTGGTGTTAAGCAGCGCTGCAGCGGTTCCTTCAGCCGCGATCCTGTGATGCGTCGGTTCTTGCAGCGGTGACAGGCGCTGCATCGTTCTCGGCAGCAGCGATGCATGGAGATTCTTCTCGCACAGCGGTGCTGCATCAGGAAAACGGCCACAAGAAGAGTGATGCGTTGATTTTCTTAGTTCTTCAGGCTTCTTCCAGCTCCCAGCAACAAGCACAACCTCCAGAGGCCCAGAACTGGAACAGGCACCTCCTGGCAGGTCAGAACTCTCAGCAGCAGAGTTCAGGGGAGCTGGGGGTGAAGTCTTTGTGTCCCTGAGACTTCAGAACAGGAGGCCAGCACACACAGGCCCTTGGAGACCTTCTTCAAGCAGGTTCAAAGCAAAGTTCCAGTCTTTGTCCTCTCCTCGGCAGAAACAGCAACTGCAGGCCAACCCCACACAGCAAAGGGGCAGTACTCCTCCTCACAGCTCTTCAGTTTTTCTCCTTGGCAGAGGTTCTTCTTTATTCCAGAAGTAGTCTAAAGCTCTGGGGTTTTAGGTCTAATACTTATACCCCAAAATGTCTTTGTTCCCTTTGTGCAAGGGTCTCTTAGCCCAGTCCAAATCAGTTCTGTTCTCACTGGTGCAGTATGACCACAGGGAGTGGGTACAGCATTTTGCAAGTGAGACAGGCTCTATTCAGGTGCAAGGAAATCTCCTCCCATTACTCTAAATTCAGCCAAGGTCTATTCAGCTCAGCTCTGTGTCATCCAGGAGGGGTCAGGCACACCTCAACCTCCCCCAGTGGCTGTCTACAGTGAATGCACATCCCCAGCCTCTGTCACTCCAAAACCAGACAGTCAATACAGGGAGAGGCTCACAGAATGGTTACACAAGAAAATGTCTACTTTCTAAAAGTGGCATTTTCAAACACACAATTTAAAAACCATCTTTACTAAAATATGTGTTATTACATTCTGAGTTCAGAGACGCTAAACTTTATTTCTCTATATTGTCCCAATGGGAAGTTATACTTGTAAGATGTTACAAAGTATTTCTCATTCTATCCTATGGGGCAGATACATGTCACACACATCAGTACATGTCCTACCATTCACATACACTGCACCCTGCCCATGGGGATACCTTGGGCCTACCATAGGGGTGCCTTACATGTAAGAAAAGGGAAGGTTAGGGCCTGGCAAGTGGGTGCACTAGCCAGGCTGACATGGCAGTTTACAAACTGTGCACAGACACTGCAGTGGCAGGTCCGAGATACCTTTTCAGGTCTACTCATGTGGGTGGCACAATCAGTGCTGCAGGCCCACTAGTAGCATTTGATTTACAGGCCCTGGCACACTTGTCCCACAGCCAACAACAACAGGTCAGGAAAATCTAGGAGGAAGAATTAAAATGTTTGGGGCTAACCCTGCAAAAAGGGCCATGTCCAACAATAATGCATAGTATTGCACTGACTAGAAGGTCTGTGAATTAGTCCACACTGGAGTTCTGAAACCATCTTTCTAATATTTACTGCTCGTACTGCTGACCAACAAGAAGTGAAGACATCACCTAAGAAAGAGGTTCCAGTCAAGAAAGCATCCAGTGAGGTAAATAATTCTGTTGCCACCATTGGCATCAAGCCCTTGTCCTATTTTTGCCAAGTGTGCACTCTGTTCTGGGCAGGAAGAGAAGGGGAAGAAGATCACCCCAGGACCAACAATGGAATCACTACTACCAGTAGCAAAGCAGATGTCTCTCATGGCTACAGTGACTGACGTCATGGCTGAGACCAGTCAGTCTGAAATTGAACTTTTTCAACAAACCAGTTCTCAGAAAACTCAACAGCAACAAGAGTGTTGGACTTGGCCCTTTTTGCAGGGTCATCCCTAAACTTTTTGCTTTCCTCCTATACTTTTTCTGACCTGTTGGCTGTTTTATGACTCTGGGCACTTTTTCACTGCTGATCAGTGCTAAAGTGCATATGCTCTCCCTATGATAAATTGTGTTATGTATTAGTGACTCCATGATTGGATGATTGGTTTACTTGTCAGTCCCTAGTACAGTGCACTGAGTGTGCCCAGGGCTTGTAAATCCAATACTGCTGGTGGGCTTGCAGCACTGGTTGTGCCACCCACAGAAGCAGCTCATAAAATGTGTCTCAGGCCTGCCATTGCAGAGCCTGTGTGCAGCCTAGGGCTGCCATGTCGACTTGGTGAGTACACCCACTTACCAGGCCCTAAACCTTCCCTTTACTACATGTTGGTCACCCCTAAAGTAGGCCCTAGGGCAGGGTGCATTGTAAGTATAAGGTAGGACATGCCCTGGTGTGTGTGGCATGTCCTAATAGTGAATTACAGCCATTTTCGTTTTTCACTATTGCAAGGCTACCTGTTCCCCATAGGCCAGAATGGGCAGTTTTGATTATTACACCTTATAATCCTAACTGACCCAGGGAACATGGTAGAAAAACGAATTTAGTATGCCTGAACTCAGAATGATAAAATACATCTTTTAGTGAAGTTGGTTTTAACATTCTGGGGCCGATTCCAATTCGGGCCGGAAATCTCTCCGACCGAGCCGGACCTGGAGAGATTTCCGACCGAATCGGACCCGTGCAGCCCAACCGAACGAGTACGATGCGTCCGTATGTTATCGTACTCGAGTCGGTCGGACTCCCATTGAAGTCAATGGGAGCCGGTCGTACAACGCGTACGCGGGCTCCCATTGCCTCAATGGGTGCGAGGCGAACAAGGACATCCCCTACAGCGGGTACGCGGTGAAGCGACTCGCGCCATACACGCACAGGTAGGGGGGACCCATGGGTCCCCCCCCTGTGTGCGACTCGCGCAGCTACGCGTACAGGGGGGTCCGACACGGACCCCCGAAGTTCGGCTCCGACTGCTCTTTCGAGCCGGACGCCGCGTGTCGGTCGGACTGCTCGCGGCGGGCATCGTGCTTACCCGGCCGGGGAACGTCTCCATTGCGCGGTGCGAGTCGTGTCCGAGCGAGTCGGTCGGTGCGGTTAGACCCGGGAATGAGTCGGTCGTAGCGGTTGGGATGCCCGAACGAGTCGGTCGGCGATTTCGCATCGTACTAGCTCGTCCGGACACGCGTACGAATCGGTCGGGAAATAGGGCTCCGAATCGGATCCGGTCATGCCGAATCCGATTCGGAGCCCTACCGGCCGAGATCGGAATCGGCCCCTCTGTTTGAAAATACCACTTTTAGAAAGTAGGTATTTTCTTGCCTAACCTTCCAAGCCTGCCTCTGCTAGGTTGTGTATTCCTTGTCTGGGTTTGTGAGTGACAGGGGCTGGGGGACTCCAGGAGACAGGGTGAGTCAGCACAGGGCTGAATAGAGAGATCTGCACCCAGAGTGGAGGGAGGAGTTGCACCTGGGTCTGAATAGGGCTGTGCCTGCCTTCCACAATGCTGGCTCCACCTCCTGCCGGGCAGCTGAGCACTCTGCCCCACATTCTGAAAGAAAAGAAGGAGTCCTGTAAACAAAGTGCTCCAGGACTGACCAGAACTGGTTTTGGACTAGGCAAAGGCCTCTCTGCCTTCAGAGAACAAAGAGAAAAGGTGTATAAAAAGGGGACCCAGACCCCTAGGAAATTAGATCACTTTTGGGAAACAAGAAGGAACCTTTGCTGAGTAGCGGAACCAAGAAGAAACTGAGGAGAAGACTATCCCTAAGCTAGAGGGATCTGCCTGCAGTGGTTACCTGACTGCCAAATAAAGGAGAAGGGAACTTTGTGTGTACTTTCATCAACTTGTGAAGGATCTCCAAGGGCTTGATTTCAGAGCTTGCCTCCTGCTGAAGTCTCAGGGACAACAGACTTCACCCACCAGCTCCCCCTGTATTCCCTTGCTGGGAATTTGGACCTTCTACACACTTGCGTGTCTCTGGGAGCTGGAAGCGCGACTCAAGATGAAGCGTGTCGCCGCAGCCGCTGATTCTCGCATCGCCGGAGAAGAGTGTCGACGTCGCATCAGACGCCGGCGCATCCCCGAAGAAGCATGCCGCTGACACCCTTGCATCCTTCGAAGCGCCTCGCAGCACCGGAGAAAAGTGTCGCCGTCGCATCAGACGCCGTCACATCCCCGGGGCAGAGCATCGACCTCGCATCAGACGCCGACGCATCACAACACGAGGTGCCCCGCATCCCAGGAGAAGATCGTCGACCTCGCATCAGACGCTGTCTCATCGCCAGGGAAGCGTGTCGCAGGGCCTGTCGCGGCTCCAAAAACTCATCGCAATCGCCGCACGGCCGTCGGGCATGCACGCATCACCTCTTCGTTGTCGCAACCTCAAGACAATGCCACTTTGTTTCTTTGCACCAGATCTTCAACGCATCACCGTCCTTGCGTGTAAGGGACAACCGCATCACCTTCCCTGCAACACTTTTCGTTGCCCTGCGTTACGCATCTTAAGGTGCATTGAACTCAAAGTGTCGCATTTCCATTTTAAGGGACTCAAGCTAATTCTACCATCTTTAAAGTACAGTATTGTGGATTATTTTTGTCGTTTATGGTCTTATGGTATATCTATATAAAAGATACTTATTTTTATAATACAACCGGTGTGGTGTCCATTTGTAGTGTTGTCACTGGATTACTGTATGTGTTCACAAATGCTTTACACACTGCCTCTGAACTAAGCCTGTCTGTTCGTGCCAAGCTACCAAGAGGGTGAGCAGGGGTTATTTCAGGAGTGTACCCCCTTACCCTGACTAGAAGCAAGGGTCCCTATTTGGACAAAGGTACCTACCTCTGCCAACTAGAGATCCCCAGTTCTAACAAAGAGCCTGCAACATTTGACCTTCCTGATGTAGGTAAGAGCAGCAAGTTGAGCTTGAAGCACAGCAGGATGTAGTGACTGCTCCTACATCAGACATAGGGGTCGATTCCGATGTCGGCCGGAAGCGCACCTAACAGTGTTCGTCCGGAAAAAATACCAGCCGAACGCCTGTTTCCCGACCGACGCGAACACTCTACCGAACGAACAAGTACGATGCGCATAACAGCCCAGATTCCGAGCGAGCCGTACTTACCCATTCTAGCTCCTGTTCCCCTCCCGAGCCGGATCCGTAAACGCCGAATTGAGTCGCACGGAACCAAATACACTGCACCTTCCGGCCGGACTAGTACGATGCGTCTTCCGCACGCGCCGAACTTGTCGCTATGTCCGGCACGTATGAGCATCCGGGAGAGCTGCACATAAGCTCCGATTCGCGCCACAAGACGATCCACGGCGACAAGACGAACAAGCCAGCGACGAGTACGAGTCGAAGACACGAGAAACCCGAACGAGAAACCCGAACCATTAATCCCATCGCGCAGGTCCTACCAATACTCTACATCTATTACCGGGACCGCACGGACGCGTACGGCGCAGACGGTAAGTCAAACACCCACAACACAAACAAACGACACGTACCCGAAATATGTCACACACACATAGGGATGCACAAATGACGTACACAAGCAACAGCAGAACCATAGGGGTGGGATGGCCAATACCAATGCCATACACACCCATAGGGGGATGGATGCCTGCCACTACTACCATCCCCACCCATAGGGGGATGGATGCCTACCACTAACACCACCCCTACTCAGGGTGGGCTGGATGCCTGCCACTACTGCCATCCCCACCCATAGGGGGATGGATGCCTACCACTAACACCACCCCCTACTCAGGGTGGGCTGGATGGCTGGCACTACTACCATCCCCACTCATGGGGGGCTGGATGCCTACCACTACTACTATCCCCACCCACAGGGGGATGGATGCCTACCACTACTACCATCCCCACCCATAGGGGGATGGATGCCTACCACTACCACCACCCCTACTCAGGGTGGGCTGGATGGCTGGCACTACAACCATCCCCACTCGTGGGGGGCTGGATGCCTACCACTACTACCATCCCCACCCATAGGGGGATGGATACCTACCACTAACACCACCCCTACTCAGGGTGGGCTGGATGCCTGCCACTACTGCCATCCCCACCCATAGGGGGATGGATGCCTACCACTACTACCATCCCCACTCATGGGGGGCTGGATGCCTACCACCACTACCATCCCCACCCATGGGGGGCTGGATGCCTACCACTACTACCATCCCCACCCATAGGGGGATGGATGCCTACCACCACTACCATCCCCACTCATGGGGGGCTGGATGCCTGCCACTACTGCCATCCCCACTCATGGGGGGCTGGATGCCTGCCACTACTGCCATCCCCACTCATGGGGGGCTGGATGCCTGCCACTACTGCCATCCCCACTCATGGGGGGCTGGATGCCTACCACTACTACCATCCCCACTCATGGGGGCTGGATGCCTACCACCACTACCATCCCCACTCATGGGGGGCTGGATGCCTACCACCACTACCATCCCCACTCATGGGGGCTGGATGCCTGCCACTACTGCCATCCCCACTCATGGGGGGCTGGATGCCTACCACTACTACCATCCCCACTCATGGGGGCTGGATGCCTACCACCACTACCATCCCCACTCATGGGGGCTGGATGCCTGCCACTACTACCATCCCCACTCATGGGGGGCTGGATGCCTGCCACTACAACCACCCCTACTCATAGGACGGGTAATGCATGTGATGGAGCAGAGTAAATAAAATGTTTTAACCCCTAACAAATTTGATAAATAATTAATAAATGTTCGTTTAAATGTATTAATCAACAATGTACGTGAGGGAAGGGTAACACGCAAGTATATGGGCTGAATAATCTATTTACAAATGTCTGTGTGTCTAATTATAACATAAAATAATTGCGTACTAAATAAATAATAAATGCATGATTTGTGCTTCATAGAATATAAACGTGACGTTGCAAAAACAATAGTGATGGTAAGTAAGGAACAGCTTAAATGTTGCTTTCTGCTAGGTAATAACTAATTGGGGTACGTAGATGACGGGAGGGAAACGAAAAGGCTATGTCTCTCTATTTTAATTATGTTTTGTTTATTTCTAAATAGTGCTTCTAAGTCTAATCGAGTGGCGATATAAAATGGCTGCCGTTTATTAGAGTACGCTGAGAAAACGCATGACAAGGGAGAAAAAGTTGGAGAAAGACTGACCACGTGATGGTGCTGAAAGGCTAGGATGCAAGAATGGTCAAGGCTGATGTGACCTAATTGAACTGATAGTGTGCCGTGGTGATCAGCAGAGAATCGTGGGAAACAGTTTAAGAGAAAGGACAATGCCTGCAGAGTTCTCGAATGTATCGAAAGAAGTTACAAATGTACTGATCGAAGCGGATGGAAACATGTCTTGAACTGTGAGAAAGGAAATGAACATATGCATTCCAGAAGAACAGGCTGGATCCGGGAGAACTTGATTAAAAATGAATAAATGAAATGAGTGGACCAATGAAAGAAAAGCGCGTTATTAATGTTGCAACAAATTAGTTAGCAAAGTTAGAATTAGGGTATAAGAAGGCCTACTCTTAGTGGGAGGGTTAGTTGGTGTTGGAGTTGGTGGCTTCCAGTGCTTGGTGTTCCAGATCGATCCATTTTACTGAGCGGGAGATGCTGAAAGACTGTTAGATGAGACGGGTTGCGGTAGCTGATGCTGACGAGCTGAAGTTTCTGTTGCTGTCTTATTTTTCCAGTTGAGTATGAGAATCAGGTTATTTTTCAATCTTAAACTTAGGTTAGAAATCATTAGGCTAAATTAGGAAGATAGGCAGGTAATTAGGATTTTTCTTCATGACAAAATTTCCTTTCTGCAATAAAATTGATTTTGCTTAAAAAATATTTGAATTAATAATGAATGAATAATTGAATAAAAAGTCTAAATTCTTTTCCATGCCTTTAAAATTATATAAAATTTGAGATTCTTAAATCAAACGACTCAGTGGTTATTTACTAAATGATTGTGAAATTGGTAATTGGTTATTGTGATTTAGCTGGTCTTAATCACTATGAACTGATTTTTTACTAGATGATCCATCGACAAAACAATGAGCAGGAATATCTTAAGAAATAACTAAGAAAGCGATAGGTTAAGGTAATAAGGTATCCCGGCTCCTTCCAGCGGTACATCATGATGATTTTCATTTAGTTTTTCTTTTCTCCTAGGAGTATAGATTTCGTAAAGGTGTAGAGGAAATCCAGGTGTGTGTGTGTGTGTGTTTGTTAAGCGATGTTATGGGCCCCATCGTCATGTGGATGTGAGAAAATATAAGTCGCCCCTGGATGACCGATAAGTGACCTAGGAGGAAATACGATGCCGCAAACAAACGGCTCCCACGGCCAAGAGATACCGTACGACAAACCGAAGCGGTAACACGGATGCCGAGCACGGACAACGAAGAAGCGGCTCCCCGAGCATGAATCCAGCACTGCAGGCCCTCCCCATGCTCCTGCTGATGCACCACCAAGGACGCAACGTACCGCGGAGACGCAGGTAGGCACACACACAACAAGTGCACGCAAACAGCGCACACAGTGCAAGAGGCGGAAAAAGCGGACAACCCCCACCAGCGCGTGTACACTACACATCCACCATTGCATCCACATATGACACACAGGCCAAATCGCAACATCGCGTAACACATGTGTACACACCACCTGGGACTAGGAACCAACCACCCCGTCACGGCCCCAAAGCGCCGATGACGCCGCCACACATGCGCACAACGCAGAGGCCAACCGCAGCGCCATGCATGCGTCGCACACAGACACAGGGACACAACCAAGCAGCACACACATCAGCCCCACCCCGAACGCACATGACACGTGACAGGCCTGCCACAGACATGTCCCCAACGCCCAATTCACGGACAACACCCAACGCCACACAACCGACGCACACATGTCAGTGAAGACACGCAACAGCAGGACACACCCCAGTGTAACAAACATGGCATAGCACACAGCGGCGGCAACACAAACTAGGAGAATCAGGGCCCCTTCGGGAAGAGGAAAGCCAGTACCACACTGAAACACCCATACCACCCTGCACATATGAACAAGACATATAAAACGGAACACCAAAGAGCCCGGGGACCGACAACAGGTGGCCCAAGAATAACATTCACACACAAGGCCCAACGCAGAGCGGAAAGGCAGCCTGCCGCCCACACAAGGGAGAGCAGACAGCACTGAATGACCTTCCATTCCAACTCCGAAACCACAGCCCTACGACAGAAGCCGGTGAATACAGCCATTGTCCAAGAATAGACCAACACAGGCATGCCGAGGAGACCGACCACAGGGCAGATAGCGCATATCACAGAAGCACACAACGGACGGGGAAGAAAGAAGAAAACACTCCCCCATGTCGGCCACATGCAAGTTAATTGGAAGGAGTCCCACATCACTGACCTTGAACTGTCTGAGAAGCATGTGGGAAGAGGGCCCGTGTCCTCCAAACAAGCCAACAGAACACAAGTCCTGTCTCCCTACGACTACACAGAGCTCACAGTAACCTCGGAGCGTGCACATTGCAGACTGCACACACAGCCGGAGCACGCCACCACAACGCACCGCTGCGAAATGGCAACCGCAACACACCTACCCAACTACGCCGAACAGCTCAAGCTGTACAAAACCAACCTGTTACATACATTGGAATGCGATCTCCTGTCCCTGCTGAACGTAAGTTACCGACTGACTTACCGCATCACATTGTTCAGCTGCGTCATGCCCGTCTTCTACTGTCGGAGGTGTCCCTACCAGCATCCCGTCGAGATATGCCTCTCCAACCCGGCATGTCTGAAGGCGGACCTGCTACCACTACTCCTCCCTCTGGACGCACACGACAGGGCCTGCTCTGCCTATGGGGGCATGGCGTATGTGGCCAACATTGCACCCGCACTGAAATGGGACCACTGTGCCTCCACACAACGGATCATCGAGAACAGCTACATCGAATGTCACCCAGCATGCCCCATCATGGTCCTCCAAGGGACAACTTACGAACAACACCTTGACAGCCACCATCCGCTGCATTGGCTGGCAAACATGTACACCACCAATGACATGGAAGCCCTGCTGGACGGCATCGCATACCTGACAACCTGTAAATTCGTCGGACCACAACGCAGGTTCCCGAGTGACCTATGATGTCCAACCCCGCACCCATGCTTAGCTTCCGCACGGACTGGCCAGTCACCACCACAACAGCCATACCAAACGACCGGCAACTGTAACCACACCATCAACGACATCGCCATGACATCGGATATGACCGGGACATGCACACTGTTCCCCATCACATCCAGGAACACCGCATGCATCGTGGGAGGCAGTGGCATGGGCTCTGTGTATCGCACCCACATGGACGGAACTGCACGAACAACCAGGACACGACATGGATCCAGCGCACATGGACACACACACCGCTCAGTGGACATGAATAGGTCGCCTGGAGTCTGTGGGTGCTGCACCCCTCCCACCCCCGCCCCGGGAATCCCATACCAGGACCTTTGCATGGACGACAAGTGCATACAACAACAACACGACCCCAGTGACTGTGACATGTCCAGTAACCACCACAGTGCAACAACAAGTGGCACGCCGCTGCATGCACGCAAGCACATGCCCTGATGTCATCTCACATGCACGCGTGCATGAGGAACAACCGCAGCAAACCTGTCACATGGAACTGAGATGGACTGTGCCCATGATGCCAAGCGGTCTGGTAGGCTACATGTATACCGTCTGTGTCAAAGTCCGCAGCTCCGCAGCAATACGTAAATGTACATTAGCACAGCCTTGGCCAAGCAGATGTCACTCTGAAGCCCACATCCCACATGCAACAGCCAATCACATGTAACCCCACACCCTATCCCATTTGCAATCATGCTCAGTATATCCTCAACATGTATTCCGCTGCCAGTAGTGTCCACTATACTGCATCACAGAGGACAGAAGACTCAATATAATGTTTGAAACCAAAACTGTCTCCGCTGACTAATTTCACAAGTACGAATGAGAGAGGATGAGAGTATGTGAAGTACACGGCAGTCGTGACATGACCATGTAGTCCACTGGTATTGGATGTCAACGCAAATGAGTAGCACTACTGTGGAAGACACACATGTGTCGTGTGAAGTCGTATGGACGCAGTGCTCAGGTGGGTGGGTGCGACGGGTAGATGCGCACATGCCAAGTTGGAGCACGCCGTGTTGGGAGGGGTCATGAACAGTACACCACCGCTTCCCTGGGCATTGTGAGAGGACACCTGTCGGGGGAGTGAACACGTGTGTGCACAGCAGCCGGGCACACGTACAAAGCGGTACCAGGCGCACCTCAGCCCACCCTCTGTGGACAAGCTGGATCCTGTTGTGCGCCCGCCATGCCCCTTGACAAGGCACACACAGCCCCAGTCGACCAGGTGTAACCCCAACATAGTCAATCCGCACAGGCGATACAGGGCACGGGATGGCAGTGGAGCATGGTGTGTGAGAGGTCTCCTCGCGCTCCTCCTGGTCATATCACGCAGGCAATAGAACCTCAACGTCTAGCATGGCACATGTCAAATGGAAGTGTAGGGGGGACGCACCACAGCACGAGCAGCACTAACGTCACGGGAGGTGGCTCGCACCATCCCATCCATTGCACATCATACCAACCACGCCACATGCCATTGCGACTAAGTGCAAGCGCGTGCGCCACCACCCCCGAGCCCTCCCCAGAGAGGCCAAAGAGTGAATGTGTGGGCCATCAGTCACAGACGGACGCGGCATGGCCGCAAGGGCAGCCACAGCCACTGGGTGTCGCAGGTGGCGGATCCGGAAGGCGAAGACTGTGATGCATAGTCCATGCAAGCCGGGTCTCCATTTGGGGCACCACGCAGGTGGACGGCGTCCCGCAACACATCATACCCTGAGACAGCCCACTCGTGCAACTGGACCCACACATACACTCCTTGCCCTCTCTGGTGCGAGCTTGGGGCTGCCTGTGCAAGCGCTAGCCTCGCAGGTGAACATGCATATTGGGGGAGCGAGGGGAGGACATGAGGGCTGGGGCGAAGATGACTGTATCACTGTCAGTTAGTACAAGGGATGACCCAGATGTGGAAAGGAAGAGACGTGTCCCGTGTGTACTGCAACTAGTCGCCAATCCAACTACCCCCCATGTCCGGAATGTAAGCCCGCACCTAGGCCCGCCCATCCGCCACATCGAACATACCACCAGCACGACAACCTTCCCATTCGAAACACTGACTGGGGGTGGCGACCAGTGTACAATCATGTGTAGCCTACCCACGCGTACATGTGGGCCCTCCATGATCCATGTCACCTGCGGCAAAGTCATGACATGCGCAATGAGGGAAGTGAGGAGAGCTGTCCGCCCCACGCGCAGAAGGTGCATCAGCTCCACAGACCCAGCAGCGAGTCCAGCAGGGGTCACATGTGCAGGGGCAGCTGTGCCTGGTGTGAAGGCACATGCATATAGACAGCACATCGACCAATGTGTAGTCTGCCCACATCTACAGTCCATCATCATGCGGACATAGGAATTGAACACAGGGCAACACATCTTCAGTTGGTGCACCCACCGTGACCAACAATGCGCAATCATCGACGTACCCGCCCTGTGCATGGCCCCCACCCAACGGAGGCACATCCAGTGCCACCATCCCACACACACAAGCCTTCCACGGAACATGCTGTGTCCAATGGTCAGTACAGAGTCAGCGCCCATCTGGTGGATCCTGAACAGGAGACACATGCACACACATGCCAGCTCCCACTATGTACGTCTGCCACCTGGCACGTGCAATGTAACCTCTCACCTGTGACGTGTGACTGCAAGCACACAGCCGTCTTGGCATGGGGCTGTCAATGTGGACACCTGTCAATGTTTCGGGAGGTGTGATCCGTACAGTGCTGTACATAGGGTGCAGTGCTGACACCTACTACTGTCTCATATCCCCTCGTGCCACAGGTCCCACTTGTTTTGGCCGCTCAGCCTGTGCCCACATCGTCGTCGTCGTGTGCAATACTCATCCAGCCGCGGAAGCAGTTCCATGCTCAGCAGACATTCATGTTGCCGTGGCGTTGCCGCTTGACGGATATGCAGTCAGTCCCCATCAGCACGCCCCGCAAGTCATTGGGGCCTAGATCCCAATGTGCATGCACATGGCAGTGGTTTGTATCACTAGCCATTGCCATTGTTGGGAGACCTGTGTAAGTGTATTGTGGCCGTGCCGTCCCAGCTTGACAGCTGGGCTGTGGCTCATGTGCTTGCTCAGTCATGTCAGTGATGTGTATGCGAAATTGCTATGTGTCGTGTTGCTTTGACATGTGTCCTCTGCCATTGTCCCTAGGCGGAGACCGAACATTGACCTCCCATACCAATTGCTGGCGGACATGGACGATACAGAGGTTATTAGGAAGTTTCGGCTGGACAGGCCAACCCTGCATCGACTGTGTGCCATGTTAGAACCCCATCTCCGTCCCCGCAGGGTGTATCCGACTGCTGTCACCCCCACGGCTAAGGTGATGGCCGCCATGCATTTCTTCGCCACTGGGTCATTCCAGCACACAGTGGGCATTGGAGGAGGGATGTCCCAGCCCATGTTCAGCAAGGTGCTGAGGGATGTACTGGCAGCCATGATGCTGTACCGAAACAGGTACATCCGCTTCCCCAGGGCTCGTGAATTGGCAGCAGTGAAGGGTGCATTCTATGCCCTTGGCAGAATCCCACACGTCGTTGGAGCCATTGACTGCACACATGTCGGCCTTGTTCCACCACAGGCCACTGAGCACCTGTACCGCAACAGGAAGCACACGCACTCCCTGAATGTGCAAGTGGTGTGCCTTGCGGACATGGTGATCACCCACGTGTGTGCAAAGTTCCCAGGCTCGGCCCATGACGCACACATAATGCGCAACAGCATCTTGCCACAACTGATGTCCAATATGCAACAGGATCGTGCCTGTATTGTCGGTGAGTATGTGGAGTGGTGTAGCGTGCTGGTTGTGCGATGCTGTCCCCTGTCCAGTTGGAATTGCAACGGTTCTCTGTGTCCCTCACACCCAGGTGACTCTGCGAACCCGAATGGGGCATGGCTGCTCAGTCCATTGAGGAATCCTCGCACCCCAGCAGACGATCGCTACAATGAGGCACATGGGAGGACCAGACGTGTGGTCGAGCGTACCTTTGGCCTCCTCAAGTCCAGGTTCAGGTGCCTGGACCGCACCGAGGGTGCGCTGGCGTACTCCCCACAGAAGGTGTGCCGGATAGTGGTGGCGTGCTGCATGCTGCACAATCTGGCCATTCGGAAGCAGATCCCCCTCATCGTGGATGACGGAGATCAACCAGGGCCCCAGCCCGCAGACCAGGACAGCTCGAGTGAGGAGGACAGCGGAGAGGAGGAAGCTGGTAATGTGCGGCAGCAGCTCATCGCCCGCTACTTCACTTGACGGTGAGTGTCCATGTACGACGGCTGATGTGGCTGTATCTGTGCAGGTGTGTGTGTGCTGTGTCAGGGTGGCCGTTTGTTCACTGCGTGCTGTGTGTCAACGCTCCATGGCCAGGGTAGTATGCCACTGTTGGTGGCTGTGGCATTGTGCCCTATTGCTCTGTGCGATGTGTGTACATTGCTTGTAGTTACTGACATGTACTGTGTGATGGGTGTGTGACACACTCATTGAATGTGCTCCTGTTCTGTCTCCCACCCCTAGGTCCCTACAGGCCCTCCGGATTCAATTGCCATGCCACGCATCAGGTGCCTTTCCACCCAAGGTGGCCGTTGTATTCCGTACAAATAAAACACAGGGCACAAACAGCAGTTAGTGAAAAAGGTGCATTTATTACAAACTGTGACGTGATTGTGTGTAAGGTGATGACAAAAGTGGTGCGTGCAGTGACAATGAGCTGTCGGTCATGGCTGCGTGATGATCAGGGTGTACCCACTGGTTCTATGTCCATAGTCCAGCACACACATGCCATCCAGATGGCTGTGTGGAGTGGGATCGTAGTCCAAGTCAATGCAGTGGCTGGTCAAGGAAGGCTGGCAGAAGGCTGGCTGGCTGCCTCACTTGCGTTTGGAGCGTGCGAAGTCCTCCCGGGAGATCTGTTTCCACTTCGGACGGCCCCTTCCACGTTTGCGAGGGGGTGCCTGCTTGCGACATGCTGGTGGTTGAGGTGTGCTCACTGGCTGTGGACGCAGGGGAACTGGACACTGCTGCTCCACCCTGCGCCCCGGCAGGTGGTGGCGGAGGGGAGCTGCTGTCCCTGGCAGTGACCTCACTGCCACCACCAGCTGGCCCATGAGGTCCACGAGTTGGCCCATACGGGCGTCCATGGACCTCAGCACCCCCAGCACCTCACGCGTGTCTGAAGCAGACCGGACCCATTGTCCTTGGGCCTCTTCATAGGCCCCAAGGACTCTGGCCATTTGAGGCAGGGCATGGCTCCCAGGGGAGGCTGGCGTTTCCCTGACCCTGCTCCTCCTACCAGTCCTGCTGCCACCGGCCTGCCCACTAGCCACATTGCTCACCACGGTCCTCGCTGTGGCTCCCAGGGTGGATCCAGTCAGCCGGGCCACCACCTGCGCTGGGGCTGGTGCCAGCGAAGACGTGGTGGTGGTGGCGGCGGTGGTGGTCGGTGCGGCGATGGTGGCGGTTGCGGCAGTGGTAGTGGCCACAATGACCGTGGGTGTGGCCGCAACGACAGTGGCAGCAGGGGGCTGGGAATGTTCAGCAGCCCTGGATGATGGGTTGGTGGGTAGGAGGGGTCCTGGGGAGCGGCTGGGCCCTGCCACACCAGATGGGCCTGCTTGGTGGTCCGTGTCCGAAGAGGAGGACAGATCCTCCAGATCCGTGTGTCCTCGTTGGAGGCTTGTAGGCTGGCTGTGCTGGCTGCTGGCTCCATCCCCAGCATCCAGCAGTTCATCACCTGTGGAGAGAATGAGATTTGTTATTGTGTTGCACCTGGCGAAGTATGTAGTTGTCGTCTGACATTAACAGTTCGTGCAATCTCGTACATGGGTTTCCCGGAGGCGTGTGTGTGGCTGTAGCATTTGTAGTTGTGTGTGCTTGGCAATGGGACTGTGTGCTGTGCACATGTGGCATGGGACGGATTGGCCATGCCGATGGGTGTGTTGCTGTGCCCCTACTTATTGTGACTCTGGTGTATGCGGGCTCCTGGCCCATCCTGGCTCTGGTTTGTACTTTGCTTTTGGTGTTCAGATGGGACGCTTAGGAACGCATATGGCAACATGGGGGCCATGCCCCAGATTCGCATTTGGGAGGGGATATGCTTTTGGGGTTCAAATGGAACGCATATGGCAACATGGGGGCCATGCCCCAGATTCGCTTTTGGGAGGGGATATGCTTTTGGGGTTCAAATGGAACGCTTAGGAACGCATATGGCAACATGGGGGCCATGCCCCAGATTCGCTTTTGGGAGGGGATATGCTTTTGGGGTTCAAATGGAACGCTTAGGAACGCATATGGCAACATGGGGGCCATGCCCCAGATTCGCTTTTGGGAGGGGATATGCTTTTGGGGTTCAAATGGAACGCTTAGGAACGCATATGGCAACATGGGGGCCATGCCCCAGATTCGCTTTGGGAGGGGATATGCTTTTGGGGTTCAAATGGAACGCTTAGGAACGCATATGGCAACATGGGGGCTATGCCCCAGATTCGCATTTGGGAGGGGATATGCTTTTGGGGTTCAAATGGAACGCTTAGGAACGCATATGGCAACATGGGGGCCATGCCCCAGATTCGCTTTTGGGAGGGGATATGCTTTTGGGGTACATGCTGTGAGCCATGGGTGCCGAACGTGACATGTGTTGTGGCAGCATGACAGTGCATGGTTTGAGGTGTGTGCATGCTTGACATGGCCTGCATATTTGCTGTCTGTTGTGATTACTGGACATGGCATTGGACGCATCGTTATGAGTGAGTGATGGTTGTGTGCCAGCCAACGTATTGCAGTTGTCCCATCTCCTTGGTGTGCGTGCTGCCCTGTGCCATGTGCATCACTGCAGTGCTCGGGGGGTGTGGCCCATGTTGTGTGTTGTTGCTCACAGTGTGTCGTGCGCTTCATTGACTTCTGGCACATGGTTGGTCATGGGCATGTATCTTAGCGTGACTGCTGTATGTGTGGCAGCTGTGCGGATGACATGCCTTTCATGAGACTGGGGCTGACGGATGGATGGTATGTTGTATGTGCATGGTGTGTCTGTGTGTTTGATGGGTTCAGTGGTGTTCGTGTGCATTTATGTTGTTCCGCTCTGTTGCGTCTAGTGTTGTTTGTCTTACATAGGCGTAGTTGTGGGGTGTGTGGTTGACACGCAGTAGGGGCTACATGGACAGGACTTCAATGGTGTTTCGGTTGTGTGTGATGAGTTGCACAGTGGCTGCTGTGTGGTACTATATTCAGTGTGGCTTGTGCATGCAGACGTGGCTCCTTGGGTGTTGCTATGTATGTGATGGGTCATGTGGGGTGTGAGTCTGTTGTTCATGTCCGTGTGCACATTGTTCACTTGTTCGTGACGGTGGGCGGTGCTGCGTGTTCGTCTGCTACGTGACATGTCCCATGTGTTGGTCGTGTTATGGTCCTCATGCCTCCAGTAATCCAGCCCTGTCCAGTTTCCCACCTGCAAGTTGTTCGTGCGTGCACTGTACTGGATGCCACATGGCTCTAAGCGGGGGTGCTCCATGTTGCAGGTCTGTGGGGGTGGGGGGTGTTGTGGGTCGTGGGGGTGGCTGTACACCCACTGACACCGATTGCTGTGGATCGTGATGTCTGCCTTTCGGCTGTCGTTGTGCACTGCGGTGGCTGACACGTGGCTGTGGGGTGTGGGGGATGCTCCTCCTTGCTGTGCTGTGGGACTGGGGCCTGGTGTGTGTTGTACTTGGGCTGTCCACCCTCCCACCCACTGCACTTTGTGTTCCTGCCACTTACCTGTTACTTGTCGGTTAGTGCAGCTGTGGCGGACACATGGGTGTGGTGGGTGCTCGTTGTGGCGCTTCTGGCATATTTGGGGACCTGTTGGTGGTTACGTGGCTGGCTGAGTGTACACATGTCCCCACGTATGTTACAGTTGTTCGGTTTGGGCTGTGTGTGGTGGTGTCTGTTGCATGTGTGTGTGATGTGTTGTGTATTGTGTGCTGGACATGGGGGTGTTTGTCCCTGGGAGCTGTGGCATGGTGGTAGTGCATGTGAGTACATAGCGGTGTGCTGGTATACATTAGTTTGTACTTACCAGCCTCCACTCCCCCTGCTAATCCGGCGAGGATCTCCGGATGTATTACGACTCGCACCTTCTCCTCCCACGCTTTGAAGGTCTTAAAGAGCGCGGGATTCCCTCCGCCAGTGACGGCAGCCAGCTCTCTGTTTTTGCCCTCCTTCTTCTTGACCAGGCTCTTTACGTCATTCCAACGTTTGTTTATTTCACCTCTGTTCCTGGGCAGGGTCCCGACTGCATTGACCTGGTCTACGATCCGGTTCCACATTCTGTTTCTGGTGGCTAGTGGTGTGTGCTGGACCATGTTCCCATAGATTTGTGGGTACACCTTGATGATCTCGTCGACCATGACCGTCAGCTCAATGGGCGTGTACTTGGGCATTCTTTGTGGTGCCATGGTGTTTGTGGTGCTGGTGCGGTGTGTGTTGTGTAATGTGCTGGGGGTTTGTGGTGCCGGTGTTTGGTGGTGGTGGTGGTGGTGGTGGTGGTGGTGGTGGTGGTGGTGGTGGTGGTAGTGATGTGTGCGTTTCTGTGGTGTGCTGCTGTCCTTGCTGTGTCACTGTGTCCTCTCCTCTCCTCTCTGGATTGCAATGTAGCAAGGGGTTGTGGTCTGTGGGAGTGCTGCTTTTGTACTCACCTATGTGGGTGTGTCCTCATGGTCTGTTGTTTTCAGGTGTGTTGTGTCTGGGGTTCTGGCCTTTGTATTTTTTGTTTGTCCGGGGGGGGTGTTTTCGGGATGTGTACTGTGCTTGTGTATTTGTGCGTGTCTTGCTGTGTGGACTTGTTGGCCATGTTGTGTGCTATTGGTTTTGTGAGCGGATGGTTTCTGTGCAGGTACGTGGGCGCCATGGCTTCTGCCGTGTCGATTCTCATCGGCGTTGTTTGCGCTGGCGGGCGGTATATTTGTGGTTTTTCCGCGCTCATGGCGGTGCGATCGTAATTTCACGTGCGGTGTGTCGGCCGTGAGGGCGGGCGGTTTTGTGTTGTCGTGCGTGTTTCCGTCCGTGGCGGGCGGTTTGACTCCGACTCGGACGTTGGCGGGCGGTATTTTGTGTGATTTTTCCGCCGATGGCGGTTTTCGGTTTGTGTAATCGTAATGGCGTGGTCGGTGTTCAGGCGGTGTGTGCGGGCGGATTTTTGCCGCTTCCATGCCTGGCGGATTTTTTTACGCCGGGTATCGTAATGGGCCCCTAAATTCTTTTCCATGCCTTTAAAATTATATAAAATTTGAGATTCTTAAATCAAACGACTCAGTGGTTATTTACTAAATGATTGTGAAATTGGTAATTGGTTATTGTGATTTAGCTGGTCTTAATCACTATGAACTGATTTTTTACTAGATGATCCATCGACAAAACAATGAGCAGGAATATCTTAAGAAATAACTAAGAAAGCGATAGGTTAAGGTAATAAGGTATCCCGGCTCCTTCCAGCGGTACATCATGATGATTTTCATTTAGTTTTTCTTTTCTCCTAGGAGTATAGATTTCGTAAAGGTGTAGAGGAAATCCAGGTGTGTGTGTGTGTGTGTGTGTGTGTGTGTGTTAAGCGATGTTATGGGCCCCATCGTCATGTGGATGTGAGAAAATATAAGTCGCCCCTGGATGACCGATAAGTGACCTAGGAGGAAATAGTTTTCATTGTATCCGCTGCATCAGATTTCTTGGTAGCAGAGTTATGGTTTCTATAGATTAGTTTGGTGATTATTGATTATTTTGATGACTAATACTATATGTTGAGTCGCGTTATGTTATATGTGAGTTTTCACGCTTCTGGGATGTAGGAAGTGGAACACGTGTGGCAAGAGAAGTCACATGGAATTTGGTACATGGTCTGAATTCAATTTTTGGTAATAACACAGGTTGTGTTATGTTAGGGATTTCTGTACGAAAGGTGTGTAACTGAGATAGCAAATCACGTCTTCTTGTGAAACTCTGGCCTTAATTCTCAGGAGCATAGTCTCCACATGTGTCTTATCCCCAGAGAAACGGGTTTACTGTTTGCTTGAAAGAAGGGTAAGGTAGAGGGAAGTGCTACTTTATAGGCGAAAGTTAATAATTCTGTGGTAGGGTAGAGGTAAGCGCTGCCTACTGGAAATACAGGATTCTTGTGTAAAAGGACAAAGCTGTGACTTTGGTTTAGCGAATCAGACTATGGAATTGTTTTAATTGTTGTAACTAACGAAAAAACAGTGAAAAGAAAAATTGCCGATAATTTTTGTAAAGGAGAGGTAAAAAGAGCAAGAGTGACATCGACAGTGCCGCGCTAGGATTGGATAGTGCGCTAGTCACGTGAACACAGAGACAGGAGTGACGTAGAAAAGTGCTGCGCTAGGATTGGTTGGTCCGCGGACGAAGGGAATCGTTCTGATTGGTGTGTTGGTGTGAGTCGCGCTGTGATTGGTTGAAGTTCCGTACAAGGAACATTGCTGGTTTGAAGAGAAAAACCAGTCGAAAACATGCCGTATTATGAGTATGAAAGGGAGAGAACGTCATGGACGACAAAAATTAAGAATTTCTTTAAGACAAAAAGGTTGTGACTAGAGAGGGACAAGTAATTCCTCCGCCGAAATCAGCAGCTTCACATATGATGCTGAAATATGGATATCATACATGCATATGGTTAGAAAATTGGGCAAAGTATACGAAGAATGATGGAGCATTAGCTTTCCCTGAGAATGGTTCATTTAGTGTAGCGGTTTTGCGAAATTTGAGAGAAAAGATGACAAATTTAGAACCTAGACCGACACAATTTGAAGCGTTGACGGAATGGGAAGATGAGATGTATGAACGAGAGAGATTCAGAGGTTTAAGGGATCATGAGTTTATGCCTGGAAGAATGTGGGGAATAAATCATGAGGATAGAATAAAACGATGGAGATGTGCTAACATGACAGGAGGTTTGTTTCCGGCTTTTACAGTTGAGGAAGAGACTAAGAGAAAACGTACTGAGAAAAAGAAACATATGAGAGTGAAACGGATGATGAATTGCTGGAAGATATTTTAAATAGAAATCCCCCTCCGTATCAGCAGAGTTCTACAGTGGTGACACCTAATGCGCCACAAATAGAGACTGTGCGAAATAAAAGTCCTGTAAAAAGAATTGAAATAAATAGGTCACAAGATCAAATAAGAACTTCACAAAATGAAGGAGTAGAAAGTGACAATGCAACTGAATTAGCAAGAACAACAAAAGAACTGACTGAGAAAATTAGGGAGTTAACGAAAAACATGGAAGTTGTGACTGTACCTGTAACAATAGGTCCAGGAATACCAGTTTTTGAGAATCAGAAAATTGATGAACGGTCTTTAGTGATTCCTATGAATTCACAATTTCAGAGAGAAAAAGAAAGGATGGAACCAAGTACAAGTAATTTGGCTAGTACATACAGACCAAGTCCACCTACAAATTTGACTGTGAATGAGTGTAATGGTAGGAAAATGCATATGGTAACAGAATCTGCAACAGTGACCCCTGAAAAGAGTGGTAATTGGATAGAACTAAATAATACGCCTATAGATCCGACTCCTGATGAGTTAAATGAGTGGATGAAGGCATTTAAAATAAAAGAACCAGAAGAAAAACCATTAGATGTAATTAGGTTAAAGATTGACATGGAAGAATTAATTTTAGGGACGATTGGTACAGAAAAACTAAAAAATTACCAGGATGATGAGATTATGTTTTTGTGTAAAAGTATTACATGGAGAGCTAAAAATTTACATGACAAACTGGAAGAGATAGCAAGTGAAATTGGAGTAGATTTTGCGAAAGTGAAAACATTGCAGAAACCGTACAGAGTAGACTTTTGTGAGAAAGATATTGAAAACTTGAACACAGCAGGAAGGCTGACACAGATAAAAGAGTTAATTGTTTTACTGAGAAAATGGGGTGATGTGGACAGATGGAAAGTTAGATGGACAAAAAAGTATGAGAAAACTGCAGACAAAGCTTCTTTGGCTTTTATGATAACTGAAAAAGAACCTGTTGCAAGAGAATACCCTATGAGAGAAACTCCAGGTGGTAGTTATGTGCATGTTCCCCTGGACTAGACAGGATATACTGTCATTTACAAATTAATTTCCAAAGCTGAGAGAGAAACCAGTTGAATGGTACCGACAAGTGGAGAGGTTTGTGAAGGTTTCAAAAGTGTTGTGGATAGATTTAGATGGATTGTTTGACATAGTGGTGCCAACTGATTTGTGGTCTGAGTGAAAAATTACAGTTGACTGGCCAACTACAGAATATCCAAGAGATCCTAAGACAGGAGCTCCAGGTCCTGAGGTGGTGAGGAAATATGATAAGGTGATTACCTTTTTGAAAAATAAGATTCCTCCTAAAGAAACAGATTGGGTAAAAATTGATAGAACTACACAGGAAAGTAAGGAGTCTGTACATGCCTATTATGAGAGGTTGTTGTTGGTTTTCAAACAGTATAGTGGATATGAGGAGTTGAGTGAAAAAGATACGAGTCATTTCGTATATAGATTTGTGTTTGGACTGAAACCAGAGATTAGTGAAATGATTAAACATATGATTAACTGGCAAAATGGCACTGTAGATGAGGTACTGAGGTATGCTAAGTATTGTAGTGATGATATTGAGAGTAGACGGCGTAAATTGAAAGAGAAGGCAATGTGGGCACAGGTGAAAGTGGCAGAGAAACAAGAAGCTCAATTGGATAATAATAGTGGGAATGAAACAGGACAGAATAAATCCCGACCTAACATAGGGAAAGGTCAAATGAGTCTAGAGGAGACAAAGAAAAAATGGCCATGTCATAATTGCGGAAATTTAGGGCATTGGAGAAACGAGTGTAAGTTCCCACCTAAACCTAATCCGGAAAATCAATCATTAACTCCACAGGTGCAGAATGAGGTAGTTGTTCAACAAGGTCAGGTGCCACAACCACCACTTCCCAACAATGTTAACCAGCAACGATACAGTACAGAAACAGGATTCTATGGAGGAGAGCAGGTAACAGTTGCCGCGAGCAGCTAACATTTCTCAGTATTGGTTGCTTCAGAGTGAGGATGAGTCGGATGAAAGTTTGACGGTGCCAAGGAGAGGGAAAAGAGTGCGTACTTGGCGCAACTCTAGAGGTAGATCAGTCTGGTCCCTTTGTGGATGGAGAAGTGAATGGTGCAAATGTAACATTCCTTGTCGATACTGGAGCTACCCGTTCTACTGTTAGGTCAGTGGAAATTCCAAACCTTCCTCTCTCAGGTGAATACATCCAAGTAGTTGGAATAGCGAATCAGCAGATTAAAACACCACTTACTGAATTAGTGGAAGTAAAAATTGGTTCTTTTAGCAAAATGCATAGATTTGTAGTGTGAGATTGTAGTTCCGTAAATCTTAGGTCGTGACCTTTTGTGCAAAATGAATTGCACAATTTATTGTACGCCAGATGGAATTGGATTTCAGACCCCAGATGAAGATGTATTGTATAAAGTAACATTGATGAATCAGGAACCTGAAATGAATGGTTTGTTTCCTGCATTTGATGCAGAAAAACTTCCAAAAGAACTGAAAAATGCAGTGAAAGAAAATGTGTGGGATTTTACAGGAGAAGATATTGGATTGATGAGAGGTAGATCCCGTAAAAGTAACAGTAAAAGAAGGAACAACTTACCCAAATACGCCACAGTATAAATTGACTCCAGAAATAATTGAAGGAATAACTCCTGTAATAAATAAAATGATCGAACAGGGAATTCTAAAAGAAATAATGAGCAGTCCATGTAATTCACCTATTATGGGACTGAAAAAGCCAAACGGAACATATAGAATAGTACAGGATTTGAGAAAGGTCAACAAAATAGTTGTGCCTTGTTGTCCAATAGTGCCAAACCCTGCAGTAATTCTATACCAAATTCCACATGAAGCTGAGTGGTACACAGTGATAGATTTGTGTCACGCATTTTTCTCTATTCCTTTACATCCAGATAGCCAGCCATTATTTGCATTCCGGTTCGGAGAGCGTATTTTGGCATGGTGCCGAATTCCTCAGGGGTATACAGAAAGCCCCTCAATCTTTAATCAGATTTTAAAGAAGTCCTTGGAAGATTTGAAAATGCCAGAAAAGTCAGTGATGGTGCAGTATATCGATGACCTGTTGGTGGCATCGAAAACAAAAGAAGCATGTGTGAGCGATACAATTGCTTTACTGAACCATCTAGAGAAAAGAGGACATAAAGTGTCCCCTTCGAAATTGCAGTTTTGTCAAAAAGAAGTCCAATATTTAGGGCATAAAATTGAGAAAGGAGTGCGAAAGATAACGACAGAGAATAAAAATGATTCAAGGAATGAGAGCACCAATGACGCAAAGCGAGGTAAGAATGTTTCTGGGAATGGTTGGATATTGCCGACAATGGATAAGTGGTTTTTCCTTGATTGCTAAACCATTACAAAAACTGACCAAGAAGGATGTAAAAGACCCATTTGAATTGAATGATGAAGAAATGAAATCTTTCAAAGAGTTGAAAAAGAAATTGTGTGAGGCCCCTGCTTTAGGAATGCCTGACTATGAAAAGGATTTTGAATTGTACTGCAGTGAAAGAGATGGATGTGCATTTTCAGTACTGGTACAAAAACATGGAACAATGGAGACCAATTGCTTATTTTTCAGCTGTTTTAGATCCTATAGCAAAAGCGTTGCCTGGATGTCTGAAAGCTGTTGCTGCTACTTGTGTAAGTTTGGAACAAAGTGAAGGTATAGTGATGGGGTATCCACTAAGAGTATATGTTCCCCATTCAGTAGAGATTCTTTTGACAAGAACAAAAACACAGTACATGACACATAGTCGGCTGACTAAGTACGAAAAAGTAATCTTGAGTGCAGAAAATGTGACCATAGATAGATGTATGAATGTGAATCCTTCGACATCATTGCCAGATGAAGAGAGTATAATTGAACAAGATGAAGTAGATCATGATTGTCTGAATGTGCTGGAATATTGCACAAAACCAAGAGCTGACAAAGGATGAGCCTTTAAAAGAATCAGATTATGTCATGTTTGTGGATGGCTCATGCTTGAGAACGAAAGAAGGAGTTCTAAGCGCAGCTTACGCAGTGTGCACAGTGGCAACTGTGATGGAAGCGTCTTGTCTGAAAGGAATAAGGTCTGCCCAAGTTGCAGAACTGATTGCTTTGATTCAAGCATGTAAGTTGGGAAGAAATGTACGAGTTAAGATTGTGACCGATAGCCAGTACGGTTTCGGTATAGTGCATGATTTTGGTCAGATTTGGTCACAAAGAGGTTTCTTGACGTCTGCAGGAACACCTATCAGAAATGGAGATTTTGTTAAGAAACTGCATGAGGCGATACAGCTGCCTAGGCAGATAGCTGTAGTGAAATGCAAAGCACATAAGAAAAATGAAGATTACATAGCTGTCGGAAATAATTACGCGGACGAGATAGCCAAATATTGTGCAGAGAACATGGTATCCCTGAATAAGAATCGCGAAAGGGAGCATATCTCTTCTCCTTTGCTTTTTACTAACACTGTTGAGACATGGGATGAGGTGAGACAGTTACAGGAAGTTGCAAATGATGAGGAAAAAGATTACTGGATAAAAGCAGGATGTAGAAGACAAGAAAACAATGGTGTGTGGGTTTACAGAGATGAAAGACCAGTTATGCCTGATAGCATGATTGCAGACATGGCACGGATGTACCATGGACAAGCTCATATTGGGAGAGATGCAATGATCAGACTTTTTAGACAAACATGGTATAACCCAAAATTCAGAGCCATAGCTGAAAGTCTTTGTCAAAGATGTCTTATTTGTCAGCAGTTTAATCCAGGAAGAAAGACAATAGTGAGTCTAGGAACAATAGGACGAGAAGGAGGTCCGTTCACTAGAATGCAATTAGACTTCATCGAAATGCCCCCTTGTAACAGACTAAAATATGTTCTAGTGATCGTCTGTTTGTTTTCTCGTTGGGTGGAGGCATACCCAACCAGAAGGAATGATGGAATAACGGTAGCAAAACTTATGCTGCGAGAGTTCATTCCAAGGTATGGTTTTCCAGTCACGGTTGAGACAGATAGAGGAACACATTTTCAAAATGAGTTGATTCAATTAATTTGTGAAGCATTAAGTATTAAACAAAAACTGCATTGTGCATACAGACCAGAGGCTTCTGGGGTAGTAGAGCAAATAAATGGAACAATTAAGAACAGGTTAGGAAAAATGTGTCAAGCTACAGGACTCAAATGGCCCGATGCACTGCCCCTTGTCCTGATGACCATCAGAAGTATTCCTGAAAAGAAAACTGGACTTAGTCCTCATGAAGTGATCATGGGACGAGCAATGAGACAAGCACAAGTACCTGTCAACAAGTTACTGACTATAACTGATGATCTAGTACTGGATTATTGCAAAGGACTGGCTGATGTGGTGCGTTCTGTGTTTCATCAGGTTGGACCCGATGCAACCACTATTGAAGGAAAACCAGCCCACAACTTGAATCCAGGAGACTGGGTCCGCATAAAAATCCACAGGAGAAGAAACTGTCTAGTTCCTCGCTGGGACGAGCCACGACAGGTAATCCTAGTGACAACGACTGCAGTCAAGTGTGCAGGAGTGAAAAACTGGGTCCATGCCAGCCACACAATCAGAGTTCCAGAACCTGCAGATCGACATGTGAGTCGACGTCTGGAAGTGTGGGATAAGAGTTCAGCGACTGAGACAGAAAGAATAAAAGAAAGGGTGCCAGAACTTGAAGATCGACCTGAAAGTCGACATCTGGAAACCCCAACTGCAAGCACCTCTATAGAGGAAGAGGAAGAAGAAGGAAAAATTACAGAAATTCCAGAACTTGAAGATCGACCTGTAAGTCGACATCTGGAAATATCTGACACGAGTTCAGGATCTGATGATTCAGTTGAAAACCGTGAAGAATTTCGAAGGAGAACTTGGGGATTTAAACCAATTAGAGAAGAGAATGAACAAGAAAATGATCTAAATGAGCAACCAAGTACAAGTTATGGTGGAAATCCTTCAAAAGTAATATTAATAGACAAAGAAGGGAAAGAGACAGTTAAAAAGTTAGAAAATCGAGAAGAACCCCGAGGAGCAATAGGGACAGATAGTGAAACAAAAGAACAGGGAAAATTAGAAGCAGAGAGTGAGATAAATACCAATTCGGAAGAACATCGAGGAGGGACAGTAATAAGGGAACACAAGAAGGAGAAAACAGATCCACCAGTAAAAGAAAATGAGATCATAAGTTTCAAAATAAGAGACAATTGTGAAAAAATTGAAACAGAATCTGAAGAAAGCGGAGAAGAAGAGAAAACAAGAACTGAATCAAGAAAAAGAAACTGGAAATCAGAAAGAGGAGTAAAAAGAAGGTGAAGCCAAAAGGCCAAGAAAAGGAGACAATTGGCCCAGCAACTATATAAGAAAATTAAGATACAGAATAATCAGAACAGGAGAAAAAAGTGCTGAACAGGTGAATGAAATAACAAGTCAAAAGGAACAAGAAAAGCCAAGTGGAAAACGATTGCAAAAGTCTAAAAGAACAAAGAAAGTGAATTCGAAATACAAGTCACCTGAGTGGTTGTACATCGCTCTAACTGATTACAAAGAAGAAAGAAACACTCACGAGAACCCGAGACTAAGAAACCGAATGGGTAAAGGTGAGATGCAACAAACCTGAAGTGAAGACTTAAAGTGCTTCTGCCGGATGTGACAATTTTACTGGATATGACAAATCACCGGATGTGACAACGAAAGAATTCTGAAAAGAATTAAAAGAAAGTACCAAGCAAAGACTTTTGAAAGCAGAGTGGCATCTAAGTCATTTCTGAGGTGTAGTGACACAATTTTCTGAGATTTAACAAAAGATAAAAACAAAAATGGAGAATACTAGAGATAGAAGGGATAAATGTGAGTTTGTAAAAAGATGGTGTAAAATGTGCTGCTTTTGTACAGGATTATTAATGACAGTATGGATAGTTTTAGCAATCACAATTCCTATTAGTATAGCTGTAGTAGAAGCAAAGAATGATACTAAACCAGAAAAAGAAACTAATATTAAAGAACCAGTTATTTTAAGAAGTAGTGCAGAATTACATAAGGATAAGTCAGTAACAGACTTTTCTAAAAATGTTTTTACAAAATTGTTGTACGAATATGTAGAGACAATGGATGTGAGAGATTGTTATGTTTGTATGCAGTTGCCTGCATCAGTGTCAGAAGGTGTGACTTATCATCACCTACCTCTAACTTATGGAATAACATGTAGTGTCATAGCAAGTTTATTTTATAAAACAGGTAGATTAGAGTTTTATTACACTGATATAGATAAGATTTTTGCAAATGTTCCTGTAGTTCCAGAACTTAACAAAGTAAAACAAGCAAAGGTTTTAGGAGAATTCTTTTAGAGCATAGAATTTTAACATTAGAAGAAATAGCTAAAAACAACCTTACCTGTGAGTTAAAGAAAGAAGAAAAGGTATTTTTAGAAATGGTTGAAGAAAGGAGAATGAAATTTCAAGAGAAGCAATAAAAGAGAAAAGAACACATCTATGGACGTTTGAGGAAAAAGATAAATGCAGCAATGACATTAGATTGGCCGCAAACAGGAAAGTTGTGTATTAGGAGAAAAAGACAGTCTATGACAATTATTTTGTAGTTTACAGTATCTGCCATGACAATTACCAAATTTTGGGATGTTGGGGATTCAAAGGTGGAAAAGATCCAATATTTCCAGGTATCCATTATATTTGTGGGAATAGAGCTTATTACAGGTTACCGGACCATTGATATGGAACTTGTTATGTAGGCCTGGTCTTTCCAAAAATCTTTCATATGGACAGAGAAGAAAAAGGAACATACAAGATTAATAGCTTTACACGTAGAAAGAGGGAGAGTTTTTCAGAAATTGTAGGTGATATTTTTGGAGCATTAATACCAGCAGTGGGAATATCTTTGAATGCATTTAAAATTCGGAAGTTGTCCACAGTAGTAGATCGTTTGTCTACAAATACTGCGGGAGGGTTCTTGATGATAAATACCGAAATGGTTGCCATGAGAGCTATGGTGATGCAAAATCGGCTTGCCCTTGATATTCTTTTGGCAAAAGAGGGTGGAGTTTGTGGAATGCTGAAAGTCCAACATTGTTGCACTTACATTCCTGATAAGAGTGAAAATATACAAAAGTATATTACAAATATTACAAATTTGCACAAAGAACTAGTTCCACTGGAGGTTGAAAGTGTCCTTGGAAAACTTGGTAGAGGGTTTTCTTCAGTAGCAAATTGGTTAACAAGAATGAGTAGACTAATGATAGGGAAAGTTATAATAATAGCAACTGTAGCAATATTGTTAGCCATGGTGTTGAAAATTTTAATAACGTGTATAAAAAGAAAAGACAAAGATAAAAAGAAATAACAGAATAATGAAAGAGAGAGAGAAATGGGTGAAATTGAGTTAGAGAAAATGAAAGAAAGTATGTATAAAGAAACAAGAAGACAAGATGAAATGGAAACAGATGTATAACTAACAAAAAGCAAAAGGAGGAAAGACATATGCTGCCTGAAAAAGAAGTATAACTTGGGTTGTATGTGGTGATTTAAAAATCACCAAAGGGGGGAGTTGATGGAGCAGAGTAAATACATTTTTTTAACCCCTAACAAATTTTATAAATAATTAATAAATATGTTCGTTTAAATGTATTAATCAACAATGTACGTGAGGAAAGGGTAACACGCAAGTATATGGGCTGAATAATCTATTTACAAATGTCTGTGTGTCTAATTATAACATAAAATAATTGCATACTAAATAAATAATAAATGCATGATTTGTGCTTCATAGAATATAAACGTGACGTTGCAAAAACAATAGTGATGGTAAGTAAGGAACAGCTTAAATGTTGCTTTCTGCTAGGTAATAACTAATTGGGGTACGTAGATGACGGGAGGGAAACGAAAAGGCTATGTTTCTCTATTTTAATTATGTTTTGTTTATTTCTAAATAGTGCTTCTAAGTCTAATCAAGTGGCGATATAAAATGGCTGCCGTTTATTAGAGTACGCTTGAGAAAACGCATGACAAGGGAGAAAAAGTTGGAGAAAGACTGACCACGTGATGGTGCTGAAAGGCTAGGATGCAAGAATGGTCAAGGCTGATGTGACCTAATTGAACTGATAGTGTGCCGTGGTGATCAGCAGAGAATCGTGGGAAACAGTTTAAGAGAAAGGACAATGCCTGCAGAGTTCTCGAATGTATCGAAAGAAGTTACAAATGTACTGATCGAAGCGGATGGAAACATGTCTTGAACTGTGAGAAAGGAAATGAACATATGCATTCCAGAAGAACAGGCTGGATCCGGGAGAACTTGATTAAAAATGAATAAATGAAATGAGTGGACCAATGAAAGAAAAGCGCGTTATTAATGTTGCAACAAATTAGTTAGCAAAGTTAGAATTAGGGTATAAGAAGGCCTACTCTTAGTGGGAGGGTTAGTTGGTGTTGGAGTTGGTGGCTTCCAGTGCTTGGTGTTCCAGATCGATCCATTTTACTGAGCGGGAGATGCTGAAAGACTGTTAGATGAGACGGGTTGCGGTAGCTGATGCTGACGAGCTGAAGTTTCTGTTGCTGTCTTATTTTTCCAGTTGAGTATGAGAATCAGGTTATTTTTCAATCTTAAACTTAGGTTAGAAATCATTAGGCTAAATTAGGAAGATAGGCAGGTAATTAGGATTTTTCTTCATGACAAAATTTCCTTTCTGCAATAAAATTGATTTTGCTTAATAAATATTTGAATTAATAATGAATGAATAATTGAATAAAAAGTCTAAATTCTTTTCCATGCCTTTAAAATTATATAAAATTTGAGATTCTTAAATCAAACGACTCAGTGGTTATTTACTAAATGATTGTGAAATTGGTAATTGGTTATTGTGATTTAGCTGGTCTTAATCACTATGAACTGATTTTTTACTAGATGATCCATCGACAAAACAATGAGCAGGAATATCTTAAGAAATAACTAAGAAAGCGATAGGTTAAGGTAATAAGGTATCCCGGCTCCTTCCAGCGGTACATCATGATGATTTTCATTTAGTTTTTCTTTTCTCCTAGGAGTATAGATTTCGTAAAGGTGTAGAGGAAATCCAGGTGTGTGTGTGTGTGTGTGTTTGTTAGGCGATGTTATGGGCCCCATCGTCATGTGGATGTGAGAAAATATAAGTCGCCCCTGGATGACCGATAAGTGACCTAGGAGGAAATAGTTTTCATTGTATCCGCTGCATCAGATTTCTTGGTAGCAGAGTTATGGTTTCTATAGATTAGTTTGGTGATTATTGATTATTTTGATGACTAATACTATATGTTGAGTCGCGTTATGTTATATGTGAGTTTTCACGCTTCTGGGATGTAGGAAGTGGAACACGTGTGGCAAGAGAAGTCACATGGAATTTGGTACATGGTCTGAATTCAATTTTTGGTAATAACACAGGTTGTGTTATGTTAGGGATTTCTGTACGAAAGGTGTGTAACTGAGATAGCAAATCACGTCTTCTTGTGAAACTCTGGCCTTAATTCTCAGGAGCATAGTCTCCACATGTGTCTTATCCCCAGAGAAACGGGTTTACTGTTTGCTTGAAAGAAGGGTAAGGTAGAGGGAAGTGCTACTTTATAGGCGAAAGTTAATAATTCTGTGGTAGGGTAGAGGTAAGCGCTGCCTACTGGAAATACAGGATTCTTGTGTAAAAGGACAAAGCTGTCACTTTGGTTTAGCGAATCAGACTATGGAATTGTTTTAATTGTTGTAACTAACGAAGAAACAGTGAAAAGAAAAATTGCAGATAATTTTTGTAAAGGAGAGGTAAAAAGAGCAAGAGTGACATCGACAGTGCCGCGCTAGGATTGGATAGTGTGCTAGTCACGTGAACACAGAGACAGGAGTGACGTAGAAAAGTGCCACGCTAGGATTGGTTGGTCCGCGGACGAAGGGAATCGTTCTGATTGGTGTGTTGGTGTGAGTCGCGCTGTGATTGGTTGAAGTTCCGTACAAGGAACATTGCTGGTTTGAAGAGAAAAACCAGTCGAAAACATGCAGTATTAGGAGTATGAAAGGGAGAGAACGTCATGGACGACAAAAATTAAGAATTTCTTTAAGACAAAAAGGTTGTGACTAGAGAGGGACAAGTAATTCCTCCGCCGAAATCAGCAGCTTCACATATGATGCTGAAATATGGATATCATACATGCATATGGTTAGAAAATTGGGCAAAGTATACGAAGAATGATGGAGCATTAGCTTTCCCTGAGAATGGTTCATTTAGTGTAGCGGTTTTGCGAAATTTGAGAGAAAAGATGACAAATTTAGAACCTAGACCGACACAATTTGAAGCGTTGACGGAATGGGAAGATGAGATGTATGAACGAGAGAGAGATTCTGAGGTTTAAGGGATCATGAGTTTATGCCTGGAAGAATGTGGGGAATAAATCATGAGGATAGAATAAAACGATGGAGATGTGCTAACATGACAGGAGGTTTGTTTCCGGCTTTTACAGTTGAGGAAGAGACTAAGAGAAAACGTACTGAGAAAAAGAAACATATGAGAGTGAAACGGATGATGAATTGCTGGAAGATATTTTAAATAGAAATCCCCCTCCGTATCAGCAGAGTTCTACAGTGGTGACACCTAATGCGCCACAAATAGAGACTGTGCGAAATAAAAGTCCTGTAAAAAGAATTGAAATAAATAGGTCACAAGATCAAATAAGAACTTCACAAAATGAAGGAGTAGAAAGTGACAATGCAACTGAATTAGCAAGAACAACAAAAGAACTGACTGAGAAAATTAGGGAGTTAACGAAAAACATGGAAGTTGTGACTGTACCTGTAACAATAGGTCCAGGAATACCAGTTTTTGAGAATCAGAAAATTGATGAACGGTCTTTAGTGATTCCTATGAATTCACAATTTCAGAGAGAAAAAGAAAGGATGGAACCAAGTACAAGTAATTTGGCTAGTACATACAGACCAAGTCCACCTACAAATTTGACTGTGAATGAGTGTAATGGTAGGAAAATGCATATGGTAACAGAATCTGCAACAGTGACCCCTGAAAAGAGTGGTAATTGGATAGAACTAAATAATACGCCTATAGGTCCGACTCCTGATGAGTTAAATGAGTGGATGAAGGCATTTAAAATAAAAGAACCAGAAGAAAAACCATTAGATGTAATTAGGTTAAAGATTGACATGGAAGAATTAATTTTAGGGACGATTGGTACAGAAAAACTAAAAAATTACCAGGATGATGAGATTATGTTTTTGTGTAAAAGTATTACATGGAGAGCTAAAAATTTACATGACAAACTGGAAGAGATAGCAAGTGAAATTGGAGTAGATTTTGCGAAAGTGAAAACATTGCAGAAACCGTACAGAGTAGACTTTTGTGAGAAAGATATTGAAAACTTGAACACAGCAGGAAGGCTGACACAGATAAAAGAGTTAATTGTTTTACTGAGAAAATGGGGTGATGTGGACAGATGGAAAGTTAGATGGACAAAAAAGTATGAGAAAACTGCAGACAAAGCTTCTTTGGCTTTTATGATAACTGAAAAAGAACCTGTTGCAAGAGAATACCCTATGAGAGAAACTCCAGGTGGTAGTTATGTGCATGTTCCCCTGGACTAGACAGGATATACTGTCATTTACAAATGAATTTCCAAAGCTGAGAGAGAAACCAGTTGAATGGTACCGACAAGTGGAGAGGTTTGTGAAGGTTTCAAAAGTGTTGTGGATAGATTTAGATGGATTGTTTGACATAGTGGTGCCAACTGATTTGTGGTCAGAGTGTAAAATTACAGTTGACTGGCCAACTACAGAATATCCAAGAGATCCTAAGACAGGAGCTCCAGGTCCTGAGGTGATGAGGAAATATGATAAGGTGATTACCTTTTTGAAAAATAAGATTCCTCCTAAAGAAACAGATTGGGTAAAAATCGATAGAACTACACAGGAAAGTAAGGAGTCTGTACATGCCTATTATGAGAGGTTGTTGTTGGTTTTCAAACAGTATAGTGGATATGAGGAGTTGAGTGAAAAAGATAAGAGTCATTTCGTATATAGATTTGTGTTTGGACTGAAACCAGAGATTAGTGAAATGATTAAACATATGATTAACTGGCAAAATGGCACTGTAGATGAGGTACTGAGGTATGCTAAGTATTGTAGTGATGATATTGAGAGTAGACGGCGTAAATTGAAAGAGAAGGCAATGTGGGCACAGGTGAAAGTGGCAGAGAAACAAGAAGCTCAATTGGATAATAATAGTGGGAATGAAACAGGACAGAATAAATCCCGACCTAACATAGGTAAAGGGAAAGGTCAAATGAGTCTAGAGGAGGCAAAGAAAAAATGGCCATGTAATAATTGCGGAAATTTAGGGCATTGGAGAAACGAGTGTAAGTTCCCACCTAAACCTAATCCGGAAAATCAATCATTAACTCCACAGGTGCAGAATGAGGTAGTTGTTCAACAAGGTCAGGTGCCACAACCACCACTTCCCAACAATGTTAACCAGCAAAGATACAGTACAGAAACAGGATTCTATGGAGGAGAGCAGGTAACAGTTGCCACGAGCAGCTAACATTTCTCAGTATTGGTTGCTTCAGAGTGAGGATGAGTCGGATGAAAGTTTGACGGTGCCTAGGAGAGGGAAAAGAGTGCGTACTTGGCGCAACTCTAGAGGTAGATCAGTCTGGTCCCTTTGTGGATGGAGAAGTGAATGGTGCAAATGTAACATTCCTTGTCGATACTGGAGCTACCCGTTCTACTGTTAGGTCAGTGGAAATTCCAAACCTTCCTCTCTCAGGTGAATACATCCAAGTAGTTGGAGTAGCGAATCAGCAGATTAAAACACCACTTACTGAATTAGTGGAAGTAAAAATTGGTTCTTTTAGCAAAATGCATAGATTCGTAGTGTGCGATTGTAGTTCCGTAAATCTTAGGTCGTGACCTTTTGTGCAAAATGAATTGCACAATTTATTGTACGCCAGATGGAATTGGATTTCAGACCCCAGATGAAGATGTATTGTATAAAGTAACATTGATGAATCAGGAACCTGAAATGAATGGTTTGTTTCCTGCATTTGATGCAGAAAAACTTCCAAAAGAACTGAAAAATGCAGTGAAAGAAAATGTGTGGGATTTTACAGGAGAAGATATTGGATTGATGAGAGAGTAGATCCCGTAAAAGTAACAGTAAAAGAAGGAACAACTTACCCAAATACGCCACAGTATAAATTGACTCCAGAAATAATTGAAGGAATAACTCCTGTAATAAATAAAATGATCGAACAGGGAATTCTAAAAGAAATAATGAGCAGTCCATGTAATTCACCTATTATGGGACTGAAAAAGCCAAACGGAACATATAGAATAGTACAGGATTTGAGAAAGGTCAACAAAATAGTTGTGCCTTGTTGTCCAATAGTGCCAAACCCTGCAGTAATTCTATACCAAATTCCACATGAAGCTGAGTGGTACACAGTGATAGATTTGTGTCACGCATTTTTCTCTATTCCTTTACATCCAGATAGCCAGCCATTATTTGCGTTCCGGTTCGGAGAGCGTATTTTGGCATGGTGCCGAATTCCTCAGGGGTATACAGAAAGCCCCTCAATCTTTAATCAGATTTTAAAGAAGTCCCTGGAAGATTTGAAAATGCCAGAAAAGTCAGTGATGGTGCAGTATATCGATGACCTGTTGGTGGCATCGAAAACAAAAGAAGCATGTGTGAGCGATACAATTGCTTTACTGAACCATCTAGAGAAAGGAGGACATAAAGTGTCCCCTTCGAAATTGCAGTTTTGTCAAAAAGAAGTCCAATATTTAGGGCATAAAATTGAGAAAGGAGTGCGAAAGATAACGACAGAGAATAAAAATGATTCAAGGAATGAGAGCACCAATGACGCAAAGCGAGGTAAGAATGTTTCTGGGAATGGTTGGATATTGCCGACAATGGATAAGTGGTTTTTCCTTGATTGCTAAACCATTACAAAAACTGACCAAGAAGGATGTAAAAGACCCTTTTGAATTGAATGATGAAGAAATGAAATCTTTCAAAGAGTTGAAAAAGAAATTGTGTGAGGCCCCTGCTTTAGGAATGCCTGACTATGAAAAGGATTTTGAGTTGTACTGCAGTGAAAGAGATGGATGTGCATTTTCAGTACTGGTACAAAAACATGGAACAATGAGAGACCAATTGCTTATTTTTCAGCTGTTTTAGATCCTATAGCAAAAGCGTTGCCTGGATGTCTGAAAGCTGTTGCTGCTACTTGTGTAAGTTTGGAACAAAGTGAAGGTATAGTGATGGGGTATCCACTAAGAGTATATGTTCCCCATTCAGTAGAGATTCTTTTGACAAGAACAAAAACACAGTACATGACACATAGTCGGCTGACTAAGTACGAAAAAGTAATCTTGAGTGCAGAAAATGTGACCATAGTTAGATGTATGAATGTGAATCCTTCGACATCATTGCCAGATGAAGAGAGTATAATTGAACAAGATGAAGTAGATCATGATTGTCTGAATGTGCTGGAATATTGCACAAAACCAAGAGCTGACAAAAGGATGAGCCTTTAAAAGAATCAGATTATGTCATGTTTGTGGATGGCTCATGCTTGAGAACGAAAGAAGGAGTTCTAAGCGCAGCTTACGCAGTGTGCACAGTGGCAACTGTGATGGAAGCGTCTTGTCTGAAAGGAATAAGGTCTGCCCAAGTTGCAGAACTGATTGCTTTGATTCAAGCATGTAAGTTGGGAAGAAATGTACGAGTTAAGATTGTGACCGATAGCCAGTACGGTTTCGGTATAGTGCATGATTTTGGTCAGATTTGGTCACAAAGAGGTTTCTTGACGTCTGCAGGAACACCTATCAGAAATGGAGATTTTGTTAAGAAACTGCATGAGGCGATACAGCTGCCTAGGCAGATAGCTGTAGTGAAATGCAAAGCACATAAGAAAAATGAAGATTACATAGCTGTCGGAAATAATTACGCGGACGAGATAGCCAAATATTGTGCAGAGAACATGGTATCCCTGAATAAGAATCGCGAAAGGGAGCATATCTCTTCTCCTTTGCTTTTTACTAACACTGTTGAGACATGGGATGAGGTGAGACAGTTACAGGAAGTTGCAAAGGATGAGGAAAAAGATTACTGGATAAAAGCAGGATGTAGAAGACAAGAAAACAATGGTGTGTGGGTTTACAGAGATGAAAGACCAGTTATGCCTGATAGCATGATTGCAGACATGGCACGGATGTACCATGGACAAGCTCATATTGGGAGAGATGCAATGATCAGACTTTTTAGACAAACATGGTATAACCCAAAATTCAGAGCCATAGCTGAAAGTCTTTGTCAAAGATGTCTTATTTGTCAGCAGTTTAATCCAGGAAGAAAGACAATAGTGAGTCTAGGAACAATAGGACGAGAAGGAGGTCCGTTCACTAGAATGCAATTAGACTTCATCGAAATGCCCCCTTGTAACAGACTAAAATATGTTCTAGTGATCGTCTGTTTGTTTTCTCGTTGGGTGGAGGCATACCCAACCAGAAGGAATGATGGAATAACGGTAGCAAAACTTATGCTGCGAGAGTTCATTCCAAGGTATGGTTTTCCAGTCACGGTTGAGACAGATAGAGGAACACATTTTCAAAATGAGTTGATTCAATTAATTTGTGAAGCATTAAGTATTAAACAAAAACTGCATTGTGCATACAGACCAGAGGCTTCTGGGGTAGTAGAGCAAATAAATGGAACAATTAAGAACAGGTTAGGAAAAATGTGTCAAGCTACAGGACTCAAATGGCCCGATGCACTGCCCCTTGTCCTGATGACCATCAGAAGTGTTCCTGAAAAGAAAACTGGACTTAGTCCTCATGAAGTGATCATGGGACGAGCAATGAGACAAGCACAAGTACCTGTCAACAAGTTACTGACTATAACTGATGATCTAGTACTGGATTATTGCAAAGGACTGGCTGATGTGGTGCGTTCTGTGTTTCATCAGGTTGGACCCGATGCAACCACTATTGAAGGAAAACCAGCCCACAACTTGAATCCAGGAGACTGGGTCCGCATAAAAATCCACAGGAGAAGAAACTGTCTAGTTCCTCACTGGGACGAGCCACGACAGGTAATCCTAGTGACAACGACTGCAGTCAAGTGTGCAGGAGTGAAAAACTGGGTCCATGCCAGCCACACAATCAGAGTTCCAGAACCTGCAGATCGACATGTGAGTCGACGTCTGGAAGTGTGGGATAAGAGTTCAGCGACTGAGACAGAAAGAATAAGAGAAAGGGTGCCAGAACTTGAAGATCGACCTGAAAGTCGACATCTGGAAACCCCAACTGCAAGCACCTCTATAGAGGAAGAGGAAGAAGGAAAAATTACAGAAATTCCAGAACTTGAAGATCGACCTGTAAGTCGACATCTGGAAATATCTGACACGAGTTCAGGATCTGATGATTCAGTTGAAAACTGTGAAGAATTTCGAAGGAGAACTTGGGGATTTAAACCAATTAGAGAAGAGAATGAACAAGAAAATGATCTAAATGAGCAACCAAGTACAAGCTATGGTGGAAATCCTTCAAAAGTAATATTAATAGACAAAGAAGGGAAAGAGACAGTTAAAAAGTTAGAAAATCGAGAAGAACCCCGAGGAGCAATAGGGACAGATAGTGAAACAAAAGAACAGGGAAAATTAGAAGCAGAGAGTGAGATAAATACCAATTCGGAAGAACATCGAGGAGGGACAGTAATAAGGGAACACAAGAAGGAGAAAACAGATCCACCAGTAAAAGAAAATGAGATCATAAGTTTCAAAATAAGAGACAATTGTGAAAAAATTGAAACAGAATCTGAAGAAAGCGGAGAAGAAGAGAAAACAAGAACTGAATCAAGAAAAAGAAACTGGAAATCAGAAAGAGGAGTAAAAGAAGGTGAAGCCAAAAGGCCAAGAAAAGGAGACAATTGGCCCAGCAACTATATAAGAAAATTAAGATACAGAATAATCAGAACAGGAGAAAAAAGTGCTGAACAGGTGAATGAAATAACAAGTCAAAAGGAACAAGAAAAGCCAAGTGGAAAACGATTGCAAAAGTCTAAAAGAACAAAGAAAGTGAATTCGAAATACAAGTCACCTGAGTGGTTGTACATCGCTCTAACTGATTACAAAGAAGAAAGAAACACTCACGAGAACCCGAGACTAAGAAACCGAATGGGTAAAGGTGAGATGCAACAAACCTGAAGTGAAGACTTAAAGTGCTTCTGCCGGATGTGACAATTTTACTGGATATGACAAATCACCGGATGTGACAACGAAAGAATTCTGAAAAGAATTAAAAGAAAGTACCAAGCAAAGACTTTTGAAAGCAGAGTGGCATCTAAGTCATTTCTGAGGTGTAGTGACACAATTTTCTGAGATTTAACAAAAGATAAAAACAAAAATGGAGAATACTAGAGATAGAAGGGATAAATGTGAGTTTGTAAAAAGATGGTGTAAAATGTGCTGCTTTTGTACAGGATTATTAATGACAGTATGGATAGTTTTAGCAATCACAATTCCTATTAGTATAGCTGTAGTAGAAGCAAAGAATGATACTAAACCAGAAAAAGAAACTAATATTAAAGAACCAGTTATTTTAAGAAGTAGTGCAGAATTACATAAGGATAAGTCAGTAACAGACTTTTCTAAAAATGTTTTTACAAAATTGTTGTACGAATATGTAGAGACAATGGATGTGAGAGATTGTTATGTTTGTATGCAGTTGCCTGCATCAGTGTCAGAAGGTGTGACTTATCATCACCTACCTCTAACTTATGGAATAACATGTAGTGTCATAGCAAGTTTATTTTATAAAACAGGTAGATTAGAGTTTTATTACACTGATATAGATAAGATTTTTGCAAATGTTCCTGTAGTTCCAGAACTTAACAAAGTAAAACAAGCAAAGGTTTTAGGAGAATTCTTTTAGAGCATAGAATTTTAACATTAGAAGAAATAGCTAAAAACAACCTTACCTGTGAGTTAAAGAAAGAAGAAAAGGTATTTTTAGAAATGGTTGAAGAAAGGAGAATGAGATTTCAAGAGAAGCAATAAAAGAGAAAAGAACACATCTATGGACGTTTGAGGAAAAAGATAAATGCAGCAATGACATTAGATTGGCCGCAAACAGGAAAGTTGTGTATTAGGAGAAAGACAGTCTATGACAAATATTTTGTAGGTTCCAGTATCTGCCATGACAATTACCACATTTTGGGAGGTTGGGGATTCAAAGGTGGAAAAGATCCAATATTTCCAGGTATCCATTATATTTGTGGGAATAGAGCTTATTACAGGTTACCGGACCATTGGTATGGAACTTATGTAGGCCTGGTCTTTCCAAAAATCTTTCATATGGACAGAGAAGAAAAAGGAACATGCAAGATGATTAATAGCTTTACACGTAGAAAGAGGGAGAGTTTTTCAGAAATTGTAGGTGATATTTTTGGAGCATTAATACCAGCAGTGGGAATATCTTTGAATGCATTTAAAATTCGGAAGTTGTCCACAGTAGTAGATCGTTTGTCTACAAATACTGCGGGAGGGTTCTTGATGGTAAATACCGAAATGGTTGCCATGAGAGCTATGGTGATGCAAAATCGGCTTGCCCTTGATATTCTTTTGGCAAAAGAGGGTGGAGTTTGTGGAATGCTGAAAGTCCAACATTGTTGCACTTACATTCCTGATAAGAGTGAAAATATACAAAAGTATATTACAAATATTACAAATTTGCACAAAGAACTAGTTCCACTGGAGGTTGAAAGTGTCCTTGGAAAACTTGGTAGAGGGTTTTCTTCAGTAGCAAATTGGTTAACAAGAATGAGTAGACTAATGATAGGGAAAGTTATAATAATAGCAACTGTAGCAATATTGTTAGCCATGGTGTTGAAAATGTTAATAACGTGTATAAAAAGAAAAGACAAAGATAAAAAGAAATAACAGAATAATGAAAGAGAGAGAAATGGGTGAAATTGAGTTAGAGAAAATGAAAGAAAGTATGTATAAAGAAACAAGAAGACAAGATGAAATGGAAACAGATGTATAACTAACAAAAAGCAAAAGGATGAAAGACATATGCTGCCTGAAAAAGAAGTATAACTTGGGTTTTATGTGGTGATTTAAAAATCACCAAAGGGGGGAGTTGATGGAGCAGAGTAAATAATTTTTTTTAACCCCTAACAAATTTTATAAATAATTAATAAATATGTTCGTTTAAATGTATTAATCAACAATGTACATGAGGGAAGGGTAACACGCAAGTATATGGGCTGAATAATCTATTTACAAAGGTCTGTGTGTCTAATTATAACATAAAATAATTGCGTACTAAATAAATAATAAATGCATGATTTGTGCTTCATAGAATATAAACGTGACGTTGCAAAAACAATAGTGATGGTAAGTAATGTTAAAGATTGCAGGAATCGCTGTTAGCATGAGCTGAAAGCCATTTTGTACTTGGCAGCCATTTTAGTTAGCCATGTGCTCGCCATGTGCTTTCTCCCTCTTCCAGAGTCTTGCACATGCTCAGAGAGGCCTAGCTGGTAGAATGCACCTGCTCCTAGTATAGAACTGTCAGGCTATTCTTACTCATGTAAGCAGTTTAGTCTCCCCTCCCACTTTGTGGAGCAAGCAAATTTTGTATACCCATATTAGTCAATAAGCATGCTTGTATGTGCTAGGACCTCCCCTTGATTTTATGCTGACTATGTAACAAATACATATATAAGGACCCTGTTCTCTGCACTCATTAGAATGCCTCCTACAGTGGCCTGCGGGTACCGTAAGATGCAATCTCCCTCATCTGAGGTTAATAAAACATGTTTTTTTGATATTACAGCTTCTGTGCCAATCTCTTCCTTGTTGGTCTTAAGGACCAGATGTATCAGTGAACCCCTAAGAAGGTTTTTATTTCTACAAATGGCGCCCGAACAGTGGACCTCATCAGTGCAGCGGCTATCCAAGGGAGTGGTCTTGAAGGGAGACAGGAATCTACTGAGGAGTACAGGACAGGAATCTACTGAGGAGGTACCCTGCGCACGGAGATTGTTTTGTCTTCCAGCCCAGTATATTTCTGGTCTTCCTGATCTGATCCTCCAAGTGTTTGCCGCTCCTGACTGAGAACTTCTTTGGCGTGAGTATTTTAAAACGACCGTTAGGTCACTCAGAACTTGGCAGTTGGAACCTGGACACCATTTGATTGGTAAGAGCCGTTTTGCGGCACTTGCTGTTGGTTTGATGCCTTTGATTGGTAAGGTAGTTTTAGTAACACTTACTGTGGCTTTGTTTGTATGATTGGCCAATTTTGGAATTTGTTTTGTAATTATATATGCATTGCAATTCATATAGGCAGGTAATGAGGAGATTTTTCTCTAAACTTTGAAAACTTGAACGGCACACATTGTGTTAAGTGTCACTTGGAGTATAATATTATATATGCTATAATATTTTTGACATGCCTGTTTCCAGCACACTTTGTTGAAAGTGTTGCTGTTTTGGAGGTACCGATATGGATTTAGGAAGTACTCAGTTGACTACCCTCAGAGGGGATACCTAAATAGGTTTAGGTATAGTAAAAAGATATTTCTTCCTTGGTGACTAAGTACCCCATGGAACTAAATATGTACATAAAACGGATCCGGATCTGCGCACTTAGTAACATTCATAAGTGGTGATATGCAGAGCGCTTTTGAGTGTTCTACCAGCCAAAACTGGCGAATTTGGTGTATTTTGGCTTCTTGACCATGGAACAGTTTTTTGGGCTACTTTTGAGAGCTCTTCTTGTAAATATGACTTACAATTAGTATTTACAAATAGGTTGGTCTTGCGTACACTTTGTAAGCTGTCCTAAGTATTGATTTGTGGGTTAAATATGTGTTTCAATGTCTATGTGGGGTTTTTGGTTTGACATTGGTAATACTTGTGTGAGTAAATAGCGATTGTGCTCTTTGTGTACGAATGGCTAGCTTTAAGCGCGCTGTGTTGTGTCCTTCTGTAACTGTCTGGAATGAGCTCAATGAGTTTGTTTATGTTTTTTGCTGTCATCATTCTGTTATGCAAACTGTCATTTAGTTACTTACATATTAAATAAAAATCCAGAAATAAATTATGTAACATATGCTAAACAGCTGCATGTTACTATTAAATTGACAGAGTAAGACACTATACATGTGTGCAAATTGCCACAATGCTAAACATAAAATTAGAATTCGTATTCAATAGGATTAAAATAGGCCTCATACAGAGGTAGAAAAACGAAATTGTGTGTTTTGTAATCAATAGACTTAAATACACGTTACAGCCTTTTCCTTAAATACATTGTATTAGACATTAAAAGGCATGCACATCATATGAGTGAATTTGGTCGTTGCTGAACTAAATATACATTATAGAAAGATAGATTTGACTGCATTGAAATGCCTCAGTTTTTAAATAGACTGTGACATGCTTTTCTCTCAGCACCCGAGAAAAAAGCTTTCCGACAGCTGTGTTTAAACTGACTAACTGAAAAGAAACTGTTTGACACAGCAAATGGGGATTTAACTCTGTCAGGGTATTTCAAATAATAAAAGGGTTTTTTTCCTGAGAAAGGCGTGAAAATTCGACGCCTGCTGACAAACAACAGCTGCATAAATAGCATATGGCTATTCCTGCTCACGGCCACAGACAGGAATGCTGTGTCAGCGACATTTTAAGTCAGTGTAAAACTGGTATACAGGCCTGCCCTATTTTAAAAGTTTCAAAAAACCAGTTTCATTATTTTGGATAACAGAGAACAAAATTGAAAGTAGGGATTTCCTTTCTTAATGCCTTTTTATAAGTACATCTATGGTTCTGATGTTAAATGATAACTGTCCTTTTAAAAAGTGGCGCAGACTTTTCCTGTTTCAAGTAAGGCTTCTGTGCTTAGGGTTATGAATGAATGTGTTTAAATATGATAGGCTACGAATGAAGCTTGCTTTTCCAATGTGGAATCATCAAAATGGTTGGTTTTGATTAAAAAAAAAATAAAATTTAATTATATGCAAAAATATATTATTAAAAATAAATGCTTTAAATTCGTTTTTTCATCTTTATAAAGCCTAATCATCATACTGTGAATTCCTAGTATCAAAGTTGAATTTAAGCAGTGCTGTACCGCAATAAGAAGGGAACTTAAATGTGAAATGTCACTTTACCCAGCCGTACAAAACTCATTTTTATAAGGGTATATCTTATACATTTCTGATTTCCCATTCCTGGGCTATCTAGAGAACACTCTGGGGTTCCTATTATGCAAAAATATTGTAGGATATTCATTTTTAAGTGCCCCTACCACCAAAGTCGAAATTGAGCTAAAATTCACAATTTTACAAGCAGTTCTACCACTCAAGGCAGTTTTAACGTGCTCTCAGGCTTCCATAAAGTATATGCAAGTATAAAACAAACAGCTGATCTCTGTATTACTAGACTACACACCACACACTGTACATAAATGAAAATAAGTATACAGAAGAGCAGACGTTATTATCCTACCTTTAAATTAGTGGCAAACGGATCGGACAGGACTGCCTTTTAGCTGTGATTCTCCAGAGTTGCTTTGCATTACGAAAACCGCATGGCAAGCCTTGCACAAACAAAATGAGCAGCTGCTGAACGGGTCAAAGGTCGGAGTTCTGCATTTAGCAACTTAGCAGGGTGAAGGGTAATGTTTGCTGGGACACTTCGACCTTCGAAAAGTTTTTGAAAGACGAGATGATAGCGCAAAGAGAGAAAGAGAAGCTTTGCTTCCTATTTTTGGCAAACACACGTTTTGCGCAGTCCTATGCCACGAAGGAAGACAACCCTCAGTTGAGCATTGATCTGCCATTTATATAAAAATAATGGTTTTAGTTTAAAGAATACTGTGTAGGGGCTACGATAAGGAGGAAATGGATTTTAGTTTGCATTCATGCGCCCTCATGTTAATCTAGTACAATTGCTGTAGAAATTGGTTTAAAGTTAACTCAATTTGCATTGTGTTAGACTGAATCAGAGAATAGCCACTTTCTAAGATATCTCCTACAAGTTTGTTTGTGCCCAGTTGCTACAAATAGGGGTTGAAAGTGTTGACAGAAGTAAAACCTGTTTCAGGTTTTCCTACTGTCAAAATGGGGGAAGGAGGCTAGCTCCTCTACAAATTAAGGGTAGGCAAAATTATGTTTTCTCTCTTCTTTTTCTCACTTTTTTTTGAGTCTGTCTAAAGCTGTCTAGGAAATGGCCATGTGACAGTTAAGGCACTTTGCATTGTTCATAAGGCGGCACACAAAATGGGGCCTAAACCATTACAGAGAATGTTTACTTGGTACTCCCCAGCTAGAAGTCTTCGTTCCTCGGCAGCCCACCTAGTATGTACCCCACGAGTCAAGAAAACCCGACTAGGAGGTAGATCATTTGGCTATGCAGCCGCAAGGCTATGGAATGAACTACCAAGTGAACTCAGACAGACTGATGACTTACTGCAGTTTAGAAAAAGCTAAAAACCAGGCTCTTTCCAAAAGAATAGCCTTGAGAGATTGGCGCATGATGATTCATAGTTTTATAGCTGCACAGTGATTTAGGTAATCCCAGCGCCAGGATGCCCGTTGGGTGACAGCTGCGCTATATAAATGCTACTTACAATTACAATTACAATTGGCTATTCTGTAATACTGTTTTAAAATTGTTAGAATTAATAAAAAGATGAAACACATAAGCTATGTTACTGCCCATCCTGTATGAAAGAATGAGTAGAACAGATTGATGTTCCCTTATTTGATCTTTAAGGAAAATTGTATAGTGGCGGTTTCTGTTCAAAAATCTCAGGTGGCAACACTATTATTGTTTATGTTATTCTCATGTTCTATACAGTTTTGCAAGGGCATTGCTAGTCTTTTATTAGCTAGTCTGTGTAAATAAGCTGACAGCCCTTATTAGAGCTGGAGATAGGGTTTTTTTCCTTTTGAAAATGATGTTGCATAGTCCAGATCGTGAAAAGTACAATGCAGGAAAGACGCTCATGTGATCCTTAGCAAACATTTTGAAGGAAAATATTGTTTTATAGGAATTTGTTTGTCATAACATGTTCTGCTGGAGAAAATGTACTCACTATGTTGAAGTTTAGTTCTTTTTGCAATAAGAATCCCTGTTAGATTAGCAGTTTTAGATTTTCCTGCTGCACCTATAACATGAGAGCATGGTCCTAAGCATAACATGTAAGAGAAATTATTTTACAAGTGTCTGCAGTCCTGTACAAGTAATGTAAAATCTATGAGTAAAAGTGTAGAACATTTCCTTTTTCTTGAGGGTTCTTCAGATTGGTAATATAGGAATACACCAATGTAAGTATTTGGAGTATGTCTGTATTGTTTTTCTTTTTTCCTCAGAATTTAGTAAATGAACACAGACTTCCTTGGCTGCTTGGGATTGGGTGATGTATTACTCTTGTCAGTTCACCAAAACGTTCCTTTTATACTTGCCAATAGGTCCAGGGTTTTCTACTCTCAGATAGATGAAGTGGCTCTTGGGTGCCTTGCTAATGTATGGGGCGCCCCAAGACTAAGGAAGTATTCTGAGACTATCCTCTCTGTTGTTAGATTATTTCTGTGCCTTGTCTAAAGACCTCTTGTTCTGTCCACCAATAGATATTTGCTGCCTTACAACCATTGCCAGAGGGGCCCGGACATCAGATCCAGCCTGGGGAGTCAGCGCCACTCCAGTTTGAAGCCAAAGTGAAAGGAACCAGCATAGGCGTTGCTGGCAACTAGGACCTCAGTGAAGGCGGAAGCACTGGGACGTGAAGTGTGTACCCCTGCCACTGTCTTGGGCGAAAGACGGGGTTACAAATCAGGATGGAGAAATCTTTGTGTGGATCCAGTTTTTGATGCCCAGCTGAGAGAGTCACAGAACGACAAGGACGGCAAGGAGGCTTTTGCTTGAGGTGACCCCCTTTGAAACAAGGGTTGCTTCAGGCCTCTTAATCCTGGTCCCAAAGTGAATGCAAGTCTACGCCTTTGTTTGTTGATCAAGGGATGCCCGAGCACACTGGGTACAATTTGTGCCCCAACAAAAGAGCAGTGCGCCAGAGGTGCAAATACAGGAGTTAGGGAAGGACTTGAGTTTAGGGTACAGGTGCTATGCCCTTGGTGCCTGTTAGATTAAAGTGAAGAAAACTGGTGCACTGCCTGAGACACTGGACAGGATCATTGAGGGTATTTGCCCTGGGGGGTGATTGCCCTATCCTGAAAGAAAGACTTTTCCTTCTCCGTGATTCTTGAGTTGCGAGTTGTGCAGCTCCACCGTGGGAACAACAAGAGCCTGCCTGTGAGGCTCAAAACGGACACAGGGAGAAGACTCCCCTCTGGCTGGTGGTTGTACTACAATTTCCCAAGGACTCTTTTTTGTTAGTAATGTACCCCTTTGGTCGTCCCATTTTTTTTGGAGGAGCAGCCCTTTGCGGCTCCTTGTCCTAATTCCTATGGCCCTGTGTGGTCCTCCTGGTCCCCCGAAGCCAGGATTGTTTTTGTAATAATATGTCTGATTGCTTTAATATTTTTTAAGAGTAATGTTTATTCTGCACGAGAAAAGTTCATCTGAGCATGTTACTTTACTCTTTCCTTAAGTATATTAATTGATAATTTAGCCCTCATAAAAAATACTGAGAAAGTCTATTGAAAATGTTTTTATTAGGTATGTGCTGTTGGCTATTTTGAAATTGACTTGACGAGCCCCCATCAGAGCCCTGAAACTTAAAATTAGACTAGATGGTTTTGGTATTTGCTTTCTGCTTAGGATTGGAAAATATTGAGATTTCTGTTTGAGATAATAGTCATTATTCTCTCTTGCTACCTGTATGACCCAATGCTCTGTTCACTTTGTACCCCTGCTTATACCTTGTATATACCTGCTTAATGAAATGTTTAGAATGTAAATGCCCACCTAGCATAGGATATTGATGAATTTATGAGAAGAAAATGTGCAAAATATTTTCTATGTCTCTACTAGATCATGGGAATGTCTTTAGCTCATGCTAAAAGGATCGTCTGTTAAAGATTGCAGGAATCGCTGTTAGCATGAGCTGAAAGCCATTTTGTACTTGGCAGCCATTTTAGTTAGCCATGTGCTCGCCATGTGCTTTCTCCCTCTTCCAGAGTCTTGCACATGCTCAGAGAGGCCTAGCTGGTAGAATGCACCTGCTCCTAGTATAGAACTGTCAGGCTATTCTTACTCATGTAAGCAGTTTAGTCTCCCCTCCCACTTTGTGGAGCAAGCAAATTTTGTATACCCATATTAGTCAATAAGCATGCTTGTATGTGCTAGGACCTCCCCTTGATTTTATGCTGACTATGTAACAAATACATATATAAGGACCCTGTTCTCTGCACTCATTAGAATGCCTCCTACAGTGGCCTGCGGGTACCGTAAGATGCAATCTCCCTCATCTGAGGTTAATAAAACATGTTTTTTGATATTACAGCTTCTGTGCCAATCTCTTCCTTGTTGGTCTTAAGGACCAGATGTATCAGTGAACCCCTAAGAAGGTTTTTATTTCTACAGTAAGGAACAGCTTAAATGTTGCTTTCTGCTAGGTAATAACTAATTGGGGTACGTAGATGACGGGAGGGAAACGAAAAGGCTATGTTTCTCTATTTTAATTATGTTTTGTTTATTTCTAAATAGTGCTTCTAAGTCTAATCGAGTGGCGATATAAAATGGCTGCCGTTTATTAGAGTACGCTGAGAAAACGCATGACAAGGGAGAAAAAGTTGGAGAAAGACTGACCACGTGATGGTGCTGAAAGGCTAGGATGCAAGAATGGTCAAGGCTGATGTGACCTAATTGAACTGATAGTGTGCCGTGGTGATCAGCAGAGAATCGTGGGAAACAGTTTAAGAGAAAGGACAATGCCTGCAGAGTTCTCGAATGTATCGAAAGAAGTTACAAATGTACTGATCGAAGCGGATGGAAACATGTATTGAACTGTGAGAAAGGAAATGAACATATCTATTCCAGAAGAACAGGCTGGATCCGGGAGAACTTGATTAAAAATGAATAAATGAAATGAGTGGACCAATGAAAGAAAAGCGCGTTATTAATGTTGCAACAAATTAGTTAGCAAAGTTAGAATTAGGGTATAAGAAGGCCTACTCTTAGTGGGAGGGTTAGTTGGTGTTGGAGTTGGTGGCATCCAGTGTTTGGTGTTCCAGATCGATCCATTTTACTGAGCGGGAGATGCTGAAAGACTGTTAGATGAGACGGGTTGCGGTAGCTGGTGCTGACGAGCTGAAGTTTCTGTTGCCGTCTTATTTTTCCAGTTGAGTATGAGAATCAGGTTATTTTTCAATCTTAAACTTAGGTTAGAAATCATTAGGCTAAATTAGGAAGATAGGCAGGTAATTAGGATTTTTCTTCATGACAAAATTTCCTTTCTGCAATAAAATTGATTTTGTTTAATAAATATTTGAATTAATAATGAATGAATAATTGAATAAAAAGTCTAAATTCTTTTCCATGCCTTTAAAATTATATAAAATGATTCTTAAATCAAACGACTCAGTGGTTATTTACTAAATGATTGTGAAATTGGTAATTGTGATTTAGCTGGTCTTAATCACTATGAACTGATTTTTTACTAGATGATCCATCGACAAAACAATGAGCAGGAATATCTTAAGAAATAACTAAGAAAGAGATAGGTTAAGGTATCCCGGCTCCTTCCAGCGGTACATCATGATGATTTTCATTTAGTTTTTCTTTTCTCCTAGGAGTATAGATTTCGTAAAGGTGTAGAGGAAATCCAGGTTTTTTGGGGGGGGGGTGTGTGTGTGTGTGTGTGTGTGTGTGTGTGTGTGTGTGTGTGTGTGTGTGTGTGTGTGTGTGTAGCAATGTTATGGGCCCCATCGTCATGTGGATGTGAGAAAATATAAGTTGCCCCTGGATGACCGATAAGTGACCTAGGAGGAAATAGTTTTCATTGTATCCGCTGCATCACATGACAACTAGCATACTCCCACATAAGGACTGTCTGTAAATTACATCCCACCCCCAACACCATGACAAGCGTGTGTGGTCTGTGTCAAATGCATACAACACTGAACATGACATTGAACATACAATGTGACCCCCTAACACATGTGTCACACATAATTGTGTGTGTGGCCTACACAATGCAAGCAGGCCATGACCACTGTGGCAATGTGGCCCAAAGCCCCATCACCACAGTGCCCAAAAGGTAAGTGTGTGCTCCATAGCTGAAGCACATTTTGAACAGTGTGGCAATGGGGCCCAAAGCCCCATCACCACAGTGCCCAAAAGGTAAGTGTGTGCTCCATAGCTGAAGCACATTTTGAACAGTGTGGCAATGGGGCCCAAAGCCCCATCACCACAGTGCCCAAAAGGTAAGTGTAGTCCTGGTAAAAGCTGCAAAAACAAAACTGCAGGGATTATTCCTGGCCACACACCACCAAACACTACAGTGGCATTGTAGTGCTTGTGTCCCATAGCAACATAGATTGTGTGAGGCAAGCAGTGCAGTGCCAATGACACATCGTTCTGGCCATGTGCACACAAACATCAGCCATGGGGGCCCACATTGTCTACATTCACAAATGACACAATGACAGAAGTGAGAATCATAATGCAGACCCACATATCTGCACCAATGGACACACAAATGTAGATATCCTGTGGAGACTGTAGATGTCAGGTGAACAAATACCATACCATGGCAGCAATGGGACATACTAACCATGATCAATGTGCTGACTGATGACCTAGCAGTCCCAGGGCCAGCAGGGGAAAGCCAACAAACAACATACAGCCAATGGCAAACTAAAGATATGCCAATGCAGTGGTGCAAGTGCACAAACACAAACAGGCAGACTCACACTGCATATCATACACAACAGGTGAGGGGGGTTGTGTGCCAGTGTCCCCAGGCAAACACAACACATGAGGAGGCCAGATTCACTAATACACAGATGTCAACACAGTCACATACAGAAGTAACTCATGGATTGGATTCCCCTATGTGGGCAAACAGGCATTGTGAGATGAGGGAGCCCAAATTACACATGTCACACAAGCTTGTAGGAACAGCAACAAACACAGCAAGAGACAGAACCACCACAGCACTCCCCCAGGGACCCCACATTGTGGTGACACTAGCCTGCATGACAATCACACTGTGATGACAAAGGTAGATGTCATCCACACTGTGAACCACAGCCATGTGTCCTGAGCAACAAACTACCATCACACCTATACAAGCACAAAGCACTCAGCATGGCCTGCCAGCCAAGGACAATATGGAGGTAGTGCCCCAGCCGTGCAACAACTCACATTTGCACACACTCAACGCCACACACCTTGATCTCCACCAATGTGCAGCAGTGAAGCTCACATGGACTGCTGACATTGCACATGCACCTATGACAATCCCAGGGGTGGTGGGGGGAAATAAGGTGCAGAAACCCATCACACCTGGCCAGCCAACAAGACTTGTGAATGTCTGACACACTGCACAGTATGCCGTACATGAGCATGACGTGAAATCCACCCCAAACAATGGGACCCTGGCCATAGTCACACCAATGAAGAAGCCAAGCTGACCCACAAAGGACACACAGACAACTTTCAACATTGCAGCTCTGACCCTGAGGAGTGGCAGCAGTCACACACACAACGTGTCACAATCACTGAAAGCATACACAAACAGAAAATCACATTACTTGTGTAACCAACAAGTGCCAAGAGGAATCCTGACTGTGTCCCATCTGCGTTTGCCTAAATCCCCAGCCCTGACAACAAAGACAGCTAGGGATGACAACCTCATGAACATTAGTTTGCCATGCACCCACATCCCGGAGAAACCAGGTCCAAGATGCTGGATGAACACAGAACAACTCAGCAAGCATCACAAACAGGATCATCCGTAGGGACACAGCCTGTGTAGGAAAAGGAGAAGGGAACACACACAGACATGCCTACACAACACACAAAATGGGCACAGCCTATATCACGGAATCACGCACTGCCATGAGGGCACTCCACTCCTGTGGAAGGTCAGCTGTGCCAAACCTCGTCTGTGCACGACTCAAACATGTCAGCAGAACACTCGGTCAGTGAGTCAACAACTACAACACACTGAAGGCTCTGCTCATATCAGCCTGGGCACGGGAGTGTCACGTCAGTCATCTGCATACACCCAAGACACGTGTCAAGCAACTTGCACTGTGTACACAGATGAGTCCTTCAAATTTGATGTGCTAAACTGCATGTCCATTGGAGACGGGCACACAGTCAGGGTACTAGGAACATTGGACAGTGGTAAGCCCACCAGATGTGCATCAGTGTAGGACACAGATGGTAATCTACAAATGCTAAACGTACATCCCTGTGTCAAATGCTGAACATTACACCCTCAGACTGCAGCAAAGGATGCTGTAGATCCAGACTAGATTAGGACACATATCCCATGGACCACATGGAGCCCATCACAGCAAAACTTCATTTACCTGATCTGAACACTATTACAACAGCAAATGCATGATTCCACACATCTACATCATGTACCTCCAAAGATTAACCACAAGTAAACAAAAAGAGGCTTTATTCAGCAAGTGTGCAACTCCAATCAAAAGTCCAAAATAAACTAAGGCCAATGGCCAGTCCAAATATACAGTCCCAACAGGGTGATGTGTGACAACTTGTCAACAATTGCTTGCCTGCACAGGTACGGACAGGGGACATCCCCCTTGGAGGGGCATACGAGGGGCAGGCCAGGCACCGCAGGGACAGGATCAGGGGATGCCAGAAGGAGGCAGTGAAGGGGAGGTGGGTGCAGGAGTGTCACCAGCAACTGCAGTGGAGGTGTCTGACTCAGGGGGGGCTGGCACCACCACAGGGCTCAAGTCAGATGGTGTTGGTGCTGCAACCACTGCAGTGGGCTGGTCAGATGGAGTGGACTGGGTCCCCAATGCAGTGCCCGAGTCAGACGGGGTGGTTGTGGACTCCACCGCAGTGCATGACTCCAAGGTAGTGGAAGGGGGGCAGAAGAGCTGGGCAGGACAGAGGGGGGACACGGTCTCCACACCAGTGGCACAAACAGGCAGAGCGTCTGGTTTTGGGGTGGAAGAGCAAGTGGGAGGGGGAGGGCCTAAGCAGTTTGGGGATGCGGTATCGGTGTGTGGGGGAACCTGGGGCAGGGTGTGGCGGTGGAACCTGTGGAGTGGTGGCCTGGGGGATGGAGGTGAGAGACTGGGTGGTTGACTTGCAGGGCGGTGGCGGAGTCTTGCTCTTCCGGGACCGGGGGGCTCACTCTGCCTGCGCCTGGGGGAGGGTGTCCAGGGGCGAGGGGCACTCCCCTCTGTGTGGGTGGACTTCCTCTTCCCCCGGTATGCTGGATCAGCAGGATTGGAGGGGAAGAGGCCGAGGTCACACAGGAAGATCTGCTGTGTAGGTGTGTTAGCAGGCGAGGCAAGGGAAGGGGTCTTGGAGGGAGAGGATTTGGAGGACTGCGGAGTTAATGTGGATGCCTGTGTGTGTGTTCCCCGTTCCCTGTGTCTGTGGTATCAGTCCCCTGAGGATGCGTGTGTGCACATCTTGCCTTTCTCTTGGGTGTGTCTGTGCTGCTCGTGTCTGTGTGTTTGGGTGACTGTGCAGGTGTGCATGTGCTTTGGAGAGGTAGGGGGGCAGGAAGTGTGGATGGGGCAGAGGTGGGAGGGGTGAGGGACTGTTGGAGGAGGGACACTGCTGCCGTCAGGGAGGAGTTCATGGACCTATTGCTCCTCTGTAGGGCAGACATACCCATCGAGATGCCCTCCATGAACGACACAAGCTGTGTCGACAACAGAGTGGTGTGTGCATGGAGGACACTCAGCATTGCTGTCTGCCCTACATGGAGCTGCCGAAGGAGGTACACAGAGTCCTCACTGAGGGCAGCAGGGGACACAGGGGCAGGGGCTGCGGTGCCTGGCACGAAGGAGACATGCTCCCGAGTACGGGAGCCTCCACGGACCTCAGGAATGGGAGCCAATGGGAGGGCGGTGGTGGTGGCGGGGACAGACAGACTAGCTGGCCTTTGGTGGCTGCTGAGACCTGCCTCCACAAGGGAGTCATCCTCCGAGCTGCTGTGGTCCTCAGCTGAGGTGGATGGTGCTGAGGACTCCTCGGTGTGGCTCCCCTCGCCCTCCGTGCCACTGGGTCCCTCTGACAACTCGTCCGATGCTGACCCAGTCTGGCTCCGCTGCTCCTCCTGGTCCGTGGAGCTGTCCCCTCCTGTGGCCGTGGATGTATCTGCAAACAATTAGGGAAACAGACATACATCAGTCACCTGCACTGACCGCACACACCACAGTAAGTACAGCACATTACAGAGCAAGCCCTGGCATCCTTAGTTGAACATTGCCTGAAGTCCTCACACAGATTCGGGGAAGCCAATTGTCAGTCTGATGGTCAACCATGGGACTCACACCCCTCCTGCCCTTGCACCCATCTGTCTGCTGCCTGTCTGATGGTAAGACCCCAGTGTGGACACATGCACCACCTACACAGTTGTTGGACATTGCAGGGAACACGGTGAAGTATGTGAACATGCACACATCACATCTCTTGCCACTGAGTCAGTGCAGGTGTCTGGATAAAGGGATGGCCAGAGTCTAAATAGAAATGCATGTGATGCATACCAGCACCAGACACCATGATGCACCCATGTCCGGATAGTCAATGCCACAATGGGGTGCATGTTACACATGTCACTCCCCTGCAGGATCAGTCTCAGGAAGTTTAATGCCATGACACAGGAATGCGTGCAAAGTCATACATTACTGTCTCAAGTCACATGGCCATGGCAGCCAGCCAACAGTCTGCACTGTGTCACAATCCGAGGGCATGGGGAATGCAAGTTATGTGACTGACAAGTGCACATGTCCATCCCCCAAATACCACATCATCTGCACTACTATTTGTCCACGTCATACCAACTGGACATATGGGGGACATGAAACAACTCTCTGAACATGAGCACCTCACAGTGTGCTGTGAATGACAATACAGCTGCCTGAAAGTCAGTCGCAAACACCTGTGTGCACAGTCAAGTGATCAGACACCTATAAGTCACAGAAGTATCGTCGTCTATCATGGTCACATCTCAGATGGCATGCTGAGCCCTAACCGATAAACATACCAGTAGTCCTGACAATGAAGACACAGCACAATGAGACAGAGGCAGACACCTGAGGGTACATTACACTGATCACAACATGCCAGATGATACACGGGAGTGGGAGTACAGAGTGCATTGCATGCCCTGGAGTAGGCATTACTGTCCAGCTCCACCTGTAAGAGGGATGAGTCCTGGACATTAGGCAGATGGCGAAGCATGTGTGACACACTGGATACACATACTCCTGAGGCCCAAACATTGTTCCCACCAGCAGCATGGGTGTGTGCCAAATTCCCCAGGGACATGTGGTGAGTCAGAGCAGCAAGCGGACCACATATCAAAGTTACACCCAGATTACATGTCAGAACTTAGGCATTGTGTAAGCAATTGACCCACCCATGAATCGCACAACATAGTCACAGGAACAAATGCTGTCCCCCAGCTTGAGCAAAGCTAAATGCAATGACAGTCCCCAAATGACACAATTTCCTGACTATAAGGGCCACACATATGCGTATCAGAGGAGAAGTGGGCATGTCACAAATGAGGGACATGGGTCCTGGACCACATGACTGATGTACTGTGGAAGTTTAACCAGGCCAGAGGAGGGCACATAGCATGTCAGACAAAGTGCACAGTGCAGTCATGGACTCACCCCCTCCTTGCTGCTGTCTGTCCTTCAGCTGCCCATCCAGGTCAGGGAAGACCACCGCCAGGATCCGGAGCATGTGGGGGGTCAGGGTCCGGTGTCCACCCCTCCTGCGAGGAGACGACAGCTTCAGCTGGACCCTTGCGATCCTCCGGGTCCAGCCACGAAGGTCCTGCCACCTCTTCTGGCAGTTGCGGATCCTGCGCCTGTAGACCCCCACAGATCTTACTTTCCGGGTGATGGTCAGCCAGATTTCCTGCTTCTGGTGGGCATCAACCTGTGAGGATGACAAAGTGAAAAGGCCATTACTACACATGCAACATATACGTGCATCACACAGTTGGATATACATGTCTCAATCACAGGGGGCATATGATGTACACAGGCAGTGCAACAATGGCTTTGAACAGTTTGCCAGCAGTCACTACATGGTATCATTGCATGGGAAGTAAACCTAGTTGGAATGCACTGTTACTGCACTGTACCAGTTCAGTGCATGTAACTACACACTTTGGGGTGTGACAACTACTCAGTGGGCATGCTAGCCAGTGGTGTGCACACTGAAAGCCCTGCTAGTCAGACAACATGCACAATTAGTGAGGCAGTGGACAGCACACTCACCTGCTCCCCTGGTTTCCCATACAGCTTGCTGTACTGTGGAAGGAGGCTGTCCAGCAGGGCCTGGTTCTCCTCAAGGCTGAAGGCTGGGGCTCTCTCCACAGTACGTGCCATTGCAGGAGCCAGAGGATGCATAAACAGCAGCAGTGTTGGTGGCAGATGACGTCCTGGAGCATGTAGTGCAGGCAAGTGAGCTCTCATGGGAACAGCCAGCATTATATGTGTGCTGCAGAGGCAGATACTGTCCCATGTGTCCAAAGTGATAGGTCAAAGTCGTCTGCATCTTCTGAATCTGACCAATCCATGGAATAGCAGCACTAATACACGCCCACAGCATCCTTCAAATCTTCAACTTCATGACACCCATGATTTTGCAACATTGTTGTGGCTGGCCAACTGAATTCACTGCATCAGACTCAGAGCTTCGAAAACGCGTCCGTTGCCGTGCCAGGCCCCAGCCAATGTGTGCGCACCGTTCGGTCCACTGCTGTACAACGTGTATTTCGGGATACAACACGTACCCGCTCACATACAATGCAATGGGCCGGCCGGGCACACCGATCGGTCCATTGCTGTACAACGCGTACCCGGGATACAACGCGTACCCGCTCACATACAATGCAATGGGCCGGTCGGGCACACCGATCGGTCCATTGCTGTTCAACGCGTACCCGGGATACAACACATACCCGCTCACATACAATGCAATGGGCCGGCCACACCGATCGGTCCATTGCTGTTCAACGCGTACCCGGGATACAACGCGTACCCGCTCACATACAATGCAATGGGCCAGCCGGGCACACCGATCGGTCCATTGCTGTTCAACTCGTCCCTGGACAGGTCACATGCATATGTCACCATGCTGGTCACTGGTGAACCTATGCCAGCCACATATACTTTCCAGGGACTCAGGGGCACACCTACAACACCACACCCAGTCCACACTGTATCTAAGGCATGTGTGGCAGCATAACCTTATCTGTGTATGGGGGGTGAACATGTGGTTTTTGGGGTGGCATTTGGGGGCAGACACACCCAGGCTGTGCACGTGTTCATGGGGACAGGGTCCTTTGTGTGTTGTGCACCTGACCACTGTGGTGTGCAACTTCATATTCATGAGCATGTGTCATGGTCACATTTCCAGGTTGTGTATGTGTATAACATGTCACATACCCCCAGGCTCACATGTGGGAAGGCATGTACGTCACAGGGTGGCCCATTGCCACAATAGTGATGTCCCTCCGCAGTCTGTGTGCATGTTGTGTTTCACATGTCTCTGACTCCATGTGCACAATGGGAGACAGTCTCCACATCCACGTGGTTTGTGCATGAACTTTGATGTTGTGTGTGTGTGTGTGTCACAGACATCCATGTCTGTCCTGTAGAGGCTACAGGGGCCACTACCTGTGGGTGTCATGTTAGTTTTTCTGACGTGTACATGATACGCAATGTCATGCCAGTGTCCATGTGGCAAGACAGGGTCCCTGGGAATCTACCGGTCAAGGAGCTGTGATGCCTGTGGAGCATCTGTGCAGACCTGTCACTGTGGTATGTGTGTGGAACGTGAGAGCAGTAAATGGGTACTGTGACAGCCTAATGGTTTCCCATAGCACACCCTGGAACCTGTTGTCAACACTTGTTGAACAGAGATGTTAGATGATGTCCATGTAGGTGCCATATATGTCCAAACAGAACGACACACACATCAAGTACTTGTGTTTGTTAATGATGTATCATGTGAAATTGAGTATGGTGAACGGCACATAGTTGGGGTGACTGACAATCTTGCTTTCTTCACCTATGCACTGCAGGGCTCCTGCTGTCCATCGACCATTCCCAGACCTGGCAACGATGGTGGAACGTGACAGCATCCGACGGTACCGCTTCACCAGGCAGCTGATTGAGTATTTGGCAGTGCGGTTGGACCCACATTTGCAGCCTGGCCGTCCGTATCCTACTTCGCTGACCCCCAAGGTGAAGGTGATGGCAGCCCTACACTTCTTTGCCACCGGTACCTTTCAACACACTGTGGCAACTACTGGTGGGATGTCACAGACTATGTTCAGCCGTGTGCTACGCGATGTTTTGGGGGCAATGTTGAGATACCTCAACCAGTACATCCATTTCCCAACACGTCAACGACTCACTGACGTCAAGAGTGACTTCTATGCCCTGGGGAGGATGCCACATTTAATTGGCTCCATTGATGGGACACATGTGGCTTTGATACCACCACAGGCACATGAGCAGGCATACCGGAACCGTAAACATTACCATTCGATCAATGCTCTGGTGGTATGTCTTGCAGATATGACCATCACACGTGTGTGCCAGTTTCCCCGGTTCGGCACACGATGCCTACGTGATTAGGAGTAGTCGCCTCCCGAGGATGATGTCACAGATGCCGAACCAGCGTGCCTGGCTTGTTGGTGTGTACTGACTTTGTACCATTGTGTGCGTTCTGCTATGCTGTTTTCCGCACACATTTTCAAATCGGCTAATGTGCAATTGTCTGTAGGTGACTCGGGATACCCCAACATGCCGTGGTTGCTGACACCCCTCAGGAACCCTGTGACACCAGCCCAGATGCGCTACAATGAGGCACATGGTCGAACGAGGAGGGTGATTGAGCGGACCTTTGGTCTCCTGAAGAGTTGCTTCCGCTGCCTGGACAAGACAGGAGGGGCCCTCCCATATGCCCCAGCAAAGGTGTGCAAGATTGTCATCGTCTGCTGCATGCTACACAACCTGGCAGTGCGGAAAGAGTTGCCTCTCATCCTGGATGACGATGACCAACGTCCGCCACCTGTGGAAGATCCTGGCCTGGGTCACGATGCCAGTGATGATGATGATGATGATGGTGGTGGTGATGTCCGCACACAGCTCATCACCAACTTCTTCAGCTGAATGCGAGTCTCCAGAGGGTTGTAATGTCAATGATTTGAGTTTGCATGATGTGTGTGTGGTGCTCTGGTGCTGTTTGAGTGTGGCCATGTGCTACTTGACTGGATGCGTGCAGCGATGTGTCCTTGCAGGTGGTCTGTACTGCCCAACAGTGTTGACATGCTAACTTGGTTTTGTGTAGTTATCTCGTGACATGTATTAGACATGAGTATTGCCGTTCTGTGCTGTTCTTCAGTGGTTTTGACTGTGTGTCATGTCTGTCCTTCACAGGGTGCTGCCGGAGTTGTTTGATCAACTTGGATCCCACGAATCCATGAATCAACTTGCAAGGTGGAAGCAGTCGTTTCCCTACAGGTGATGTGCCACACACCCCTGGACTTTCTATCTTCTGCACTTTTTGACTTTGTGGCCACAGCCAGGTTGGCTTAGCTAGCATTTGTAGTGGAAACATGTTGCAAATGTGTAATAAACCTGTGCTTCACTTTGGGATGTGCGTTGTCTGTGGTCACACATCTGACTGACATTTGCTTACTGCACCTGTAGTCTAGTTGACAGACTGAATAGGTGGCGTGTCTGTGCATTCCACTGTATTTAGTTGCAACATCAGTATAGGTGATGAGTCTGATGGCCCTGGTGTGTATGTGTTGTGTGGCCCTAGTGGTGTGTCTCCCTCATATGTGTCACGTCGCCATGACTGACATGACGGTGTTGGACTTGCTGTAGCAGTTAGCATGCAGTGTCATTTTTCTGATCACCATCTCCATGACAGAGAGCACGTTGGAATCACAACAGAGGCAGATATGGTGTATTGGTAAGTTTATTTACATACAGGTGTGAGAATGGTGCACAGGATGGTGGGTGCTGTACATAGAAATTGGAATCCAAAGTTCCCATGTGATTTGGAAGTCTTGGTAGCTGAAATGTCCAGAGTAAAGTCCACAGTCATCTGATGAATTTGGCCAACTAGAGCTCCCCATGTCATGTGGGAGAGTTGGGTTGGCTTCGACAGGGCGTGCAGTTTGCACACAGAGGAAAAGTTCCAGAACAGGTGTTGGCTTCCTGGGGGATGTAGATGGCCATCGGCCTCTCAGTTTGGCCTCCTCGGACGGCCCCTCTTCTTGGGGGGGGACCCTCAAGTGCAGGCTGCGGCGGTGCAGGGGACTCTCTGCCAGAGTCCTCCTCCCTCCCTGTGGCATTTGCAGTTGTTTCAGCAGCAGATGTTGTGGGCACACAGGGAGGTGTGGCCATGTTGGTGCTGATCTGGTGGAGGCATGTCAGTATGTCCCTATGCACTGCTGTCAGTTGTTCCAATGTGTCCCACTTGGACTCCATGCCAGACATGTGTGTCTCGACACGTGACGTGTATCTCGACACGGGACATGTGGGAGTCCAAGCGGGCATGATGGGCAGCCTGCTGCTGTTGTATGTCCTTGAGGATCCCCACTACCTGGCTGACCTCTCCGGTGCTAGTCTGGTACGCATCCGCGATGCGTGCCAGTTGTGGGTCATCATGCAGTCCAGACCCCTCTGCAAAGAGCGACCTATGTCTACCACCCCTCCCACCACCCCTGGCGACACGTGCAGGACCTGCGGTGGCACACACAGGTGACCGTGGGCCCACTTGGGTGTTGTTCCTGGGCTCGTTGTCACCAGCTCCAGTTTGGGTCTGGGTCCCTGCACTGTTGTCATCTGTGGTCCTTGGTCTGTCCGTGTTGGCAGGGGTGGCCTGTGTGTTGGCAGTTGTTGGAGGGGTGGGTGCAGGGGGTGCAGATGTTGGTCCTGCTGGTGCTGCATGATGACTCACACCGGAGGGTCCAGCTGGTTCTTCGCCATCCGAGGAGTGCAGAGGCTGATCCACACCAGTGAGCTCAGTGTTCCCCAGAGCCTGGGACAGGGACTCCTCATCTGCTGCTGTGTCCCCATCATCACCTGTTTTGGGGAGAGACACAGATTGTATGTTATGTTTCTACTGGAATCAATTGTTCAAACACCTGACAGTTGACTGTACCTCTGGATGTGGGCCTGGACATTGCATTCTCCTAAATTGTGACAGAGTGATATTGGTGTAGCACATTGTCCTGCCAACCTGTGGCATGTCAATGTGAATGTTGAGGTGTGTGCATGACCAGCATTGGTGGTATTTGCTTGCCATCCGGGCCTCCTTCTCCACCCAGCCCAGTTATCCCACCATGAAGCATGCTTCCATTGCAGGGAGTGCAAGTTGTCTTTCAGGATGTCAGTCAGTGGTGTTCTGCTGTTGGTTGTTGCACAGTTCCCAGCAGGGCCTTGTGCTCCCCACAGCAGTAGCCAGTGTCAGCCATCTTGTCAGTTGTTTTCCACTCCCTGTGATGTGAGCATGGTTCAGAGTGGTGTTGATGGGCCAATTGTGGGTGTGACCAATATCTGTGACTACCACTCCCATCATGCTATTGGTAACACTGACTTGACGAGCATACACAGAATTCCTTCCTTTCAGTGAGCTTCCCTGTGAGGTGGTGTTATAGTTGTGTTTAAATATCTGGGAGTGTTTGTTGTTACTATTTGTGCCACTGCCTTGCTGTATTTGTTGTTATGTTTGTACATGTCATGACACAGTTACATATCACTATGAGATGGGAGGTATTGTGTTTGTCTGACTAGCGTTCACATCTTGGGATGAATATCTTTTGGTTGCTGTGTATTTGCTAAGGGTGCATGGTTTGCCTATCCCCTTGACTGTGATGTGTGTGTTGTCACACCATAGTGTATATTAGTTGTGTACTCACCAGGCTCTGGGATGTCTGTTAGTCCGTATACGCTCACTGGTGGAAGGATGGCCCGCACCTTCTCCTCCCAGGGCCTGAGGTATACTGGTTTTGCCGGTGTGCTGGCTGAGGAGGTAGTCCTTTTTGAGTAGGTCCCGGACCCTCCTGCGCACATCATACCACCTGTTCTGGATGTCTTCCTTTGTGCGCAAACATGGTGATTGTGCATTCACCCTGTCGACAATCCTCGCCCACATCTTGGTTTTCTGCGACATGGGGGTCTGTTGTACCAATGTACCAAACAACTGTGGCTCTACCCTCAGGATCTCGTCTACCAGGACTTCCAATTCACTATCTAGGAACTTATGGTTCTTCTTTGGGGGCATGGTGATGGGTGGTGGTGGTGATTGATGTGTGTGTGTGTGCAAGTGGGGGGGGTGAGTGTAGGTTTAGCTGGGTGTGTGTGAGGGTGCTATTTGTAGGTGTGGTAATGGTGTGTGGCTTGTGTGATGTATGAGCTGTGAGTGTGTCTATGGTTGCTGTGTGATGGTGTTGTGTGCTGGCAGGTCAGTGGAATTTGCAAAGGATCATGGTAGGGATTTGTGGCCTCCCTGTTGCTAGTAGTGTGTACTCATTGTTTGCAGCAACCTTAGCTTGGCATGAGGAAAAGATGGATGCCATGGTCATATCAAAGTCTACAAGCAGCCTACCTCCATGGAGGTCACTTGAGGTGAGATTGTCACAAAAAGAAACACAACAATCCACTATAAAAGCTATGTTCAGCATGGAACCCCCTGACCACTGAACCCACACGCTGATCCATTTAGAACTTGGGAAACTGTCCAGAATGTTAGCGCTTGACTTCCTCTGGGTTTTTTTGGTGGAAGGAGAGAAGTTTCTGAAACTTGTGGAGAGCATTTGTCCAAAATGGGAACGTCAAACTTGTTTTTCAACTGGCGCTGTGCCAAAACTGCATCAAGTGCTGCAATTTTCCTTTGAAGCAAAGAAGGTGAGAGCTGCCCAATCAATCCATCACACTACAGACTTCTGAACATATAGCAAGCTACAGGCTACGTTTGCATCATAGCATACTGGATCTCTTTGAGGAGGTTAAGCAAAGGCTAGCCACTAGTGCTGCCATTACCGATTCTTTTTCAGGAATTCATCACCATGCAACAGATGCAACAATCTCCATGGAGCCACACAGCTGCCAACATCCTAGGAGAATTCAATGGCACAATCTACGAATGGCTTTGCCCCAAAGCTCTCCGCACTGGATTCATTGACACGGACAATGGCAGAAATATTTTTAAAGTCATACAGATCAAGGATACTTCAGAGTGCCATATTTGTCTCATTGTATCAACCTAATCGTGCTGGACTTCCTCAAAAAATAACTAGTATTTCACAAAGTATGCGCCTCTCAAGATTTTACATATTTCTACCATTCCTTCAAAGATTGGAAGCAGTTCAGTATCATTCAGTGTGCTAATGAATTCTCCATAACAGCCCACATACAATAGGTCCCAAACCTTTGGAACACCACCTTGTACACGCTGCAACCCCTGTTTGAGCAGTACAGGTCTATCAATCATGTGCTGCAAAGGAGAGGGGATGCAACTGCCAAAGCCATGATGGAGGGTTGACCAATGGTAAAAGCATGCCTGATCCCAATGTTTTTGCCTTTTGAGATTTTCACACAGAAAGTCAGCAAGGAGGATTTTCAAATGGCCAATTTTCCACTGCTAAGTGCAGGAGTGTGGAGGTCTATATTGGGGGTAGCATAGTAAGTGAGCTCAGGTAGAGAGAGAAAGATAAATGGCCTTTTTTTGTTCTTTGTATAGGCCACATTCGGAGCTTGGCCTCTTTTGATAGGTGGTGCTCCCTGGTTTACTGGAGGAGCTATTGAGTAACAGTAAAGCAAACTACTAATCTAATACAAGTTATGACTTATCTATAATAATAAAAACCTGTATTTATAAAGACTCACAACGTACCCTGCCCACGTCCCTAAACCATAAAAACCCAAAACTACCCATTCCCAAACTAATAACAAAAGGGCCACCCAATCTCTGAACCCTAAACAAACACACAACTACATTAAACATTAAAATGACCCACTCCCCAATTTATTCCACCAACACCTCCCACAACAATTCCACCCCTTCCTAAATAATGTACCCCTCCAGTCTCCCCATCCTCTCCAGCATTTCTTTTTTGTCCCTGGCCAGGGTCTCTATGCCCTCAGGGATGTTTTGGAGGGGACCTTCTATGGCTATGGTGAGCGGGACTTGACTACTGTGTGGGTGGTGTGGCTCTGCTGCCACCGACGATTCTGATAACTCTTTAGTGCCAGCTGTAAGATTTAGAGTGCTGCCACCACTGCCCCTCCTCCAAATTCCCTAGCTGATGGAATGCCACTATAATTGCTTGGAATTTCTCCAGGGACAGTGAGCAAACATGTCTTGCAGGGTCTCTAACCAATAATCTTTCTCCTCCTCCTGTAGACGTGCAGTAGATAAGCAGAATGGTCTAAGTAAATTAAAAAAAATACATAATTTGTAGGATCCACTGCAAGCACATGTTTGTACAGTCAGCCGCATAATGTGGCAGGTCTTTTTGGGCCAATTGAATCATATGATTCTTCATGGCTGCGATTGTTTTGCACGTAATTGCTATTTGCAGTACTTGCCAATAATCAATCCATGACCACCACCACCACCACCGTTAAAAAAATGATTTTTGTTCAAATGGAGGACACCTGTTTAAAAATTAATTCATTAAATAACACTGTTACTAGACACTTAGGGTCTTATTTATGGGATTTTGGCAAAGGGCAGCACAGCAAGGCATCTTGCTGCGCTGCCTTACGCCAAAGTGAATGGGCAGGAATGCACCTATTTAAGCAATACAGTGTATTCCTGTCCTTTCTCCTTACGCTTGCGGCGTTTGGCAGCCTAGCGCCAATGTAGGCACCTGTGCACCATGGTACAAGGGTGCCTCTGTTACATGCAGGATTGAATTTCTGCAGGAAGGGGCACCTTCCTGCACAAAAAATCCTAAGAGGCGTTTTCTTCTTTCTATGTGTACTGCAGAATGCAGCACACAAATAAAGGAAAAAACGAGGAGAAATAAACATATTTCTCCTCGTTACGCCTCACCTCAGGATGTGTATGGATTTGGCGTATTCCAGGTTTACATGTTTTTGTAAATCTGGGGCAGCATCAAATTTCATGGGTGTTGTGTGGGAAAACCCGCTGCAATGCCGATGGAACCCCTCCTGGGTGCAGAGTAAGGCGATGCAGCGATTTGCGCTGCATTGACTTGCTCATGATTTATGAGGCCACTCAAAGCCACGCATGGTGGTTTTGCGTGGGCTCACACAATTCTTTTTGATTTTGCTAAATAAATAATTGAGCTAACTGGATGCATTATTGGCCAATTAATGGAACATAATAATTATAACAGTGGGCCTTTTCTTTTCCTATCTGACTCTCGAGTCCCAACGAGTCCCGGTAGAAATGTAAGTGTACTTTCAGGAATTTTCCATTGGGTTTGTTAACAAAATCCCCAAATTACTACTGCTATTGCTGCTATTTGCAGTACAAATACCACATCACGCATGAACAACAGAAGGTGAGCAGCTGTTGGTCACAGTGCTTTTTCAGTATGGGCCTTCATGCCAAAAATTAATGCAAGGACCATTTTGTGCTACAATATAGCGAGAAATAACCAATTTGCATTTTCGTAACTATGTATACTTTTGGGTGACTTTACCGAAATGTCACATAATAAAGCAAAAGCAAATTAAGCACATTTCACACACCTCTAGTCCCAACCCACACCACACCTTCCATCCAAAACATTATCAGTACAACAAATATTGTTTCTGGGAGCGAGAGAATGTTAGGTACACTTGACTTTTGGGCAGGGTTTGGGATAGTGTTAAATCTGGGATGGGACAGGATGGAAAGTGGTAGGTGTGTGTGGATAGCACACCTATTCTACCCATTAATTCAAATGGCTGAGAGGCAGAGATAGAAACATAGTTTGGAGGATAACTTAAAAAAGGTTAGGAACTTGGCTTAGGGTCAAAGAAGGAATACCTTAAGAGATGCAGAAATTCTAATTAAGAAATGAACAGGACTTACCACTTGCCCCAGCTGTCCTCATGGTCCTCCTGGTTCTATCATTCCACCTAGGCAGTATCTAGAAAAAACAAAGGAATATAATAAGTAATTCCCCCACCAAACCCCAAAAAACACTTCCATAGGAAATACATTATTTGTTTTCTTAATAATTCTGGCCAGTTTTACTAATCTGCACGGAACTTCACAAAAGAAATGTGCATCCACGTACGTACTATCATGGAAGGTTTTGCACTGATCCGTCAAGCAGAGGTCAAGAAAAAAGGGAGGGGTCCTAAAAGTGTGAATTCCCATTTAGTTTAGTTCCATGAGAAATGTTTGCACTATGATACGAGAAAAATTGGGGAACATAATTACACCAGATTTGCCACAAAGTTAAAGGTTTACTCAGAAAGCATGTGTTTTTAATTTGCTGGCAATCAATTCACTTATTTTTTGAGAAATTTGCAATTAAAAAGGTAGTCAGGGTGGGCATGAAGGGGTTGAAAGCTAAAGATATATGTTGCTACAATACCTCTGTGGACCCAAAATTAAAAGATACTTGGTTCTGATTGGCTGTGGGGTCATTTTCTCCCATCGGCCAGTTCAGTATCACGGATCCAGAGAAGCAGCTGTGGTACCAGAACAATGTGATTGGCTGGCCGCTACACTAGGAGACAATGTTGCAGCCGACATCACAGGACTCGGACCCAAGTCCTGAAAAAAGATGACAAAGGGAGCATACGGGGGCAGAATAAGCACACATTGGCCTCAAGGCCCATATGAGGAGGGGTCCTTCCCAGTATTTAAAATTGACAATAAATTAAATTTTGGCGTGGGATGTGTGAATCCACCTACTGGATCTGTGGAACCCAATGAGCCCCTTCTGCGTAGATCCATGGATTCTCCCTGGATCCTAGAATCCTAGAAGGATCCTCATGGGTTTAGAAACTCAGGAGAGGATCCATAGCTTAAAAAATATAGAAGGGTCTGGTCATTGAGCTGCGGCCAACTGCCATTGCTCATGCCATGCACAGTGGGGGTGGCTGTTCACGGCACATTGGCCTTTTGTATTATAGTGAACTTCTACCCCCATTACGCACCTCACATATTGCATACCTTATGGCATGTAAAATTATATTAATGATGACATCACTGATGACATCATCCGTGAGACTCTTATTCACATTTTCCATAAACCCATGCAACATTTTAAAAAAGTCAATTGTTTGCAAATGGTGTACAGTTATGACAAAAAATGACTGTGATTACACATGTTTATGCATATGATAAACATGCTTGGCAGAGGTCATATGCTGCATGATTCACCTAGCAGTGAAGTTTTGGGTGGAAGCAGTACTGCTTCTTTAATAAGGTAATGGCTGAACACACTTGGTGTGGGTTGCAAATGTGCATTTGAAAGTAGGTTCTACAATAATGGCAAACCTGGTCACCAAAATCTGTGAGAAAAATCAAAGATTCTGATAGAAAAAGAAAATCCATCTGAATATGTCTGACCTCAAGCCCTGTAAATAGTTGTCATACGGAGAAATAGACCAAATGTATATTAGGTGAAGGTATCTTAGATGTTCATATTTGAATGTAGAGCTTCCCTGTTGCTTTTGAGTAATTGCAGATTGTTCAAGAATGTACAATGTAGGGGTGACCACTTACACATGTTTTTAAGTAACAGTTTGATTTTGAGTATGGCTGTAAAGTTGGATGCTGTGTACAAAACAATGGAGCAATGCCCACCCATTGCTACCTTTCAAAGGTGGCTTATAGTTGATTGATGGTGACATCAACTATTTAATTATAAATTATGAGTCCTGTGACTGGTTTTGGTTGGTGTTCCACTTAAGGTGAATTAATGAAAAAAGTTATTCTTTGGTGGTCAATCTTACAAAAGATTGTGAACTGATTAAAATCCATTGAGGCTATTAATTTCTTAGACAAATGAATGCAAGTAAAAAGAGGGTAACATACACTAAGGGGGCGATTACGATGTCGGATGGCGCCTCATTAGGATGCGACCAAACATTGTCCGGCCATAATACATGCTCCCATCGGGAAATGGGAGGTGTTGGTCATCCCTGCACCCCTTGGTAGGCACCTTGGTGCAGGGATCAAGTGCCCCCTCGGCCCCCAACCGGAGGCCGCACACACAAGGGGGCCCTGCTGTGGGATCCTAAACACACTTGCCGACATGGTTTCCATGTCAGACAGCCCGGGCATGGAAACCATTCCGGAAACTGTGCATCATAATCCCAAGGGCGGAAAGGCCCGCCCTTTGGGATTACGAGCTGGTTAGGACTGGCCGACGGGCTCCTTGAGCCCTTCGGAACTCGGCCGGAATGACCAGCCGGATTCAGTGATGCATCGGTTCTGAAATATGATGAGGCTGTGGTGCAAGGGTGTGTTGCATCAGCATGAAGATCACATAGATGGGGCGTGGGTTGCGAAGTACAGAGTCGAGGATGTAGCGCACAGTCGGAGCAATGCATTGGTTCTGAAGAGCTGCAAGGTTGCGATGAGGAGTCCGTCAGAGGCTGTCAGTGAGGGATGTGAGGGCCTGCACTGAGGATGCGTAGCGCAGCAGAGTTATGAAGGTGATGCGGACTGTGGCGATGATGTGGGTCTTTGTTACGGGTCCAATCCATGTAGCAGCGGGGATGCATCAGTTCTGCTTGGGGTTGCACCACTCAGCAGAGGAGATGTATCATTTTAGCTGGATCCATGGAGGTGGTAAGCACCTTAAACCCACTTCCAAGGGTCCAGGACTGGGGTAGAACCCCTTGGCAGGGTAGACTTACAGTTGAAAGAGTCCAGGTGTAAATGCAAAGTTCCCTGAAGCCTGTTATGTCCGGCACAAGCGTATAAAGGCCAGCAATCTGTTTAAGTATTTGGAGTGAGGTACTGTGACCTCTTGTGCCTAGTTCTTTACATAGGGGCGAGAGCCAAAAGGAGCGGGCTCGGGCTTAGGCAGGACAAGAGAAAATGTTATTGGCTACAGTTTCCTCCAAGAGGTTACACGCAACACAAACTGGAAAATCAAATTGCTCCCATTTTGAAGTGAACGATTTACGTGGTAGGATGCCTGTTTGAAACTGGAAATATAGCTTTCCATCCAGTGGCACTGTAATGGTGTCCCAGAAGTGTTTGTATGCATAGAATGATTTAAAATCAAGAAATTTGCCTGTCAGAGAAGTGCTTGCAGCTTCGTGGACTTCGTCACACACTGTTTTTGCCCAGTAAAGGTTTTTTTTTAAGGATTCCTTGGAAGGGATTGGAGCTCTATAAGGGTTTTCCCACAGGTTGCACAACCCTATGGAGCGAATTAGCTGCTGGATATTGTGAAGCCAATTTATTTTATGGAAGCAGTCAGATTCAATAGCATCCCTAAGGGCAGTGGTGTAGTGGGCTAACTAAAGGGTGAACCAGAGGCGCTTCCAACAACAGGCGCAATCTACATTTACCCTCTATCCTTTTTACATCCATATCCAATGTCAGAAGGTATAAGGTGGTGCTAGATGATAAATGGGCAATATTTCTCAGGAATTTGTTCTCGTATCTGATAAGCTCATCAATGTTTACAAAGTCTCACAATTCTGCCCTAGATAGGGCAGAACCCTGTGCTTTTGTCTCATAAATCTGAAGGGCCGGTGCTATAAGTTTACTAAAGGAGGTCTGATGCTCTTTGGAAATAACCCCCACTATTTGTTTATGCGAAATAACCACCTTGCTAACATTAGGCTTCAAAGACATAGTATCAGCAGAGTAACCCCCAAGTAAGCAATAGAATCCACCCTCTCCAGAGGCACGCTCTCAAATACCAATCTCCCGCTGTGTGATGTGTGGGTTAAAAAACATCAGTTTCATCTTTGCAGTATTAATTTCCAATCCCCGGGTGCAACAGAACTCACCAAAGTGGTTCAAGAGCTTATGAAGTCTGCTTGGGGTTTTGGAGATTTACAAAGTGTCATCTGCAAACAAAATAAAGGAGTGTTCATACTGGCCAGTGAAGGAGCATCCATGTCGGCCATAGTTAAGCAGTGTACTATATCATTTAAAAACAAAGAATACAAGGTGGGGCCACCACACAGCCCTAATGAACACCTCTAGATACTGGATTTCTCTCGGTCATCTTGCACTGCATGCCCCAGCAAATTCTAGGATAGTTCATATCATGTAAGCAGACTATGGTAGACAAAACATTGGGGGTATACCCATATCCCTAAGTACTTGCCATAGTTTGAAATGAGGGACCAGGTCGAAGGCCAATTTCAAGTCAACAAAGGTGACATAGAGTTTGCCCTTGCCGATTAGAACCATTTTCCAATAGATTATTAAGAAATAAAAAACGTGCCCAATAGTGGATGTCCTTTTCTGCAACCCAGCCTGAAAGGGACTTAGAATATTATTTGTGTCTACCCATTCCTGAATTTTAGCTAATGCACAATGGCTAAAAACCTTTTGGATGTGATCGATTAGGCTGATCAGCATGTAGTTCTCAGGCTGAGATCAATCACCCTTTTTGAAAAATGGTAACATTGTAGCCCCCTTCCAGGAGTCTAGTATCGGAGCTCCCCCTACAATAGCGTTGGCTAAAAAGAAGATATATTTGAACCAAGCTTCAGTGTCGTAAAGGATGAAATCAGCTTGGATGCCATCCAGGCTAGCAGCCCTGCCTTGTGTGATTGCTCTAAAAGAATTTAGTAAGTCTGAGGTTTCGAACAAAGGCTCAGTGCTACTTGATAAAAGGGGAGCCATAGCTATGTCGACAGTACTCAAGGTGCCATCATTCTCACCATTTTCCAGGCTGAAGGACAGTGTGTTTTCTTTACAACTGCATGTTGAAAAACAATCTGAAATTGTTAATGGAGTTGAATGTATTGTTGACTTATTGGAGCGCAATCTCTTCCGTGACAACAGTCCAAGACAAATGTTGTTTTTTTTGTCGTCTCCTGATCTGAGAGCAGAGTCCACGGTTCTCCTTTTCAATTGCTGCTGAGTATGCAAAGGCGGCAAATCAGTTACAAGCTCCGCCCGTTTGACCCCTCCCACGTTAATAGCAGTGCTGGCTCCAGGTGGGTTGGCCTCAGGGTCTGGCTGCAGTGATGTCATCAATGATGTAATTTCAGATGCCATCAGTGATGTCACAAATGTCAGAACATATCAGTGATGTAATATGCGAGGCCATAAGCACTACATGGCCCAAGTTATAGTGAGCTCTACTAAGTATAACTGGTGAATTTCTGTGTTTTTTTTTGTTAAAAACTTTAATGTGGTCACTGACATTCACCTAACTATAACTTTACTATAGCCATTGTTTTTTTTCAGTGAACATACATATATACATATATACATATATACATATATACATATATACATATATATATATATATATATATATATTCACTAGCAAGCCTGGTTCTCTCCCTACCCATCCCTACCCTGCTGTGCTCCTCAGTGCTCTTCACCTCAACCGCTGCCTGATACCTTGCTGCCACACTGCACCACACAACATGGAAGGAGCATTCACATGTACCTCCTGCAAGTTCTAATGCACTCTGCCATACCCTACACCCACCACTCACACACCAAGAGCACACAGCTCACTCACACAAACCAGCCACTTGCTCACATTCATTGACCACACACGACCCAAACAACATATCACTCATATGCATGCTCCTCAACACCCACTCACTCACCAAACATGCACAGTGATTTGGTGCCTACTCCATGACCACACTCCAGACCTGCTCTGACTCATGGAAATCGATGTAAACTCAACCTTGACACCAAACATTGCAACAGCCATCTCCACCAGCTACAAGATCATAGGCAAGATTGTCAGCATAAGTCTGGAGGTAGATTCACCATCATAGTCACGGCTACTGATTATCCGGACCTTTTCTAGAGTATCAGTATCTGAATCATTTACAGATTTGAAGAATTTCTACTTTAGAATTGTTTTAAGAGTCAGATTTACATGTTACTCCTCGACTATATGTCTCCCCATTCTTTTGTCTCTAACCACTGTGCATTAGACATTTATCTGCAGATTGGTTTGTGCACAGTTGTAAAATGTTACACATACATCTTCTTTCCCTTTTTCACCCCACTTTCCTATTATGCAACCTACAGCTCCTTCTCTTCCTTCTATCCCCATCTTTCAAGCCTGATACTTCCCTCACCATTGTACTATCATTGGCTATACCTACTGGTCTTGAGACCTTCTGATAGGCAGCCAGACTGATTAGCCCTGGTCATTCAGGTAGCAGGTCACATTCTTTCTGGACACCTCCCCCCTTGATTACCCTTGTTCTCTCATTAGGGATTTAGTTGCTCCCCCAAACATAGTTCCAAACGCCCTCAGAGCACTTGATATCCAACTAGAGCCGGTCGGATGTAATGCTTTTAAAATTATATATCCTCCCAATCTTTCTAAAACTGCTTTGAAAAGCTTTAAACACAGACTCCTCAAATCTCACCCAGAAACACTAATCTCTGACACATACTTCTGTTCAAATAAAGGAGCTATACTTAATGACCTTATCTTCTAAAGAAAAAGACAAGCGCAATGGAGGAAAACCCTTCTCTCTGTGCCCCTGATCACCACCTCCAAGAAAATTCCTCATAGTCCAAGACTCTCAGTAGCGCCCTCTCCCTTCTGAAGAGCATATGCAACCATATCCCTATATAAAAATGGGATTATCCTCATCCAAACTGCAAATAGCAATATTGAAATACTGGATGGAATCTTTGCTACCATCAAGCTCACTATGTCTAAAAAAGAAGCTGTCCCCTACCAAGACGGTCCTAGTACATCAGCCATCTCCAGTGCCCTCACTGTCCTTTGACATTTTGACATACCAAGTTCCCCATTCATTTCCCGCCCTTGCTCCCTCACATCAAGCCTCACACACAACACCTTTTCTATGACACTCTCGGTGAGATCCGTGGCACTCCACATGAATTGCCATACCAGAACTCATTCACACCACACTTCTAGACCAGGTAACACAGAGTTACTCAGTCCTGACAACTGACCCACAACTACTTCACTGTGCCCCGAACAAACTCTTGTTAGTCCCGTTTATGCTCCCACAACTCCCTCCATGGCCCAAGCTTGGACACTCACAAAGTCTGAATGTCCCACTCTGAATAACAACCTGTCTCATATGACCCTCAATCAGCTGTCAAGCTCCTCACTTCCCCTCTCCAACTGAACTCCATATACAACCAGACTTACTCCTAGCTGGTCCTCCTAGACCAGCAACATTTTTACACCACAAACCGAGACAGCCCCTCCACACCTGTCCCCCACCCCACATTATGACCCTGTGTTTCCATGCTTCTCTGGAATCTAGGCAAGATCTCGCAGAACCTTTGACAACTCAAGGCCGAAATGCAAAGCCTTACAAGCCTCACCACAGAGCTGGTGATCAATCAGTAGCCCAACAGATCTCTGAGGAATTTTAGTCATAACCACGTCCAATCTGCTAAACTCTGCTTTTGGCTACCTTCCTACTCTCTTCTCTTCTACCAATATGGAGAACCATTCCCTGCCCCAACTCCTTCACCTGGCCCAATAGACTGAATGATCATCTAACTAACAGTGAAATCCAAGCCCTCCTCTTTACTTATAACTATACTAACACCATAGACTTGGAACCTCCTGGCCAAATCCACACTATTCCGGCTAACCCACAAAGACAACCCAGTCACAATGCTAGAGCCATAAACAAAGATAATCTTAGACATATTGCCATCACCCACACTCCCTCAGCTGACTCCAAAGCTCACCTGAAATGCATACTTCTCAACAGCAGATCGGCTGTTAGATGTGCACCAAATATCTCTGACCTCATCCTTACACATGAGCTCGACCTCGCTATCCTTACAGAATCATGGCTAAATGATTCCTCAACTCCTCTACTAGACCCCCTTCTCATGACATCATTAGACTAGATAGAGCTAACAGACCTGGCTGTTAGCATCATCCCCAGAGGGACATTCCTGAACTATCTGCCTTCCCGACACTGACCACGGAAGAGATAATAAACCTTCTGCGGTCTACTAAATCGGGTTCCCCATTGGACATGTGCCCCCCAAAAATGTTCCATCTTTTACCAGAGCTTTTTGCCTTCCATCTGACTCCAATTTTTAATCAAATGTTCTCCTCCGGTATTTTCCCTGATAGCTGGAAGCTGGCGTCTGTGCTCCCTCTTCTGAAGAAGCCTAATTTGGATGGGGCGGACCCTAACTACCGCCCGATTTCCAGACTTCCGCTGCCGGCAAAGATGGTGGAGAAGGCCATGAATGGCATTCTATCAGAATATATCGAGAGGCATGGTTTTCTGGATGATACCCAGTTCGGATTTCGAAAACATCATAGTACCGAACTAGCCCTAATTACATCGGAACTGATTAGGCAGACAGTTGACGCGGGTGGCAATGCAGCACTTGTGCTGCTTGACCTTTCCGCCGCATTTGATACGGTGAACCACCAGAAACTGTTGGAAGTTCTGAGGGAGATCAGTATCAAAGGGAAAGCATTTACTCTACTCGAATCATTCCTGTCCGGCAGGGAGAAATTTGTGGCCCTAGATGAGTTTAAGTCACCCAACTTTACTCTACGTTGCGGGGTGCCACAGGGGTCGTCTTTGAGCCCGACCCTTTTTAATATCTATGTTGCACTGCTGGCTAGGATGATCAGGTCCCTGGGTTTCTCTGCTATTTCCTATGCCGATGACACGCAGATCATTGTCTCAGTGACAGGCTCACCCATTGACACCATGGCACAATTTCATACCTGCCTTCGTCAGGTTGGTGACTGGATGGCCGCCAACTGTTTAAAACTTAATACGAGTAAAACGGAGGTCTTACTCTTCGGTGCCCACACCAATTTCTGGTCCCCCGATCTTTGGCCTTTGGAGTTGGGTCCGTTACCAACGCCAGTAATCAAGGCGAAGAATTTGGGAGTCATATTTGACTCTAAACTCTCGTTTGAAAGTCATGTTAATCAGGTTACTTCACTTTCCTTTTACATCTTAAAGCTTCTGAGAAAGATTCTCCCATTCATTCCAGCTGAGCTACGTAAACTAGTGGTCTCAGCACTTGTTCTATCTAGAGCAGACTATTGTAATGGGCTTTTTATCAATCTTTGAAAAAAGTGCCTGACTAAATTACAGGTGGTGCAGAATGCTGCGGCACGGCTCTTGCTTAACATCACAAGACATAAATCTGTTTCTAGGGCGCTCAAAGATCTACATTGGCTTCCAGTTAAGAAACTAATTGAGTTTAAGGCTCTGTGTATTGCTTTTAAGGCCACGCATGACATAGGGCCCGGTTTCTTAAAACGGAATCTACAACCTTACATCCCAGTCCGTCATCTTCGTTCATCCCTTGCCCATGATCTGATTGTTCCCAGGGTCAAAAAATGTTCCTGGGGTGGAAGAAGTTTTCAGGTAGGTATGACCAAATTATGGAACTCTCTCCAAATGAGGTTGAAACAAGAAACCCATCTGTTGGCCTTCAGGAAGGATTTGAAGACATGGCTGTTCAGTCTCTAAGGTGCTTTCGAACCGCATAGTTTAATCCTGTCTGATGAGCAAGCGCCTTGACACCCTCGGGTTAATGTTTCGCGCTTTATAAATTTCCATTTCATTTCATTCATTCCATTTCATTTCATCACTTGCATCTACCGCAACAATCTGCTAGTGAAACAAACCGTTTCCCTATCCTACTGCCAATACTTGTGCATTGACATTGCAAGTAATACCAGACCCATATGCAAACTTCATGCGATCTATTATCCACCGGGAGACAACTTACCATTCATTGAGCAAATCATGGAAGCCATCACAACCAACGCTGGTCATAAAGTTACCCATATCTTCCTTGGAGACTTTAAAATACACTGGAATGACCTAAATGACTTGGCAGTGAACAGTTTTAAAACCTTTCTTGCCAACCTTGACCTGTTCCAATTCTGCGACGGCCCTACACACAACAAGGGTGTGACCTTAGACCTTCTCATTGCAAGGGAGGATAACATCCATCTCAAAACTATTGTCTCTTGCCACTGGACAGATCATCATTGTATCATCTTCCGCGTCAATGATGCTGTGAATATAAAAAAAAGCCCAACTAAAGAAACCCAAATAACGGAAAAGATACATGCAGAACAAAAACCTGAATGATCTGACTTCCCTCAGCAACAACACCCTCCCCTCCCAGGCAGACATGATAGACATCCAAGCCTTACAGATCACTACAATACCTCCATACTGAACATCCTCGACTTCAATTGCACCCTTACAACTAAAAAGAATATCCACCAAAGTTTCAAAACCATGGTTCAATGACAGTCTAAACGCAGAAAGACGCATGCTATGACTAGCTGAACGAGCTTGGAAACTCTGTCTATGGAACATCTAAAACACTTAGATCTGTGAGAAACACTTATAATAAATGTGTCAGAAGTTTGAAAGCAAATTTCTTTAGAACCCAGCCAGATCTAGCCAAAAACCAACCTAAAATGCTCTTTGAACTGATGAAACAACAACTGAATAATCAACCCAACCCATCTATAATCGAAACCAATATGCTGCCCAACTGCAAGGAACTTGCCTCCTTCCAGGGAAAAACGGAAACAATCAAAAATGACCTGCGGACAGCAAGGGAACTCCTTCTGGTTATACCGCCTATCAGCCTCCCGTCCTCACGAATATCGGAGTCACCTGGTCTCACAGGGCACCCACCCAAAAATAACACTTCTTGGAATACATTTAAACCTTCAGCGAAAAGAACATTCATAACATCCTTGCAGCGATTAAACACTCAAACCACTTCAACGACCCATTACCATCAAAGACTCCTAGGAGATCAAATCCTCTTTACTTCCACATTAGACCAAGATAGTAAATGCTTTACTTAAGCAAACATCTATCCCGGACTGCCTAAAAGTAGGCCAGGTAACCCCTATTCTGAAAAAAACCACCGCATATCACTCAGAATCAAACAACTTCCGCCCTATTTCCAAAATTCCAACTTTAGCTAAGCTAATGGAAAAATGCGTTCAGGTCCAACTTTGCAACCACATTGATCATTTCCAACTTCTTGACCAATTCCAGTCTGTCTTCCGACAAGGCCACAGCACTGAATCGGCTATCATGCACATAGTGGACGACTTGCAAAAAATATTGGATCAGAACGAATCCTACCTCTTTAATCCTCCCATGCTAATCATCTGCATTTGATATGGTTAAACCTGACAGTCTCCTAGACTTACATGAACGGAGGATGGGGCTTTCAGGTCCGTACTAAATTGGTTCACCTCCTTTCTCCACAACAGAACTCATAGAATCAAGGTTAACTAGTCCCTGTCAAATGCCACACCGGTAATGTTAGGGATCTCACAGGGGGCCTCTCTCTCACCCATGCTCCTCAGTCTGTTCATGGAGCCCCTAGCTAAAGTCTTGAATTCCTCCAACACCTATTATCACATGTATGCTGATGACACTTAATTGTACTTGAAAATCTCTCCCTCAGAAGATATTAGGTCCTTCAACACAACTCTACTCAAAACCCAAAATTGACTAACACACAACCACCTCAAACGTAATGCCATAAAAACTGAATTCCTCCTAATTGGTCCACCCAATAACTCGCCCAAGATCAATCTATGGATGAATCATCTAATGGCTCTTAACTGCTCACCACACATTATAGACTCCACGAGATCCCTGGGAATAACTCTGGACAAGAACCTGAACATACAGGAGCACGTCAGTACCGCCATCAAAGGAGAGAACTACCAATTTAACATTTTAAGGAAACTAAAACCCTTCTTCGCTCAGGATGACTCAGCGGTGCAGGCCCTAGTTATTACCAAGTTGGATTATGGAAGTGCAACTCTTGTGGCCTTCCTAGATCCAAGTTGGCACCTCTAAGGGCCTCTCTCAATGCTGCTGCCAGGCTCATCACAGGATCATAAAGGAACAATCACATCTCCCCGGATCTTAAAGCCCTGGCTCCCATATGAGACAAGGATACAGTTAAAATTTGCTTGCATGACCCATAAAGCTGTTTCATTACAACACCCGAAGGTACTTGGCACAAAAACTAGAATTATCTGGTGGATGCAGATCTTCTAGAAGCACCAGCACATTGGTACTGAAACCACAGAAATTCCATAAAAAGAAAATGTGTAGCAGAGCCTTCTCAGGTATTGACCCGAGAATTTGAAACTCCCTACCACGTGAAATCAGATTGGTTCCCTCAACTGCTTCTTTCAAAAAAGAGGTTAAATTACTACTTATGAATGCATTTCTGCCCTAGATCATAAAATTCATCTCAAGATCCACATGGAATACTTCAGCTTCCCCCTGGGCACAACCCTCATTTATAGACCACCAGGACCCTTACCAATTTTTTCAGCAAGCATCACAGACTTTGTGGGCCCCCACATCATCGATACCAGCACCTTCATCCTCCTCAGAGACCTCAACTTTCACCTAAAAGACTGCACTGACTCGAATTCTACGGCACTTCTAGAAAACTCTGGAAACCTTGGCATCAGCCAGCATGCTGCCAATCCCACCTACACTGTAGGACACCTTTTGGTCCCAATTTTCTCACTCAGCAACATCACAGTTGACAAGCCAGAAACTATGACCTGAATAGACCACTCACTTGTCAGTTCCGTAATACCAATCCTGCACCAACACAGACTAAATAGCACTGAAAACATCCACTGCAGGTGGAAAAGCATCTCAGAAGAGAAGTGGTCTTCTGCCCACTCTGAGCAAATGCCTGAGCACACCAGTAACTTGCCAAAAGCCATCAAGAACCTCAACAGCTGGATCACTGCATGCACCAACCCCCTGGCTCCCCTCAAACTCAACCCAATGGCAAGAGCCCAACCAGAGACCAGCTTGTACACAGAGGAACATGGACTGATGAAATAGCAAAGCAAGCAACTGGAGCACAAATGGAGAACAAGTCAAGACACAGCAGATAAAGACATCTTCAAATCAGTCCTAAGATGCTACCACCATCAGATACAGAACACCAAGCGCACAGCTCTTGCAGATACATTGACGCCTGGACTAACAGCAGCAAGGAAATCTTCTCCATCATCAAAGATTTCACGGCTCCTCCTGCCTCCTCCAGCAACCTCACCCCCTCACAAGACCTTTTCAATAACCTCTCAGAATTCTACTGTAACAAAATCACTGCCATATACAGCAACTATGACCCTCACTCTAACCCCATCACCATCGCAATTCAACTTCCCATCACGACTAATGAAAAAATCCTGACCTCAAGGCCTGCCTTCACTGCCATGAAAACCATCCACTCAGTGCCCCTGCTCAAGTAACCATCTGCTGACCCAGCCACCTTTTCCAACTACAGACCTACCTCTCTCCTACCATACTTGCCAAAGTAAGGAGAAAGGAGAAACAAATCAACTGATGAGGCAAGGCCTCATCGACCACCTCAGAAACCACCCACCTCCTCCATGCCACAAAGTCCGGATTCAGTCCCAACCACAGTGTAGAAACAGCACTCATTGCCGCCACAGACAACATCTGCATGACCCATGACAGAGGAGACACTGTAGCCCTCATTCTCCTAGAACTCTCTGCAGCATTTGACATGGTCTCACACCCCATCCTTATCAGTCACCTGCACAAAACTGGTATCCAAGGACTGGCTCTCCGCTGTATCTGCTCCTTCTGAGCGGATAGAACACAAGCTGTCAGCCTGGCACCTTACTCCTCGGAAGAAACAAACTCATCTGCTGAGTGCCTCAAGGTTCAATGCTCAGTTCCAACTTCTTCTACTCATATATGATACAGCTGTCCAACATCATTCACACACCCAACATCAACATCCTCTCATTTGCTAATGCCACACAACTCACACTCTCCCTCTTGGACAGGACTCTAACACAAGAAGCAAGTTCAAGCCTGCATGACCGAAGTTGCTAACTGGATGAAAGTCAACTGTCATAAGCTAAACACCGACAAGACAAAACTAGAGATCTTTAGCAAGAACCCCTCACCATGGGACTCCAAGTGGTGGCTGGCCAAACTATCCACTCACACTAAGAACCCAGTCCAGGAGCCTCAGAATAATCAAGAGCAAACTGGACATGAGTCAATGCCGTCACAGTATCCTGCTTCCTGAAAATGCAGAGGAAGATCTTCAAATGGCTTCCAAGCAACACTAGAAAAATTGTCACTCACGCCCTAGTCACCAGCAAGTTCGACTATGGGAACACCCTCTATGCCGGTCTCACCAAGCACCTTACTAGAGGACTACAAACCCGGCATGCAGATTTACCCTAAACCTCACACATAGAACTCACACCACACCTCAGGGAACTCCACTGACTCCAGATACACAAACACGCTCAGCTCAAACTACTCGCACACACATTAAAGGCACTATGTCACGTGGCCCATAGGGACATTGTCGTTTTTCACTAAGTTAGCATGAGCACGTTGCAGCTTGTCTGCTGCTTTGCGCACGTTACTACACACCTTTATTTTTGCAATAATTTCAATGACTACTTTCACATGAGAACTCATCACTGTGTTCATTCTCTGCTTGTTCCTGGGATTTTGACTGAACATTATGTGCAAGGTCGAACAACAATGCCCCTTGTTATTTTGTTCTGGCCAGACCTTAGCCCTTAGACAAAACATACCGATGCAGCTGTTTGGACAGCGTACTTGGGTTTTTAGTGGGGTACACGAATAGGTGACACTTGGAGGGACCTTTCCAGGGAGAAGAACGAGACAGCACCTATGATGTAGATCTACCACCTATAGGCTAAGGTATGGGGTCTGCTGACAAAGCCCAGAGATCTTCTATTATATAATATTACTTTTTCTTAGCAAGGGGAGGGAGGGTAGGCACTATAGTCCTTTCTCCATTATCTTTTTATGACGACATCTCCCTTCATGATATATGGACTAGCTGCTATGCTGACTGTTTTTGGACTATGCATTTTTCTGCTTGTTGTGGCACGTATACTGCATGTTAGGGCACGTTAGATAAAATAAATGTTTAAACTATTTTGTCTCTGTCAGATCTTATTGTGGACCAGTACAAGAGAGTGAGCGAAAGGCTGTGTCTTGTTACCGCGATTTCTAAGAGATCTGCGAGTGTTGTGTTCTGGGGTGTCTAATCATTTGTTTCGCTGTGAGTGGGGGAAGCAAGTGAGACAATATAGCTAGTCGGTCCTGGGTACTAAGGTGGTAGGAAGACCCAGTCCCTATACACCAAGGTGCCATATTGCTGCGCATAGTTCTGTATTTGTGCGGAATCCCTGCAACATGGCGCGCCAATGTTTGGTCTGGTACTTATTCACTAAACCCCTGAGTAGCGCTTGTGCTTGTCCACAATACCCTCTCACCGGTTTCCAGAGATGTCCCGGGTGTGAGGGATTAGCTTCCTATATTTGTGTTTTATAGGTTTTTCAAGCTTGAAATTCAAAAGATTTTGTTTCTCTTTCTGACCCGTTTTTGCACTACCATTCTACTGGTTTATCCTTTTTCGTTTTAATATGGCAGTTGCTATTGCGCCACCTAACCGCGTGGCAGTTACAGCATTCTTGACTAAACGTGGAGTCCCCGTAGCAGGGGCTAATATTTTTGTTGTTGAAGTTCAGTTGACAGCCTGGGAGCATACCATCTGGTTTAATGGCACCCTTCCTCATCCTGTTTCTGTGGTCCGATTAGGCCCCTTATCTGTCGATGGTGCCACTTGGACCGTTTTGGCTGGTTTTACACCGCATCCAAATTATCTTAATGTTACACTCATAGATCTATGTCAGTTATATACAACCCTGATTCATATACACAGAAGTGTGATACAGTTTATGTTGCGTGAGATTCAAGTGACTCCGGCTGGAGCTGCTCCTTCTCCGCCTAGACACGGCGGTGGCCTTGTCATAAGCCTTGTCATTGTTAATTCAGTGATGGGATAACATCCTCAGAATATAGATGATTTACAATATTGGCTTGCAGAAACATTTGAGCAACTCAAGACTGTTTTTCCACATACTACACTTGTTGAGAAACACAGGATCCTGACAATGAATTTACCCAGTGGTATTATTCCCACTTTGGCTGATTGCACCACCTGGGGAACGGTGTTTGCTTCAGTGTATACACTGTGCTTTGGCACCCCCTCCATGAGCGTTCTACCGAGCGTTCTAAAGAAGGTACAGGATGAACACGGGGCTGGTCCAGCCCTGAAATTGGAGATGAAATTAGTGGGAATGTTCCCTATTGTCGCCGATATGATTCTGGCCAACATTAAAGGTGAAGCAGTTTGCTTACAAGTACGCCAATACCTATCGGCCGTGGCGGACATAGACCGGCAGCAGCAGTTGCCGATTATTATTGCTGAGGTGTATACATCATTAGGACGCAATAGTTTCGGAGTAAGACCTTTTACTCAGATACAGAACAACCTCCCTCCTGAAAAGGAGGGATGCCTAGTCTTTCCTGAAAAGGCTTGGAATAAGAATCAGCAGCAGGAGCAACAGAAGCCGGGTTCTTGTGCAGGTTCGCCTCCACTTGACACTTCTGAGTGTAGATATGATTTGCGTGACCGCTCTAAAATTAAGACACCTGAGCGGTTCCAGGTTCCTGATCCTCGTTCTCCTGGTTCCTTTCAAGAATCGTCAGATCAACAGTTCAGCGGGGGTGAATGACAGGATCGCAAAGAAGGCGAGTCTGTGCAAGCTAGACGCGACCCGCAGCGCCAATTTTATGTAAAAGTCAAGCAGGGGGAACCACACCAATATCGTGCCGCATTTCAGAAGAAAAAAGTTGCTGCTTTGACTGCAAAGTATGCCTCAGACGGTGAGAATCCTGCTTCTTGACAGGAGTTGGGCGGTAACCCTCCTGGACAGTGCAGCAGAGGTTACCGTAGTGCAGCAGACACTCCACCAGCATCTGGAGGTGAAAGCAACTGACACTTTTATTACCATAGAAACAGCTGATACTCGAGTCGCTCCTCCAGATGGACTTTACAAAGTGACCCTCCAAATTGAAGGTGATATTAAATGCCGAATTAAAGCAGTTTTTTTGGAAAACCTCACTTCTTTTTATGACATTTTATTGGCGGAGGTTGATTGGCCTCCCCCATTTGTACGAGTGTCCTCTAGAGGGGAGGAAGTTATTTTACCAAGTTTTTCAAAATATGTCCGTGATGATGAAAAAATGGGTTATGCCTCCAAGTGGGCTTTAGCCTTAGCCCCAGCATTATATCGCAATCAGGCAGGTTGGGACGAGGGTTCTCCAGTTCATGTGATTCCTTTGCATTCTACACCTCAGCCCCAACCACAGTATCCAATCAAATGTAACGCAAAATTGTCCGTCAGTGAAATCTTGACACAGTTGGAATACCAGGGTGTGATTGAACCCTGTGTTTCCTCAATGAATAATCCTCTTTTTCCGATATTGAAACCGGACGGTTCATATCGCATAGTTTTAGATTATAGACATTTAAACAGTCGTGTTCACCTTTAGAGTTCAGAACACACATAGCTCTGCATTAGTGAATAACATTGTTCGCAAAAAATACAAAACAACCTTGAATATTTCCAATGGATTTTTCAGTCACTCTCTGGCTCCTGAAAGCTGGATTTGACCGCATTCAGTGCGTTGGGCAATCAGTGCCGATATGCAAGATTGCCTATGGGATATAAGAATAGCCCTGGTGGGTTTGCGGCCCCCATAGTATCCCTTTTGCATGAGGTTGACCCTGATGCCGTCTCATACGTCGATGACATATACTTGACGGATGATGAATTACAACCGCATCTCTTGCGTGTGGACCGCATTATCACACATTTTGCAAACTTTCGTTACAAATTCAATTTTGCTAAGTCTCATATCGCATTCTTGGTAGTTCTTTTTCTTGGTTACAAACACAACAAGGTAGAGGGTTGGCCCCCCACTTTCTGGAGAAATGTGCTCAATTGCAACCTCTATCTACACTTAAAAAATTGCAATCTTTGCTGGGTTTTTTGAATTTCGGGAGGATATACATTCCTGATTATGCACAGTGTATCAGACCTCTGTACTCATTGATACAACCTTCTTTTTCGGCTTCCTGTTGGCTTCCAGAACATACAGAAATTCTTCGGTCTTTGCAGTCTGATCTGCTTGCGACCAACTGCTTGTTAACACGTGACAATTCTATTAATTTGGTCATACGGATTGTACCGGGCGCGTTAGGTTTTACTTACTTGACGTTCAATGAGGGGGACACTGTCCCCATGGCTTATAAATTGCATTTGTATACTCCTGCTGAGATGCATTTGTCTTCTACAGAATTTTTTTGACAGCTGTCCAGATGGCGATTCTTAAGGAACGCTCTTTGGCTCAAAGTAAATGCATTTTCATGGTTTCACTGGTACCTGCTTTAGAAGCAGTTATGAAGGCTAGTGTCCCGAATTCTAAAGCCTTGCTTCCACGTTGGATACAATGGGATAGTTCTTTGATGTCGGCTGATGTCAATTTTATCTTTGATCCTTCTTTACAGACGCAGGAGTTTTTACAGTATGAACATGTTCATCCTCCTCCTCTATCATTACTCCCACTTGATCAGTACAAATGCATTATTTACACTGATGGATCTGCGCAGCCCGCCATTGGCTCTAAACCTGCTTATTCTGCTGCCTGCGCGATTGTCACAGGGCAGATTGTTGATGGTGAATTTAAATCATCCTTGGTGCACACGCAGTGTCTTGGTGATAGTACAGCTCAATTGGCAGAGCTACGTGCTTTGGTTTTGATTCTTGAATTTGCTGATCCGGATGTTCCTACTCTTGTAGTATGCGATTTGTTTTACTGTGTACAATCCTTCAATGACAACTTGTTCTTCTGGACACAAAATGATTTTCATGATTCTAAAGGTAGCGCAATTAAGCATTAAACGCTTTGGGTTAAAGTGGCCGCTCTTAAGGAGCACTTGCCACTCACACATGTTATCCATACTTTGGGCCATCAACGTGTGGGAGCACAAGCTGTTGGTAATTCACTGGCTGATGAGGCAATCAAATCTGCAGTAGCCACTTGTTCCGTAGCAGCTGTGACTAGGTCTATGACTAAAATTGATGGTGATATTCTAGCAGCTATTGTGGCAACGAAAGAGGGAACAGAGTTTCCCCAAGGGTTTCCATACCGTTATTCATATCACATGTCTCCCGATCAAGTCCCATTTGCAAGAAAAACAATGCCCCTTGTTATTTTGTTCTGGCCAGACCTTAGCCCTTAGACAAAAAATACTGATGCAGCTGTTGTTTCGACAGCGTACTTAGGTTTTTAGTGGGGTACACGAATCGGTGACACTTCGATTGGGACCTTTCCAGGGAGAAGAGAGAGACAGCACCTATGATGTAGATCTACCATCTATAGGTTAAGGTATGGGGTCTGCTGACAAAGCCTAGAGATCTTCTATTATATAATACTTCTTCTTAGCAAGGGGAGGGAGGGTAGGCACTATAGTCCTTTCTCCATTGTCTTTTTATGATGACATCTCCCTTCATGATATATGGACTAGCTGCTATGCTGACTGTATTTGTACTATGCATTTTTCTGCTTGTTGTGGCACGTATACCTCATGTTAGGACACGTTAGTTAAAATAAATGTTTTAAACTATTGTGTGTCTGTCAGATCTTATTGTGGACCAGTAAAAGAGAGTGAGCGAAAGGGTGTGTCTTGTTACCGAGATTCCTGAGAGATCTGGGAGTGTTGTGTTCTGGGGTATCTAATCATTTGTTTCTCTGTGAGTGAGTAGGAGAGCAAGTGAGACACTATAGCTAGTCGGTCCAGGGTTCGTGGGTACTAAGGTGGTAGGAAGACCCAGTCCCTATACACCAAGGTCCCATATTCCTGCGCATAGTTCTGTATTTTTGCAGAATCCCTGCAACAACTACACACCTCAGGTCCCACCTACCTGAACAGTTGCCTCTCCTTCCACAACCACACGGAAAACTCCACTCCACAGGACTCCTACTTGCACACATCCCCCGCATACACAGAACCAGATCAGGACAGGTGTTCTCTTGCATTACTCTTAAGGGGTGGAACAGCCTCCAACTCCACATCAAAGCCGCCTCCTCTTTTTGAATTCCACAAAAACCTAAAGACCTGGCTTTTCAATTAATTATTTCAAAAATCAGAGAGAGGAGAGAGAAGCAGAGATTCATTCAGCTTCCCGGACTGGTTATTAAATAATCAAAAAAGGTTTTACAGAGCCTCTTGGAAAAAGTGCGATGAAGACCCTCAGCCACACTGTCACGACAGCAGTATATCTTGGTTCTCCGCTTATTTGATTAAGTGGGATGAATCATCATTGGGTCTCAGCACCTGAGTGTCCCATTCTCCAGGTGTTCATCATCCTCCACCAGGAGGGAGACTGTCTGGTATGCGACAGTTGTGAATGGGAAGTGTGCAGAAATAAAAATGTAAGAAATATCTTCTCTCCTGTGTAGATTGTCTTTATTTTCACAGAGAAGGGATAAGATTAAAAAGGCGGGCGGTGCTTGATTGGATGATTATGGATCCAATGTACCTTGAAAAACGTTGGTTGACATTTTCAGACTGTCGCCCCTATGGGTCGGAAGGCTTTCTTCAGGACCAGAGTATCCAGCCATCTCAGGTCTAGAGGGGCTATGTGTGTGATAAGAATGGTAAGTGGATTTGCTCACCCTAATAAGTCAACAGGTTATATTTTAGGTCTGTTAACATGTGGTTATAGGCCAAATTTTGGTATATAGCTGTGGAGCACAAAGAGAAAGAAGTTAATGACTCACTTATTTAGCAGTTGGTTATTTACGCAAGACAAATTTAAATAAATTTAAATAGGCTTATTGACTATCGAGAAGACATGGCTCGGATTAGTATTTGGGGAAAGAGTTCTATCCTTTACTTAGTGTGCTTGTTAGTTATAAAGCAGCTGAAAGTGGTGACCATCGGTTGTCAAAACAATGAACAATTTTAGACAACAGTGAACTTAGTTAATGTGAAGTAGAAGATTAAATAGTGAAGAACCTGTGCTGGAGAGCCAGCGCATAACATATTGTTGGAAGGTTGCTGACTACATCAACGTGCCTCTGTGAGGATAATCGTGTAATGTGGAAAGCTCGAGGAAAGAGGTTATAAATAGTTTAAGTTTTACCTGAGATCTAAGAGGGGCTTCTCAGTTCCATGAAGCCAGCAATGCAGCTTGTAGTCCTACTGTGTGGGATTTCATATGGCAGGTGCTGCAGCTGTCCTCGTTGCCCCAGAACCGGAAGGAGATTCAGAAGGCGGGACTCTATTTTTGTGGTCCTGCAAGCAATCGAATTGGTCAGGTTATGATATGGCTATGTTGCTTAGAAACGGTCTTCTCATTGTCGGCGCGAGGGCCAGACAAGCTCTTTAAGTCCGTTTGGAAATAAACTGGCATGGGTACATGGTTACATTTTCGGACTGTAAAAAAATGCGGGTATTTTTAGCTGCGGCTAATGAATCCAGTGGGGGAGAAAAACCTCATCCTACTGCGTTATGGGTAATGTAGTTTACTTAGTTAATTTGGTAGATGGTGGTGAGGTACTATGTTCCTCTGATTCGTAGGGAATATATTGTGATGTTACACTCAAATAGGGTCACAATTTTTTTTAAAGTGCTCTAATGTGCTTAATCACATATTGCTACTTTTGGTGGTCAGTTCAACATGTGATGTTCAATTTTACATGCCCGTGGTGATTTCTTGGTATGTATTTATTTCAGGAAAGATGACCAGGGGATAGTATCATTTAGTCCCTGGTCAAATGTCCTTAAGCGGTACACCCACCTCTGTTCTTTCTCAAACAGGATGCATTCCACATTCTCTTGAGCAGTATCTAAAATCTCTAAAATGATCCACCGTAGGTCAACTATTGAGTGTTGTTCAGTTATGTAGTGGCGGCTCATCTTGGTGGTTGATTTTTCTGCATCGGATATTGCTGTGATGCTCCCCAATGCATTGTTAAAATTGGCGACAAGTCATTCCAATGTAATTTATATTACAGGGGCATGTGATCATGTAGACTGTGACTTGAGTTGCAGTTTGTATGGCATCTCAAATCTTTGGTAAGTTGCAATAACTTAGTTGGTTGAGTGAGATGGCAGACTAGGCAGGAGCTGCGGGGATAGTGGCCTGTGACGGGGGTCAAGCCCCCGGTGGAAAGTACGGTTTCTCTTACTTTCTTTTTTTGTGGTGGTCTAGTGTAAACTAGTGTGTCACAAATATTTTTACTTCTTCTGCTGGTGAATCTTGGTTTGGGCCACTGAAGAGTACCTGAGTTAAGTATGTGCCAATGTTTGTTAATAGCTTGTTTTACCTGATTGGTGCAGCTGTTGTATGCGGTTACACAAGTGAGGATATCTTTGTCTTGATTTCTTTTGACAGTCTCTAAGAGGCTGTCACGGTTCTGGTTTAGGGCTCTTTTTTGACATTAAGATATTATTTTGTCTGGGTAGTCTCTCTCTTAGTTTCATGGTGAGGACTTGTGCTTGTTGTTTGTAATCTTTTTTTCACTGTAATTCCTCTTGATACGGAGAAATTGGGTAAAGGATAGGTTTTCTCTCACAGGGTGAGGATGAAAACTGTTGAAAGATAGACTGATTGTCACTGTTGGATTATAATAGGTTTTAGTTTTCACACTATTATCTTCTGCAAAGCTGGTGATGTCCAAGAAGTCCAAAGTAGTACGGTTGGCTGTGTAAGTAAATTTCAAAAATTCATCACATTAGTTTAGCCAAGAGTGGAAATCTGATAAGTTCTCTTTAGTGCCTTTCCAGATCATAATGACATCTTATATATATATTTTTTCCAGAATAGGATCGTACTTATGTATGGGTTGAGATTGTTAAGAACATATTTTTCTTCAAAAGTGCTGACGTATATAACCCTGCCAGACTTGGGGCGAAAGTGCTGCCCACCGAAGTCCAGTGGGTTTTTAAATATAGGGTACCTTCATACTCAAAGAAATTTTCTGTAAGAAAGAGGCAACAGCATTCAAGGATGAAATGCCTGTGAGTGTGAAAAGTCCAATTCTGTTTGGAAAGAATTTCTTCAATTGTTTTCAACGTTGCTTCTTGGGGACGACTGGTGTAAAGACTTTCAACATCTAATCCAACTAGTAGTTCAGTTTCGAGGTCATATTCAATGTCTTTTAGTTGGTTCAGAAGAACTCGGGTGTCCTTGAGATAGGTTGGAGTCTTTTGCAGAGTGGGTCTGAGAAACAATTGTAAATTGTGATAGGGGTTCAAGGATTGAGTTAGTCCCTGACACAATTGGGCGCCCAGGATGTGGGGTTCTGTTTTTGTGAATTTTCGGTAATGAATAAACGTATGGTATTGTTGGGATTCTAGCTCGTAGAAAATCTGACTCTTTCGTAGAGATCCATGAATTTATTTCTGTTTCTTCCACCAATATATTGATGATGTTTTTTAATCTTATGGTGGGATCCTAATTGAAGTTCTGTAGAATTTGTAATTAGCCAAAAGGTCCAGACATTGTTGATTGTAATTTTCTGCTGTTAATGGCACTATGCCTCCCCCTTTTTCCACTGGTTTTATGATCAGGTTATCTTCCTTGAGTTGGTCCAGTGCTATACGTTCTTTCTTTGTTATGTTGACAAATGGTTTGTTGGTAGTGTTCAAGCACTCACTTTCTTTAACCCTTTCGGTGCTCATGACGGCCTGGAGCCGTCATGATGCACAGTGGGAGTGTGCTCATGATGGCTCCAGGCCGTCATGGTACCCACCCACGGGGGAAGCGCTGGCGCTCCCCCCACGGGTGTCCGATTTCGCCCCCACAAAGGGGGATGGCAGCGGAAGAGTTTCTGCTGCCACCCCCGACCCCCCCATGGGAATCCCATGACGTCAGCGCGCACAGCGCATGCTGACGTCATCAGGAAGTCCCAGACGCTCTGGAAGCCATTTGCTTCCAGGCGTCGGAGAGAACAAGGTAGGTTTCCTTGTTCCTGGGGGGGTTTGCGCAATGCATCGAGGCATCGGGGAGAGGAAAGAGATTTTCCTCTCCCCTGATGTCTCTTTGCATGGCATTTCTGCTTCAGAATCGCGCACAGCGGAAATGCCCCCACTAGCACCAGGGATTTATTTTATTTCAATGGAAGCGACCCCTTGGGCAAGGGTCGCTTCCAAAGGGGAGCATTTTTTGTTGATGTTTTTCTGCCCCCCCTGGGGGCAAATTGGCCCGTTTTTTCAGCCGTTTTGCCCCCAGAGGGGGCAGAAAACCCCACTAGCCACCAGGGTTTTGTTTTGGGGGCATTTAAATTTAGATGGAAGCGACCCCTTGGGCAAGGGTCGCTTTCAAAGGGGAGCATTTTATCTGGATGTTTTTCTGCCCCCCGTGGGGGCAGATCAGCCCATTTTTTTGGCCTTTCTGCCCCCAGGGGGGGGCAGAAAACCCCACTAGGCACTAGGGATGGCATTTATTTTTAAATGGAAGCGACCCCTTGGGCAAGGGTCGCATCCAAAGTGAAGCAAATTGTTTGGATGTTTTTTCGCCCCCCCCTGGAGGCAGATTGGCCCTTTTTGGGGTTTTCTGCCCCCAGGGGGGGCAAAAATCCCACTAGCCACCAGGGATTAATTAATTTAAATGGGAACAACCCCTTGGGCAAGGGTCGCTTCCAAAGGGGCTCAAAATTTGTGCTGTTTTTTCTGCCCCCCAGGGACAGATTTGCCCATTGCTTTGGCCTTTCTGCCCCCCCCTGGCCCACTAGGCCCTAGGGATTGTGTTTTTTAATGTGTGGAAGCGACCCCTTGGGCAAGGTTTGCTTCCAAAGGTGGTTATAATTTGTGGATGTTTTTTTCTGCCCGCCCCCCCTGGTGGCAGTCGGTTCTTTTTTTGGCCTTACTGCCCCCGGGTATGGGGGGGCAGAAAACCCCAGTAGACACGAGGATTTTTTTTTATAGGTAATAGAAGCGACCCTTGGCCAAGGGTCGCTTCCAAGGGGATTAAAATATGTTTGTGTATTTTCTGCCCCCGACAGATCTGCCCCTTTTTGGTCTTTCTGCCCTAGGTGGGAGGGGAAGGCAGAAAACCCTACTAGGCACCAGGGATCTATTTTTTTTTTTTCAAGGGGCGGCAAATATCTGTCTGTTTTCTGCCCCACCTGGGGACAGAGTGGCTTGGTAGAAAACCCCACCTAATCCTCATTTTTCTCAGCCCTATTTGAAGGCCCATCTGGCAGATTGACCATTTGGGTAGTGACATTGTGTGTTATAATTTTAATTGTATTATTGTTTGTGAAATGTAATAGTAATTTTTATTTCTCTGTTTTATTCTAGTTCAAGGCTTTTGCTCTTTAGACTGTTCCAGGTTGCGGTTTTGTTACTGCTGGTTCTGCAGCTTCTGTAGCTGCATGTGCTTGGTAAGAGAATTTTTTGTACTATTTACTCTAAATTAGTTTAATTTCCCTACATGAATGTGTTTTTTGCAAATGGTGTAATAGCAGTATGTTTGGCTTCTGTGTTTTGAGTGTCAAAATCTGTTTGCATTAGTGCTCGATGTGTACTTTGTTGTCTTATGAGTAATTGGTTTTGTTTTTTCTTTCTAGTGGGATATCGTTGCTTTTTTCTGTGTCTCTGCAGAGTAGGTGCTGGTGAGTGTAGCTATCTTTGGTAAGAGAGTTATATTGTTTTTGAGTATATAGATCTTTGTGCTAAAGCCACACTTTGTTTATTACTTATATCGCAGTGTTAGTTGTTGTTGACTTGTTTGTGCGCCTCCTTTCTTAGTAAGGATAATGGCTAGCCGCAGGATTACTGCTCAGCAGGTTGTTGGTATGCTTTTTGAGTCTTCCTCTGACCATGGTTCAGAGACTGACTCTGATTCTGAGGCAGAGGTGGGAGGGGAAGATTCAGGCAGTGAGTTCTCTCCACATGGAATCATCGGATGATGAAGCTACTCTCAGTGCGGATGAAGTGCCTGTGTTAGAGGAGGACATTGATGTGCCGATAGTGTGGCAAGAGGCATCTGGGCTGCAAGGCTTCCTGTTGGTATAGTGCGGCAAGAGGCATCTGGGCTGCAGCCTGGGGCTGCAAGGCTTCCCGTTGAAAGTGCTGACCTCTGGGTTGCCCCAGGCATGGTGCAGCCGGCATTGCCAGACTTTACTGGTGTTCCAGGGAGTAGAGTGAATTTTTTTTTCAGTTGTTTATGGACGATGTATTTTTGGCAGAGATTGTTGAGCAGACTAATTTGTATGCCGAACAGTTTTTGAGGGAATACAGTGCCAGCCTTAAGCCCCACTCTAGGGCTAACCGGTGGACTCCCACAAATCTGGAAGAGATGAAGAAGTTCTTGGGTTTAACTTTTTTGATGGGCTTGCTAAGGAAGCCATCAATGTCTTCATATTGGTCTACTAGTCCCTTGATGGCAACGGCTATATTTCCGGCAGTCATGATAGGTATTTGCTTCTGCTTCGGATGCTGCATTTTGTCGATAATGGTTTAGCGTTGGCACGAGATCACCCTGATTGTGACCGTCTTTTTAAGATTCGGCCTGTCCTTGATCACTTTGTTGATCGATTTTCTGAGATCTATGCTCCAGGAAACGAAATAGCAGTGGATGAGTCTTTGGTGTTGTTCAAGGGCCGCTTGGTTTTTAGGCAATACATTCCTAGTAAGAGGGCACGCTATGGAATTAAGCTGTATATGCTGTGTGACAGTAGGACTGGATAGGTCTTTAATTTCAGGGTGTACACCGGTAAGGAATCCAGGATTAACCCCCTGGTTGTCCGTCCACTTTTGGAGTGACTGAGAAAATTGTGTGGGAACTTGGTAGAGGACTTTTTAACAAAGGCCACCATTTATATGTAGATAACTTCTACACTGGTGTGCGGTTGTTCAGGGAATTGGCCAATCAATCAATCAGGGAATTGTAAGTGCGCTACTCACCCGTGAGGGTCTCAAGGCACTGAGGGGGGGGGGTCCGCAGATCTGTTTAGCCGAAGAGCCAGGTCTTGAGGGTCTTCCTGAAGGTGTTCAGGGAGGGGGTGCATCTGATGTCTGCCGGTAGCTCGTTCCAGGTCTTGGCTGCAATGTGAGAGAAGGATCTTCCGCCTGCTCTGGCTCTGTGGATGCGCGGGGTTTCGGCCAGTGCAAGGTTGGAGGTTTCTTTTGGGTACGTGGAAGTTGATTCTGTTGTTGAGGTATTTGGGTCCGTTGTTGTGTAGGCATTTGTAGGCGTGAGTGAGGATTTTGAAAGTGACTCTTTTCTCCACGGGGAGCCAGTGGAGACTTCGTAGGTGTTGGCTGATGTGTTCGTAGTCGGGGGATGCCGAGGACAAGTCTGGCGGCGGTGTTCTGTACTGTCTGGAGTTTGCGGAGTAGGGACTTGTTGATGCCGGCATAGAGTGCGTTTCCATAGTCCAGTCTGCTGGTGATGAGTGCGTGGGTGACTCTTCCTTGACTCGGGGGGGATCCACTTGAAGGTCTTGCAGAGGATGCGGAGGGTGTTGAAGCAGCTGGAGGTGACGGCGTTGACCTGTCGGTTCATGGAGAGTGATGTAGAGTACGATGCCGAGGTTCTTGGCGTGGTCTGAGGGGGTAGGTGGGCTTCCGAGGGCGGTCGGCCACCAGGTGCTGTCCCATGCAGAAGGGGTGGTACCGAGGACGAGGACTTCTGTCTTCTCGGCGTTGAGCTTCAGGCAGCTGTTGGTCATCCAGACTGCGACGTCTTGCATTCCTTTCTGGAAGTTGAGTTTGGCAGTGGTGGGGTATTTGGTGAGGGAGAGGATGAGCTGGGTGTCGTCGGCGTAGGATACGATGTTGAGGCCGTGTTGTCGGACGATGGCTGCGAGGGGGGCCATGTAAATGTTGAAGAGGGTGGGGCTCAGTGATGAACCCTGTGGGACTCCGCAGGTGATTTTCGTGGGGTCGGAGAGGAAGGGTGGGAGTCTGATCCTTTGGCATCTTCCTGGCCAATGTGGACACTGTTGCTTGTGGCACAATCCGCTCTAACCGTAAAGGTTTCCCAAAAGAATTTGTCAAAAGCTTGTGCGGGGACAGTGCAGTGCGTTGCGAGGAACTTCTAGCTGTGAAGTTTTCAGACAGGAGAGAGGTCTACATGCTGACTACCATCCATGATGAAAGCACTTCACCTGTGACTGTTTGGGGTCAGGTTGCTGAAGCGCGCAAACCTGTGTGCATTTTAGACTATAATAGGCACATGGGTGGTGTTGACAGAGTAGATCAGAGGTTGGAACCTTACGCTGCTCTTCGTAAGGCTTACATTTGGTATAAGAAGTTGGCTATCAATCTTTTCCACTTGGCAACCTTTAATGCTTTTGTTGTGTTCAAGGATTCTTGTCCTGAGTCAAAGATGACTTTTGCTAAGTTTCAGGAGTCTAATAGGCAGCCTTGTTCTAGTGGAACAGGCAAGTGTTCCTAGAGTTGGAGTGGTGGAGGATGTGGCTAGATTGAAAGATCGCAACTTTCCTGATCACATTCCTCCCACACCCTCAAAAGACTTTCCCACTAGGTGATGTAGAGTCTGTTGGCGAAGAGGTATGCGGAAGGAGACTCGTATGTACTGCCCGAGTGTCCTTCTAACCCTGGGCTGTGTGCCTGCTTGTTTTAGAATGTACCACACGCAAAATAATTTTTGGGAGCATCCATGAGTGGTAAAGTGAACTGCCTGGCCTCTATTGTTTAATATTTTTTGTTCAGTTTCAAGGTTGGCATTTGTGTAGTGTATTTAGTTTCAGATTTTGTGTTAGTAGATTTGTATCTATTTGCAATTTGTTTGTGTTTTCTTATTTATATAAAAAAAATGTGATGGCGGTGTGCGTGGAGTGGCGCTTGTCTGGCGGTGTGCGTGGTCTGGCGCTTGGCTGGTGTGTTTGGATTGGCGCTTGGCTGGTGGTGTGCGTGGACTGGCGCTTGGCTGGCGGTGTGTTTGGACTGGCGGTGTGTTTGGACTGGCGCTTGGCTGGCGGTGTGCGTGGACTGGAGCTTGGCTGGCGGTGTGTTTTGATTGGCGCTTGGCTGGCAGTGTGTTTGTACTGGCGCTTGGCTGGGGGTGTGTTTGTACTGGCGCTTGGCTGGGGGTGTGTTTGTACTGGCGCTTGGCTGGGGGTGTGTTTGTACTGGCGCTTGGCTGGGGGTGTGTTTGTACTGGCGCTTGGCTGGGGGTGTGTTTGTACTGGCGCTTGGCTGGCGGTGTGCATGGACTGGCACTTGGCTGGCGGTGTGCGTGGACTGGCGCTTGGCTGGCGGTGTGTGTGGACTGGCGCTTGGCTGGCGGTGTGTGTGGACTGGCGCTTGGCTGGCAGTGTGTGGGGACTGGTGCTCGGCTGGCGGTGTACGTGGACTGGCGCTTGGCTGGCGGTGTGTGAGTAGTGAGTAGCTGCTGGTCACTACACACACTGCTAGCCAAACGCCACGCAATGCAATCCGTGAGCTGGTGTGGTTGTTGTGTCAGGAATGTGGGCATGTGAAAGTGATGGGCCCTTGAATGGCGCTGTCTGCTGGTGAGTGTTGTAATGTGCTGGGTCCGCGGCTGGCGATGTGAATGGTTTTGTATGTCACACATATGAATGGTGTATGAATGGCCTGTAAAGAGGTTGGTGCCTTGTCGTGGCTTTACAGCTCACGATCTGTGAGTCAATGGTTCAGATTGTCGTCCTTTCAATTAACAGTGCATTTCATTTTTGTGAAATCTCTGGTTAATACAACTGTATATACTGAACCATCACTCACCCTCTTGCCAAATCCCACCAGTATGTATGTGTGCTTGAGGAATAGGTGGTTGTGCATAAAAATGTGTCTTTTCTGTTTTTGTCAAGCAGGGTGTACCTTGTCCTTTTTTGTGAATGTTGTAATGTATTGGTTTTGTGCCTGGTGGTGTGAATGGTCTTGTGTGCATCATGTATGAAAGGTGTGTGAATGGCCTGTAAAGTGGTTGGTGCCTTGAAGTGGCTTTACAGCTCACACAAGTGAGGTATCATTTTACTCGGGAGAACAAGGGGAACGCTGGGTGGTAGGACATTTGTGCCAGCACGGTGATTCCACAGAAAAATATGTGGAAAATGTGTTTTTTTCAGCTAAATGAGGTTTGCATGGCATTCTGGGTAGGAAAACGTTGGGGGATCCACGCAAGCCGTACCTCATTGGACTCCCCCGGGTGTCTAGTTTTCAGAAATGTTTCGGTTTGGTACTTTCCCAAGATGGCCTCCGAGCCCGGGGCCAAAATCTCAGGTGCCCCCCCCCCAAAACCAGGTAGTTTTGCTATAGGTAATTTTGAAGTCTCCACAGTACGATTTGGGCCATTTCCTGTTGCAGCCACTATGCCTACCCACACAAGTGAGGTACCATTTTTATCGGGAGACCCGGGGGAACACTGGGTGGGAGGAAATTTGTGGATCCACGCAGATTCCAGAACTTTCCCACAGAAATTTGAGAAAAAAGTGAATTATTCAGCAAAATGAGGTTTGCAGGGGATTCTGGGTAGGAGAATGATGGGGGACCCATGCAAGCCATACCTCGCTGGACTCCCCCGTGTGTCTAGTTTCCAGAAATGTGTGGGTTAGGTAGGTTTCCCTATATGGCTGCCGAGCCCCGGGACAAAAACTCATGGGACCCCCCTTGCAAAACCAAGGTTGGTTTGTGATAGGTAATTTTGATGTCGCATCAATAGGTTTTGGGCCCTTGCCTGTCGCGGGTCCTTGACCCACCCACGCAAGTGAGGTACCATTTTTATCGGGAGACCTGGGGGAACGCTGGTTGGGATGAAATTTGTGGATCCATGCAGATTCCAGAACTTTCCACCACAGAAATGTGGGGAAAATGTGTTTTTTTGGACAACTTTTTAGGTTTGCAAGGGATTCTGGGTAACAGAACCTGGTGAGAGGCAGTCAAGTCACCCCATCCTGGATTCCCCTGGGTGTCTAGTTTTCAAAGATTTGTATAGGTTTGCTAGGTTTCCCTAGGTGCCGGCAGAGCTATGGTTCAAAAACTACAGCTAGGCACTTTGCCAAAAAAGGGTCATTTTTCACTACGAAATTGAGGTGTCCACGTTGTGTTTTGCGCCGTTTCCTGTCGCGTGCACTAGGCCGACCCACACAAGTGAGGTACCATTTTTCTCGGAAGACTTTGGGAAATTTGTGGATCCATGCAGATTCCAGAACTTTCCACCACAGAAATGTGAGGGAAATGTTTTTTTTTGACAATTGTTTAGGTTTGCAAGGGATTTTGGGTAACAGAACCTGGTGAGAGGCAGTCAAGTCACCCCATCCTGGATTCCCCTGGGTGTCTAGTTTTCAAAAATGTATAGGTTTGCTAGATTTCCCTAGGTGCCGGCAGAGCTAGGGTTTGAAAACTACAGCTAGGCACTTTGCCAAAAAAGGGTCATTTTTCACTGTGAAATTGGGGTGTGTCCATGTTGCGTTTTGCGCCGTTTCCTGTCGCGGGCACTAGGCCTACCCACGCAAGTGAGGTATCATTTTTCTCGGAAGACTTTGGGGAACTCGGGTTGGGTGGAAATTTGTGGATCCACTCAAATTCCAGAACTTTCCACCACAGAAATGTGAGTAAAATGTGTTTTTTTTGGACAAAATGTTAGGTTTGCAAGGGATTCTGGGTAACAGAACCTGGTGAGAGGCAGTCAAGTCACCCCATCCTGGATTCCCCTGGGTGTCTAGTTTTCAAAAATGTATAGGTTTACTACGTTTCCCTAGGTGCCGGCAGAGCTAGGGTTCAAAAACTACAGCTAGGCACTTAGCAAAAAAAGGGTCATTTTTCATTGTGAAAATGTGGTGTGTTCAGGTTGGGTTTTGAGCCATTTCCTGTCGTGGGCACTATGCCTACCCACACAAGTGAGGTACCATTTTAATCGGGATACTTAGGGTAATTCAGATTTGTAAAGCAACTGTTATTAGCTATTGACTTTCGATGCATTTCTGCCTTCCAAATGAAAGACAATGGGGTCGATTCCGATTCGGGCCGGAAAAAGCACCGACCGACTCGGATCCGGAAAAAATACCGACCGACACGTACCAGTGGCGCCCGACACGCCAAGTACGATGCAAGCCGCGATAAATCCGACCGACACGTCAGGAAACCAAGCCGACCGACCGAGCCGCTCGGAAAATAGCAATCCGGCCGGAAAAACACGCGAATCCAACCGACCGACACGCACCCGGAACAAATCCGACCGAATCGTACCCGCCAACTCCAACCCGCAAAGTACGATGCAAGGCGCGAAAAACACGACCGAGTCGGACGGAGGACAAGCCGTACGACCGACACGCATACAAAACCGAGCCGAAGCAACACAATACACCGCGACCGACGCGTACGCAGCATACAAAACTGCACAAACACAGCGTGAACGAAACGGAAAACACCGTACGAGACCAATGCAGGGTCCGACTCGGTCACAAGAACGTTTCCAACATACACAAACAGCACAAAGGAAAAATCAACCAAAAAAAGGCCAAACAAGCAATTACCAAGCCAATAAATACTGGGGGGGTGGGGACAGAGAACAAAGACACACCCACAACTCCACCTATATAAAGGACACAAATCACTACCATGAGCCTTTGCAAATGCCATTTCACTGCCAGCACCCAAGAGAAAGCAACCACACACCCACAGCTCATCCCTCACACAAGCCACACACCATCAGCACACCAACAAATACCTACCTCACATACACCCAGCAAAACACACACTCACACACCCTCACCTGCACACCAACACACACATCACTCACCATCACCACCCATCACCATGCCCCCCAAGAAGAATCCCAAGTTCCTAGATTGTGAATTGGAAGTCCTGGTAGACGAGATCCTCAGGGTGGAGCCACAGCTGTTTGGCACTCTGGTCCAACAGACCCCCATGTCGCAGAAAACCAAGATGTGGGAGAGGATCATCAACAGGGTGAACGCCCAATCATCATGTCGGCGCACAAAGACGCGACATCCAGAACAGGTGGTATGACGTGCGCAGGAGGGTACGGGACCTGCTGAAGATAGACTACAGCAACAGCCAACAGACCGGCAGTGGCCCTCCTGCCAAGCCAATATACCTCAGGCCCTGGGAGGAGAAGGTGCGGGCCATCCTTCCGCCAGTGAGCGTATATGGACTAGAGAACATCCCAGAGCCTGGTGAGTACACAACAAATGTACACAATAAACTGCCACAAAACACACACATCACTGTCAAGGGGAGAGTCAAACCATGCACACATAGCAATTACACAGCAACTAGAACAGAATCATCCCAAAATGTGTATGTCAGTCAGATAAACACAACACATGCCATCAAAAAAGTCACATCCAACTGTGCCAACACATGTACAAACACAACCACAACTACAGCTAGGCAGTGGCACAAATAGAACTAACACACATCCACACATGTAGCCACCACAACAACACCAACACACAGTGAAGACCACTCAAAGGAAGGAATTCTGTGTATGCTGGCCAAGTCAGTGTAGCCAATAGCATCATGGGAGTCGCAGTGACACATATTGCCCCCCCACAACTGTCCCATCAACACCACCCTGAACCATGCTCAAATCACAGGGAGTGGAGAAGGACTCACAAGATGGCTGACACTGGCTACTGCTGGGGGAGCACAAGGCCCTGCTGCCAACTGTGCACCAACAAACAGCAGGACACCACTGACTGACATCCTGAGAGACAACTTACACTCCCTGCAATGCAAGCACGTTCCATGGTGGGCTATCTGGCTGGCTGGATGGGAAGGGGGACTTGCAGCACTGACCATAGTCACCAGCACCTCCCCTCACACCCCCCCCAACACAAACTCCACAGTACCCACCTGGTAGAATGCAATGCCCTCCATCCCAACACAAGATCCCACAAAGCACCACCACCCTGGCTTATGTTGTGTGAAGCACAGGGACACTCTTGGGACTCTTAGCCAAACAACTGCCAGGACAACACTCCCAGCCATCCTGTCAGCACAGCCAGCCCACCCCACAGGGAAGCAGAGTCAAAAGGAAGGAAGCATGGGCATGCTGGGAAGGGGGTGGAGGCAATAGCATGATGGGAGTCGTAGTCACAGACATTGCTCAGCCTCACAACTGGCCCATCAACACCACCCTGAACCATGCTCACATCACAGGGAGTGGAGAAGGACTCACAAGATGGCTGACACTGGCTACTGCTGTGGGGAGCACAAGGCCCTGCTGCCAACTGTGCACCAACAAACAGCAGGACACCACTGACTGACATCCTGAGAGACAACTTACACTCCCTGCAATGCAAGCACGTTCCATGGTGGGCTATCTGGCTGGCTGGGTGGGAAGGGGGACTTGCAGCACTGACCATAGTCACCAGCACCTCCCCTCACACCCCCCCCCAACACAAACTCCACAGTACCCACCTGGTAGAATGCAATGCCCTCCATCCTAACACAAGATCCCACAAAGCACCACCACCCTGGCTTATGTTGTGTGAAGCACAGGGACACTCTTGGGACTCTTAGCCAAACAACTGCCAGGACAACACTCCCAGCCATCCTGTCAGCACAGCCAGCCCACCCCACAGGGAAGCAGAGTCAAAAGGAAGGAAGCATGGGCATGCTGGGAAGGGGGTGGAGGCAATAGCATGATGGGAGTCGTAGTCACAGACATTGCTCAGCCTCACAACTGGCCCATCAACACCACCCTGAACCATGCTCACATCACAGGGAGTGGAGAAGGACTCACAAGATGGCTGACACTGGCTACTGCTGTGGGGAGCACAAGGCCCTGCTGCCAACTGTGCACCAACAAACAGCAGGACACCACTGACTGACATCCTGAGAGACAACTTACACTCCCTGCAATGCAAGCACGTTCCATGGTGGGCTATCTGGCTGGCTGGGTGGGAAGGGGGACTTGCAGCACTGACCATAGTCACCAGCACCTCCCCTCACACCCCCCCCCAACACAAACTCCACAGTACCCACCTGGTAGAATGCAATGCCCTCCATCCCAACACAAGATCCCACAAAGCACCACCACCCTGGCTTATGTTGTGTGAAGCACAGGGACACTCTTGGGACTCTTAGCCAAACAACTGCCAGGACAACACTCCCAGCCATCCTGTCAGCACAGCCAGCCCACCCCACAGGGAAGCAGAGTCAAAAGGAAGGAAGCATGGGCATGCTGGGAAGGGGGTGGAGGCAATAGCATGATGGGAGTCGTAGTCACAGACATTGCTCAGCCTCACAACTGGCCCATCAACACCACCCTGAACCATGCTCACATCACAGGGAGTGGAGAAGGACTCACAAGATGGCTGACACTGGCTACTGCTGTGGGGAGCACAAGGCCCTGCTGCCAACTGTGCACCAACAAACAGCAGGACACCACTGACTGACATCCTGAGAGACAACTTACACTCCCTGCAATGCAAGCACGTTCCATGGTGGGATAACTGACTGGGTGGGTGGGTGGGTGGGAAGGAGGTCTGGCTGTCAACCAAACACAATCAATGCAGACCATGTTCACACCCCAGAGAATACATAGAAATGCCCAAATAATGCAGGACAATGTGCCACACCAATATCAACCCCTGACTGTGACGACTTAGGACAATACAATGTACAGGCCCGCACCCCGAGGCACAGTCACAACTGTCAGGTGTGTCAACCACTGATGCCTGCAGAAACATGACATACATTGTTTGTGTCTCCCAAAAACAGGTGATGATAGGGACACAGCAGCAGACGCTGAGGAGTCCCAGTCCCAGGCTCAAGAGGATGCCGAGCTCACTGGCGTCGTACAGCCTCTGTCCTCCTCGGACGATGAACAACCTGGCACATCCGGTGCAAGTCAACATGCTGCACCAGCAGGACCACCAGCTGCAGCACCAGCAGGTCCACCAGCTGCACCCCCTGCACCCACCCCTCCAACGACTGTCACCACGAATACCATCCCTGCCGACATGGACAGAATAAGGAACAACACCAGCGCAGTGACCCTGGACCAACCTGGGGCCATGGACACCACCACCACCACCAACCCCCAAGGTGGACCAGGGTTATCTGTGCGTGCAACTGCACACACTGCACATGTCAGCAGGGGTGGTGGGAGGGGTGGGAGACAGAGGTCGCTGCTTGCAGACGTTGCTGGTGTGCATGAAGACCCACAACTGGTACGCATAGCTGATGCGTACCAGTCCAGCACCGGAGAGCTCAGCCAGGTAGTGGGGCTCCTCAGAGACATCAAACAGCAGCAGGCTGCCCATCATGCCCGCTTGGACTCCCACATGTCCCAAGTGGAGTCACACATGTCACGTGTGGACTCCCACATGTCACGTGTGGACTCCCACATGACCCGCGTGGAGTCCAAGTGGGATGTACTACATGAGATGACGGCGGTGCACAGGGACATTTTACAATGCCTCCGCCAGATGAACAGCAACCAGTCCACACCTCCCTGTGTGCCAACAACATCTGGTACCGAACAAACTGCAACTGCCACAGGGAGGGAGGAGGACTCTGGCGGAGAGTCCCCTGCACCGCAGCAGCCTGCACTTGAGGGCCCCCCCCCAAGAAGAGGGGTCGTCCGAGGAGGGGAAAGTGAGAGGCTGATGGCCAAGCGCAACTCCCAGGAAGCCTGAACCTGTTCTGGATTTTCGCCTTTGTGCACAGACTGTTCACCCTGTTGATGGCAACACTACTCCCACACATTGCATGGGGAGTATAAGTTGGAACAATGTGTCAGACAACAGTGGCCCCGATACTGGGGATCCTGTCTACCTGGACTTTCTATTCATCTAGGAACTTGGGATTGCAAGATTCATGTACAGCACAATCCATCCTATGCACTATTATCACAATAAACACACTAATACACCATACTTGCCTCTGTCGTGATTCCAACGTGGGTGCTGTTATGGGGATGATGAACTGCAAAATTACACAGTGTATGCGAACTGCAACAGCAAGGACAACACAGGCATGTGAGTACAGGCAACGTGACACATATGAGGGAGACACACCACCAGGGCTACACAACACATACACACCTAGGCCATCTGACTCATTGCCTACACTGATGTTGCCAGGGAAGACGGTGCAATGCACAGACACCACACCCATTCCCAGTTGTAGTCAAGTAGCCCACAGGTGCAGTAAGCAAATGGCAGTCAAATGTGTGACCACAGACAACGCACATCACTAAGTGAAGCACATGTTTATTACACAGTAGCAACATGCCGTAACCATTACAGATGCAAGGTAACCCCACCTGGTAGCGGGCACACAGTCAACAACTGTAGACAGAAGGAAGTCCATGGGTGTGGCGCACATCACCTGTAGGGACACAACAGCTACCAGCCTGGATGTGCAATCACGTCGTCGGTGGACACAGTTGACCAAACGAATCTGAAAGTACCCTGTGAAGGACAGAAATGACACACAGTCAAAAGCAATGCAGTACAGGACAGAACAGCAAAACTCATGCACAATACATGTTACAAGATACCCACCCAGAACCAAGTTAGCATGTCAACACTGTTGGGGAGTACAGCCCACCTGTCACCACACATCGCAACACACATCCTGTCAAGTAGCCCATGGACACACTCCAACAGCACCAGAGCACCACCCACACATCATGCCAACTCACATCATTCACATGACACCTCAGGATACTCACATTCAGCTAAAGAAGTTGGTGATGAGCTGTGTGCGGACATCACCATCACCAACATCATCATCATCGTCACTGGCATCGTGGTCCAGGCCAGGATCCTCCACAGGTGGCGGATGTTGGTCATCGTCATCCTGGATGAGAGGCAACTCCTTCCGCACTGCCAGGTTGTGGAGCATGCAGCAGACGATGATAATCTTGCACACTTTTGCAGGGGCATATGGGAGGGACCCTCCGGTCTTGTCCAGGCAGCGGAAGCGGCTCTTCAGGAGACCAAAGGTCCGCTCAATCACTCTCCTGGTCCGACCATGTGCCTCATTGTAGCGCATCTGGGCAGGTGTCACAGGGTTCCTGAGGGGTGTCAGCAACCACGGCATGTTGGGGTATCCCGAGTCACCTACGGACAGACAAGTGCACATCAGCTGACTTGGAAAAGTGGGCGGAATACTACAGATCAGATCACACACAATGGCACAAAGTCAGTACACACCGACAAGCCAGGCACGCTGGTTCTGCATCTGTGCCATCAACCTGGGGATGCGACTACTCCTCATCACAAAGGCATCGTGTGCTGAACCAGGGAAACGGGCACACACGTGTGTGATGGTCATGTCTGCAAGACACACCACCAGTGCATTGACCGAGTGGTAGTGCTTGCGGTTCCTGTAGGCCTGCTCCTGGGCCTGTGGTGGTACCAAAGCCACATGTGTCCCATCAATGGAGCCAATGACATGCGGCATCCTCCCCAGGGCATAAAAGTCACTCTTCACGTCAGTGAGTCGTCGCAGTCTAGGGAAATAGATGTACCGGTTCAGGAAGAGCAACATTGCCGCCAAAACATCGCGGAGCACACGGCTGAACATGGTCTGTGACATCCCACCAGCAGACGCCACAGTATGTTGGAAGGTACCGGTGGCAAAGAAGTGTAGGGCTGCCATCACCTTCACCTTGGGGGTCAGCGCTGTAGGATACGGCCGGCCAGGCTGCAAATGTGGGGACAACTGCACTGCAAAATCCTCAATCAGCTGCCTGGTGAAGCGGTACCGTCGGATGCTGTCCCGTTCCACCATCGTTGCCAGGTCTGGGAATGGCCGATGGACAGCAGGAGCCCTGCAGTGCAGAGGAGAAGTAAGCAAGATCGTCAGTCACCCCACATATGCGGCATTGAACACACTCAAGATCCCAACATACATCATCATGAGGCACAACTACATGAAGTGTGCAGTACCGGAACGACATTTATGGTACATACATGGCCAACATCTGTCAACACGGTCCTACAGGTGGCATCAATTTGTCCCTGTTTGGCCCATTGGATATCATGATGCTGTGTCACAGTCACCCCCCAGTGACATGTGAGGACAGATGTGCCCCAGGCACCACAGCTCAACGACAGGCACATTCCCAGGGACCCTGTAATGCCACATGGACACTGGCATCACCTGGAGTATCATGTGTACACCACAACAAAACAAACATGACCCCCACAGGTAGTGGCCACACTTGCCATGGCAGGAGAGCCATGGACGTCTGTGACACACACGCACAACATCAGAGTCCATGCACACACAACGTGGATGTGGAGACTGTCTCCCATTGTGCACATGAAATCAGAGACATTGTAAACACTACATGCACAAAGACTGTGGAGGGCCATCACTATTGTGCCACTGGGACACCCTGGCTCAAACATACCGTCCCACATGGGACTCACGGGGTATGTGACATGACATACACAAACACCACTGTGAAATGTGACCATGGCACATGCACAGATATGAACAGTTGCACATCACAGTGGTCACGTACACGTAACACCCATGATCCTGTCCCCATGAACACGTGCACAGCCTGGGGGTGGCTGCCCACAGGTGACACCCACAGGACAACATGTACACCAACATACACACAATAGGAAATGCAGCCTTACATGCCTTATGATAAGGTTTGGACAGGCTGTCGTGATGTAGGTGTGCCCCTCACTCCCTGGGAGCTATCTGTGGCTGGCATATGTCCATCTGAGACAGGCATGCTGACATATGCCAGTCACATGTACAGTGATGCGTTGTACTGCAATGGACCTATCGGTGCCTCCGGCCGGCCCATTGCATTCAATGTGTGCGGGTACGCGTTGTACCCCTGTGCGCGTTGAACAGCAATGGACCGATCGGTGCCTCCGGCCGGCCCATTGCTTTCAATGTGTGCGGGTACGCGTTGTACCCCTGTGCGCGTTGAACAGCAATGGACCGATCGGTGCCTCCGGCCGGCCCATTGCATTCAATGTGTGCGGGTACGCGTTGTACCCCTGTGCGCGTTGAACAGCAATGGACCGATCGGTGCCTCCGGCCGGCCCATTGCATTCAATGTGTGCGGGTACGCGTTGTACCCCTGTGCGCGTTGAACAGCAATGGACCGATCGGTGCCTCCGGCCGGCCCATTGCATTCAATGTGTGCGGGTACGCGTTGTACCCCTGTGCGCGTTGAACAGCAATGGACCGATCGGTGCCTCCGGCCGGCCCATTGCATTCAATGTGTGCGGGTACGCGTTGTACCCCTGTGCGCGTTGTACTGCAATGGACCGATCGGTGCGCACCCATTGACAATGGGCTTGCCTGGCAACGGACGCGTTTACGAATATTCGAACGAGTCGGTTGCTGGAAAATCAGTTGGTCACCCACAACAATGTTGCAAAATCATGTATGTCATGAAGTTGAAGATTTGAAGGATGCTGTGGGCGTGTTTTGGTGCTGCTATTCCATGGATTGGCCAGATTCAGAAGATGCAAACGACTTGGACCTATCTCTTTGGACACAAGGGACAGTATCTGCCTCTCCAGCACATATATATTGCTGCATGTTCCCCTGAGAGCCCACTTGCCTGCACTACATGCTCCAGGACGACATCTGCCACTGCACTGCTGCTGTCTCTGCCCCTCTGGACCCTGCAATGGCACGTACTGTGGAGAGAGCCCCAGCCTTCAGCCTTGAAGAGAACCAGGCCCTGCTGGACAGCCTACTTCCACAGTACAGCAAGCTGTATGGGACACCAGGGGAGCAGGTGAGTGTTCTGTGCACTGCCTTTCTGAATGTGCATTTTGTCTGACTAGCAAGGCTGAGAGTCAGCACACCACTGGCTAGCAGGCTCACTGAGTAGTTGTCACCCCCCATAGTGTGTAGTGACTTGCACTGGACAGGTATGGTGCAGTGACAGTGCTTCTGAACAGGGTTTTACTCCCCATGCTATGATACCATGTAGTGACTTCTGGAAAACTGTCCATGGGCAGCCGTGCACTGCCTGGGTACACCATGTGCCCCTATGATTGCGACATGTAAATGCAACTGTGTCATGCACGGATATGTTGCATGTGTAGTAATGTCCTTATCACTTTGTCATCCTGACAGGCTTCTGCCCATCGGAAGCATGAGATCTGGAAGGACATCGTCCGGGCTGTCCGGTCCGTGGGGGTCTACAAGCGCCGGATCCGCAACTGCCAAAAGAGGTGGCAGGACCTTCGGGGCTGGACCCGGAGGATTGCACGGGTCCAGCTGAAGCTGTCGCCTCCTCGCAGGAGGGGCGGAACACGGACCCTGACCCCCCACATGCTCAGGATCCTGGCGGTGGTCTTTCCAGACCTGGATGGGCAGCTGAAGGCCAGAGAGCAGCAAGGAGGGGGTGAGTCAAAGACTGCACTGTGTACTCTGTCTAACATGTTATGTGCCCTCCTCGGGCCAGGTTGAACTGCCACAGTACAGCAGTCATGTTGTCCAGGAGCCATGTCCCTCTATTGTGCACTGCCCACTCCTCATCTGATACCCAGGTGTGGCCCTTACATGCAGGGAATTCTGTCACTTAGGACTGTGTCCTTGCAGTTTGCTTGACTCAAGGTGGGAGACAGCATCTGTTTCCCTGACTCTGTGGTGGGCATCATGGGTGGGTCCATTGCTTACACAATGCCTGTATTCTGACATGTATTCAGCGTGTTACTTTGATCTGTGGTCCAATTGCTGAGCTGATCCACCACATGTGGCTGGGGTACCTGGCACACACCCATGCTGCGGGTGGGAACAATGTTTGGGCCCCAGGAGTATGTATATGACGTGTGTCACACATACTTAGCCAGCTGCCTACAGTCCAGGGCTCATCCCTCATTCATGTGGGGCTGGACAGTCATGCCTACTCCAGGCCATACAATACACTCTGTACTCCCACTCCCGTGTATCAGAGGACACATTGTGCACAGTGATTTGCCCCTCAGGTGTCTGCCTCTGTGTCAGTGTGCTGTGGATTAGTCGCCAGGACTGCTGTGGAGTTTCTTGGTAGGGGCTCAGCATGCCACTGGAGATGTGACCATAGGAGACGATACTTGTGTGACACATAGGTGTCTGATCAGCTGCCCATGCAGACTGGGGCATGTAAATGTGAAGTTCAGGCAGCTGTTCCCCATGCACAGCAGAGTGTGAGGGGCTCAGGTTCAGAGGGTAGTGTCACAGGTCTCCCATATGTCCAATAGGTATGACCTGGACAGATGAGGGTTAAGAGGATGTGTTGTGGGGGGGATGTACATGTGCACTTGTGCAGCTCCAGGACTTGCATTCCCCATGACCTACTATTGTGACACAGTGCAGAGTGTTGTTGTCTGGCTGCAAAGTCATACATCACTGAGACAGTGATGTATGACTTTGCAGTCATGCCTCCGCCATGGCATGTGTCTACTGATTGGTGATCCTGCAGGGGAGTGACATGTGCTACATGCACACCATAGTGGCGCTGGCTATCAGGACATGGGTGCATCATGGTGTCTGTCGCTGGTATGCATCACATGCATTTCCTATTTGACTCTGGGCATCCCTTACATCCGTAAACCTGTACTGACTCAGTGGCAAGAGCTGTGATGTGTCCACACCGTGTCCTCTGCACTGTCCAACTACTGTGTACTTGGTGCATGTGTCAACACTGGGGTGTTGCAATCCAACAGACACCAGACAGATGGGTGCAAGGCCATGTGGGATGTGAGTGCCATGCTTGGCATCAGACTGACAATTGACTTCTCCTGTTCAATTAGTGCACTTTTAGCAATGTACAACTAATGATGCCAGGGCTTGCTCTGTGATGTGCTGTGCTCACAGTGGTGTGTGCGTTATGTGCAGGTGACTGATGTCTGTCTGTTTCCCCATTGTTTGCAGATACATCCACGGCCACGGAAGGGGACAGCTCCACGGACCAGGAGGAGCCGGAGAGCCAGACTGGGTCAGCAGCCGAGGAGTGGTCGGAGGGACCCAGTGGCACGGAGGGCGAGGGGAGCCACACCGAGGAGTCCTCAGCAGCATCCACCTCAGCTGAGGACCAGAGCAACTCGGAGGATGACTCCCTTGTGGAGGCGGGTGTCAGCAGCCACCACACCCCAGCTAGTGTTGCTGTCCCCGCCACCACCAGCACCACCACCGCCCTCCCATCGGCTCCCATTCCCCAGGTCCGTGGAGGCTCCCATGTCCGGGAGCGTGTCTCCTTTGGGCCAGGCACCGCACCCCCTGCCCCTGTGTCCCCTGCTGCCCTGAGTGAGGAGTCTGTGTACCTCCTTCGCCAGCTCCATGTAGGGCAGACAGCCATGCTGAGTGTCCTCCATGCGCACACCGCGCTGTTGACTCAGCTGGTGTCGTTCATGGAGGGCATCTCATCGGGCATGTCTGACCTACAGAGGGGCAATAGGTCCATGGACTCCTCCCTGACGGCAGCAGTGTCCCTCCTCAAACGGTCCCTCACCCCTCCTGCCTCTGCTCCATCCACACTCCCCAGCACCTTACCCATCCCAGGCACACACACACTGGCACACACCAGCACACACACATCCAGCACACTGACACACACGCCAATGACAAAACGCACACGCAAGCACATTCAGGGGACTGAAGCCAGACTCACAGGGGATGGGGCCCTGGAACACACACACGCATCCACATGCACTGCGCAGTCCTCAGTTCCCTCTCCCTCCAAAGCACCCTCCCTTGCCTCACCTGCAACCCCAAAGTCACAGCAGCTCTTCCTCTGTGACCTCGGCCTCTTCCCCACCGATGAAGCTGCTCCAGCATCCCGGGGGAAGAGGAAGCCCACCCACACGGAGCAGAGTGCCCCTCGTCCCCGGACACCCTCCCCCAGGCGCAGACGGACTGAGGCCCCCACCCGCAAGTCCCCCCGGAGTGCTAAGAGCAAGACCCCGCCACCGCCCTGCAGCTCAGGCACAAGGTCTCCATCCTCCATCCCTCAGGCCCCCACTGCACAGGTGCCCCCACCACACCCTGCCCCAGGTTCCCCCACCCACAGATATACCATCCCCAAGATGCTCCGGCCTTCTCCCCCTGCCACTTGCTCTCCCAGCACCACACCCCCGCTGCGCTTGTCTGTGCCACTGATGTGGTGAGGGTGTCCCCCCTCTGTCCAACCCACCTTGCCTGTTCCCCATTCTCCTCCCCTGGAGGTAGGCACTGCAGTGGAGTCCACTACCGCCCTGTCTGACTTGGGCACTGCAGTGGCGGACCTGTCCACCCCATCTGCAGGGTCCACTGCAGTTGTGCCGGCACCCACGACATCTGTGTCATGCCCCCCAGTTGTGCCGGCACACACCATGTCAGACACCTCCACTGCAGTTGTCAGTGGCTCTCCAGCACCCACCACCCCTTCCCTGACTCCCCTGGTGAGCCCTGATCCTGTCCCTGCGGTGCCTGGCCTGCCCCCCGGTTGCCCCTCCTAGTGGATTGTCCCTGGTATTGTGCAGGCATGCGTAGGGTGACATCTGCCAGTGTCACCCTGTTTGAACTTTGACAATGGACTGGCCATTGGCCTTTGCTCTTTTTTCAGGACTTCGTTTGGCCTCAACACATATGCTGAATAAAGCAACTTTCTTTTCTCTAGTGCTCATGCTTCAGATGTACATGTTGTTGGTGCAGCTAACCATGCCCTTGCTGCAGTGATGGTGATATCTGGTCTCATGATTATGAAGTGTTACTGTGCAGGAACCCATGTGGTCCAGGGGGAATGTGTCCTATCATGTGGTGTATCCATGTCATCAATAGCAGCATCTGAGGGTGTCATGTGTTCAGTATTTGGCAATGGGTTTCCTACTTACATTGGCAATTTCATATCTGTGGCTTCCACCCCTGCACATCTGTTGTGCCTGCCATCGTTGCATTTGTCTACTTCCCTGACCGTGTTGCCATCTCCAGTGGACATGCAGGTTTGGGCATCAATGGGGAGGGACTCATCCGTGTAGTCAGTGCAACATTGCTATACAAGTGTGTTGGATCTGTGCTGATGATTCCGTTGGCACATCCATGACCAGGCTGATGTGATGGGAGCCCTCATTTGGTGCTAATTGTTGATTGTGTGACCATGTGCTCAGCTGACATGATGGGGCCCTACTGAGGCAACATATGGCACAGCTTTCCTCACACAGGAGTGGAGTCCCCTCATGGCAGTGTGTACACGTGTGACATTGCCTGCGCCCAAGGTGTGTGTTGTATGTGCATGTCTGTGTGTTCACTTCCATTCATCTGCGCATGCTGTGATCCCTAGTGTTGTACCTGTTTGTGATGCTTGCTGACTTGAGCTATGTTCCCCCAAAGTCTTCTCCCTGTGTTCTCTGTGATGTGGGTGCATGGCACATTACTGGTCATCAGGGTGTCACCCATAGGTGTGTTTGCTGTCAGGGCAGAGTTTGTGTGCTGACGCAGATGGGTCACAGTCAGGTTTCCCTTTGGCACTTGTTGTTTGCCCCTGTCATGTGATTTCCAGTTTGTGTTATCTTTCAGTGATTGTGACACGTTGTGTGTGTGACTGCTGGCACTCCTTAGGGTCCGGGCTGCAATGTTGGTTGTTGTCTATGTGTGTTCTTTGTGGGTGACCTTGGCTTCTTCATTGGTGTGTGACTGTGGCTGGGATCCCATTGGTCGGTGTGGTATTGCCGTCATGTCCATGTACAGCGTAGTGTGCAGTGTGTCAGACATTCAGGAGTCTTGTTGAGTGTCCATGTGTGATGTGTTTCTACACCTTGGTTCCCACCCACCACCCTGGAATAGTCATGGGTGCATGTGCAATGTCACCAGTGCATGTGTACTTCACTGCTGCACATTGTTGGAGGTCGAGGGGTGTGGTCTTGAGTGTGTGCAGATGAGAGTTGTTGCCCGGCTAGTCCCCTGCCTCCATGTTGGCCTTGGCTTACTGGCCATGCTGATTGATTTGTGCTTGTGTAGGTGTGATGGTAGTTAGTTGCTCAGGACACCTGACTGTGGTTCACAGTGTGAATGACATTTAGCTTTGTCATCACAGTGGTATTTTTCTTCAGCCCAGGGTCACCACATTGTGGGGGCCCTGGGGGTGGTGCTGTGGTGTGTCTGTGACTTGCTGTGTCAGTTGTTGTTCCTACGTGCCTGTGTGACATGTGTGTTTTGTGCTCCCTCTCACCTGTCAATGCCTGCTTGCCCACATAGGGGATTTGGATCCATGAGTTACCTTAGTGTGGCAGTGTATGCACATCTGTATGATTGGTATTCAGCTCTCCTCATGTGTTGTGTTGTTGCCTGGGGACAATGGCACCCCCACCCCTCACCTGCTGTGTATGATGACAGTGTTGGTCTGCCTGTTTGTGTTTGTGCATCTGCACCACTGCATTGGCATATCTTGGGTGTGCCATTGGCTGTATGTTGTTTGGTGTGTTTCCCCTGCTGTCCCTGGGACTCCTAGGTCATCGGTCAGCACAGTGATCATGGTTTGTGTGTCCCATTGCTGCCATGGTATGGTATCTGTTCACCTCACATCTGCTGTCTCCACAGGGTATCTGCATTTGTGTGCCCATTGGTGCAAATATGTGGTTCTGCATTCTGATGGTCACTTCTGTCATTGTGTCATTGATGACTGTTGACGGTCTCAGCCACCATGGGTGTTGTTTGTCTGCACATGGCCAAAGGAATGTTTCATTTGCACTGCAGTATTTGGCTCCCCCAATTTATGTTGCAATGGGACACATACACGACTTTGCCACAGATGAGTTTTTGGTTCTGTGACCAGGAATGATCCATGCAGTTTGGCAGTTGCAGCTCTTTCTTTGTCAACAATTACCTTTTGGTCACTGTGATGATGAGGGTGTAGACCCCATTGCCACAATGGTCAAAATGTGCTTCAGCTATGGACCCCACACTTGCCTTTTGGTCACTGTGATGATGGGGGTTTAGACCCCATTGGCACAATGGTCAAACTGTGCTTCAGCTATGGACCCCACACTTACCTTTTGGTCACTGTGATGATGGGGGTTTAGGCCCCATTGCCACAATGGTCATGGGCTACTTGCATTGTGGGTGCCACACACATATATGTGTGGCACATGTGCTAGGGGGTCACATTGTATGTTCAATGTCATGTTCGGTGTTGTAGGCATTTGACACAGCCTGCTCACACGCTTGTCATGGTGGTGGGGGATGTCTTAATCTTGCATTCCCTAGGTTGTGGTGTGCTTGTTGTGTCATGCATTGTCCATCCTATGAGTGGGGGTGGTAGTAGTGGTAGGCATCCAGCCCCCCTGGCTAAGGGTGGTAGTAGTGGTGGGCATCCTGCCCCCCTGGGTGAGGGTGGTAGTAGTGGTAGGCATCCTGCCCCCCTGGTTGAGGGTGGTAGTAGTGGTAGGCATCCAGCCCCCCTGGCTAAGGGTGGTAGTAGTGGTAGGCATCCAGCCCCCTGGGTGGGGTGGTAGTAGTGGTGGGCATCCTGCCCCCCTGGGTGGGGGTGGTAGTAGTGGTAGGCATCCAGCCCCCCTGGCTAAGGGTGGTGGTAGGCATCCAGCCCCCCCTGGCTAAGGGTGGTAGTAGTGGTAGGCATCCAGCCCCCCCTGGTTGAGGGTGGTAGTAGTGGTAGGCATCCAGCCCCCCTGGGTGGGGGTGGTAGTAGTGGTGGGCATCCTGCCCCCCTGGGTGGGGGTGGTAGTAGTGGTAGGCATCCAGCCCCCCCTGGCTAAGGGTGGTGGTAGGCATCCAGCCCCCCTGGCTAAGGGTGGTAGTAGTGGTGGGCATCCTGCCCCCTGGCTAAGGGTGGTAGTAGTGGTGGGCATCCTGCCCCCCTGGGTGAGGGTGGTAGTAGTGGTGGGCATCCTGCCCCCCTGGGTGAGGGTGGTAGTAGTGGTAGGCATCCTGCCCCCCTGGGTGGGGGTGGTAGTAGTGGTAGGCATCCAGCCCCCCTGGCTAAGGGTGGTGGTAGGCATCCAGCCCCCCTGGCTAAGGGTGGTAGTAGTGGTGGGCATCCTGCCCCCCTGGGTGAGGGTGGTAGTAGTGGTAGGCATCCTGCCCCCTGGGTGGGGGTGGTAGTAGTGGTGGGCATCCTGCCCCCCTGGGTGAGGGTGGTAGTAGTGGTGGGCATCCTGCCCCCTGGGTGAGGGTGGTAGTAGTGGTAGGCATCCTGCCCCCTGGGTGGGGGTGGTAGTAGTGGTAGGCATCCAGCCCCCCTGGCTAAGGGTGGTGGTAGGCATCCAGCCCCCCTGGCTAAGGGTGGTAGTAGTGGTGGGCATCCTGCCCCCCTGGGTGAGGGTGGTAGTAGTGGTAGGCATCCTGCCCCCTGGGTGGGGGTGGTAGTAGTGGTGGGCATCCTGCCCCCCTGGGTGAGGGTGGTAGTAGTGGTAGGCATCCTGCCCCCTGGGTGGGGGTGGTAGTAGTGGTAGGCATCCAGCCCCCCCTGGCTAAGGGTGGTGGTAGGCATCCAGCCCCCCCTGGGTGAGGGTGGTAGTAGTGGTAGGCATCCAGCCCCCCCTGGTTGAGGGTGGTAGTAGTGGTAGGCATCCAGCCCCCCTGGGTGGGGGTGGTAGTAGTGGTGGGCATCCTGCCCCCCTGGGTGGGGGTGGTAGTAGTGGTAGGCATCCAGCCCCCCCTGGCTAAGGGTGGTGGTAGGCATCCAGCCCCCCCTGGCTAAGGGTGGTAGTAGTGGTGGGCATCCTGCCCCCCTGGCTAAGGGTGGTAGTAGTGGTGGGCATCCTGCCCCCCCTGGCTAAGGGTGGTGGTAGGCATCCAGCCCCCCTGGGTGAGGGTGGTAGTAGTGGTAGGCATCCAGCCCCCCTGGTTGAGGGTGGTAGTAGTGGTAGGCATCCAGCCCCCTGGGTGGGGGTGGTAGTAGTGGTGGGCATCCTGCCCCCTGGGTGGGGGTGGTAGTAGTGGTAGGCATCCAGCCCCCCTGGCTAAGGGTGGTGGTAGGCATCCAGCCCCCCTGGCTAAGGGTGGTAGTAGTGGTGGGCATCCTGCCCCCTGGCTAAGGGTGGTAGTAGTGGTGGGCATCCTGCCCCCCTGGGTGAGGGTGGTAGTAGTGGTGGGCATCCTGCTCCCCCTGGGTGAGGGTGGTAGTAGTGGTAGGCATCCTGCCCCCTGGGTGGGGGTGGTAGTAGTGGTAGGCATCCAGCCCCCCTGGCTAAGGGTGGTGGTAGGCATCCAGCCCCCCTGGCTAAGGGTGGTAGTAGTGGTGGGCATCCTGCCCCCCTGGGTGAGGGTGGTAGTAGTGGTAGGCATCCTGCCCCCTGGGTGGGGGTGGTAGTAGTGGTGGGCATCCTGCCCCCCTGGGTGAGGGTGGTAGTAGTGGTAGGCATCCAGCCCCCCTGGTTGAGGGTGGTAGTAGTGGTAGGCATCCAGCCCCCCTGGGTGGGGGTGGTAGTAGTGGTAGGCATCCTGCCCCCTGGGTGGGGGTGGTAGTAGTGGTAGGCATCCAGCCCCCCTGGCTAAGGGTGGTGGTAGGCATCCAGCCCCCCTGGGTGAGGGTGGTAGTAGTGGTAGGCATCCAGCCCCCTGGTTGAGGGTGGTAGTAGTGGTAGGCATCCAGCCCCCTGGGTGGGGGTGGTAGTAGTGGTGGGCATCCTGCCCCCCTGGGTGGGGGTGGTAGTAGTGGTAGGCATCCAGCCCCCTGGCTAAGGGTGGTGGTAGGCATCCAGCCCCCCTGGCTAAGGGTGGTAGTAGTGGTGGGCATCCTGCCCCCCTGGCTAAGGGTGGTAGTAGTGGTGGGCATCCTGCCCCCCCTGGCTAAGGGTGGTGGTAGGCATCCAGCCCCCCCTGGGTGAGGGTGGTAGTAGTGGTAGGCATCCAGCCCCCCCTGGTTGAGGGTGGTAGTAGTGGTAGGCATCCAGCCCCCCTGGGTGGGGGTGGTAGTAGTGGTGGGCATCCTGCCCCCTGGGTGGGGGTGGTAGTAGTGGTAGGCATCCAGCCCCCTGGCTAAGGGTGGTGGTAGGCATCCAGCCCCCCTGGCTAAGGGTGGTAGTAGTGGTGGGCATCCTGCCCCCTGGCTAAGGGTGGTAGTAGTGGTGGGCATCCTGCCCCCCTGGGTGAGGGTGGTAGTAGTGGTGGGCATCCTGCCCCCCTGGGTGAGGGTGGTAGTAGTGGTAGGCATCCTGCCCCCCTGGGTGGGGGTGGTAGTAGTGGTAGGCATCCAGCCCCCCTGGCTAAGGGTGGTGGTAGGCATCCAGCCCCCCTGGCTAAGGGTGGTAGTAGTGGTGGGCATCCTGCCCCCCTGGGTGAGGGTGGTAGTAGTGGTAGGCATCCTGCCCCCTGGGTGGGGGTGGTAGTAGTGGTGGGCATCCTGCCCCCCTGGGTGAGGGTGGTAGTAGTGGTAGGCATCCAGCCCCCCTGGTTGAGGGTGGTAGTAGTGGTAGGCATCCAGCCCCCTGGGTGGGGGTGGTAGTAGTGGTGGGCATCCTGCCCCCCTGGCTAAGGGTGGTAGTAGTGGTAGGCATCCAGCCCCCCTGGCTAAGGGTGGTGGTAGGCATCCAGCCCGCCCTGGGTGAGGGTGGTAGTAGTGGTAGGCATCCAGCCCCCCTGGCTAAGGGTGGTAGTGGTGGTGGGCATCTGGCACCCCCTGGCTAAGGGTGGTTGTGGTGGTTGGCATCCAGCCCCCCTGGGTTGGGGTGGTGGCGCGCATTCAGGCCCCTGTGTGCATATGTGGCATTGGTGATGGGCATCCCGCCCCTATGGTGCTGCTGTTGCTGGTGTAAGTATATTCAGATTCCCAGTGTATGTGTGTGATGTGTCGTGTCCGTGTTGTATGTGTTTTGTGGTTGGTGTCTGACTTACCTTCTGCGCCGTACGCGTCCGTGCCTGTTCCGGTAGTAGATGTAGAATATTGGTATGATCGGGACGAAGGGATTCATGGTTGGTTCGTGTCGTTCGTCCTTCTCGTTGCTTCGCGTCGTCCTCATCGCTTGGCTTCGTCCTCGTCGCTTCGCGTCGTCCTCGTCGGTGCTGTGTTCGTCTCGTAGCCGTGGATCGTGTTGTGGCGCGATTCGGAGCTTATGTGCGCCTCTCCCGGATGCTTTGACGTGCCGTGCGTAGCGACGGGTTCGGCGCGTACGGAAAGCGCATCGTACTTGTCCGGCCGGACGGGGCTGCATTTTCCCTTCCGTGCGACTCGATTCGGCGTTTCCGGATTCGCCTCGGTCGGAGAACAGGACCTGGTTTGGGTGAGTACGGCTCGGCCGGGATTTTTGCTGTTGTGCGCATCGTACTTGCTCGTTCGGTGTGCTGTACGGATCGGTCGGGAAACTGGCTTTCGCATGGCTTTTTCCCGACCGAATAGTATTGGGTGCGCCTCCGACCGAGATCGGAATCGGCCCCAATGTGTAAAAAAGAAGTCATTTTGAAAAATGACCGATAATTCTCATGCTAGTATGAGTGTTCCCAATTTCGGAAATGTGCAAATATCTACTGTTTCTAAACTCTACATTTTGTTCCCATTTCAGAAATACATAGGTGTCTTTCATACCGATTTTTCCATGTATACATTTTCCCAGAATAATTGCTATATACACGCTACATAATAAAAAACTATTGCAAGTCGCTGCTCAGTTTTTGGCTCTGGGTTCGTCGGGTTCTTGGTGAACCTACAAGTCCTATATATCCCCACAACCAGTAATGTCCCATGGATGTAACGGTATATTGCTTTTACAGAGCTGTAATAATTAGAAGAAGTTACAGGTGAAAAAGTTGACACAAAAAGCTGTTTTTTTCAACTAATTTTCAATTTTTCCTATATTTAACTGTTAGTTTCTATAAAGAAACCTTGAAGGATCTACACAAATCACCCCTTGCTGAATTCAGAATTCTGTCTACTTTTCAAAAATGTATAGCTTTCCAGGATCCATTAATGCTTTCATACCCTTTTCTACCATTAACTGGAAGGAGGTTGAAAGCACACAAAATAGCAAAAATCAGCTATGTCCCAGAAAAATGCCAAAACTGTAAAAAATGTTGGTTTTCTGACAAAAGTCTGTCATTCCCTAAAAGCTGGGAAAATGGTGATTTCAGCCCCACAAACCCTTTTTGATACCATTTGCAGGGAAAAGCCCAGACGCTTTCATCTGCAGCACTTTTTTCCCATTTTTCCCAAAAAACCCAAAATTTAGCTGTATTTTGGCTAATTTCTGGGACCCCTCCAGGGGAATCCACAAACCCTGGGTACCTTTAGAATCCCAATGATGTTGGAAGAAAAGGACGCAAATACCTTATGTGGTCAAAAAGTTACAGCAGCCTAAGCGCGAACTACCCCAAATAGCCAAAAAAAGGCTTAGCACAGGGGGGGAAAGGCCTAGCAGCGAAGGGGTTAAAGAGGGTTTGCTCGAAGGCAAGGATCTCTACCGGTGTGGAGGTGTGGGGAGGACAGAAGGTGAATTTTCTTCAGAGATCAGTGTCTCCTTCTGTTGGTATTTGTCGTGTTTTGAAAAAATGCCTTGAGTTTTATTTTTTGTCAAAAATCAGCAACTTCGCAGTGGAGCTTAAATTTGTCCATGGGTTGTGTAGGGACAAAGCCTAATCCTTTGTTCAGGAGTTTGTTGATCTTCCATCAGGTTGATGTCCATCAGGTTGAAGATTAACGATTCATGTTGCTTGTTCCTGGTCGGTCCGGATCTTTGGGCATGCTCCTGGTTAGGAATCGTTGTTCTCTGTCATCTCACTTCTTTTTACGTGAGGGGTTCTGGCCTCTCCATAAAAAAAGGAGGTCTTGAGGTGGAGAAGTTGTTGTAAGGACCTTGTAGGAGGGATTGATCCATCCTGTATAGTGAGACGCATATGGTTGGAAGAAGGGTTGCAGTTCTTCAAATGGTGCCCTTCTCCAGGTAGTGTGTTGTCCCCGTGTTTTTCTCCTGCCTCGTCCTCTCCCTCATTGTTGGTACTGGTTTTCATTCCCACTACTCCAATCTGAATTGCCTGATGTACTTCCATTGTTTACTAAGCTTTTGAATTTAGCTTTGAGTAATGAATTATTTTGTTTCATTCATTTCTTTGTTGATTTCCTCCAATCTTTTCTTGTAGACAGAGATTTGTACCGAGGTTTTCAATTTTGCCTAACTGATTTTGATATTGATGGTCAATGCCTGTGCTAGTCTTGTTGCTGTTTTTATGAAGAGGACTAGAAAGTCTCTTGTGCATTTCCATGAAATGGCTGCCCAGTCTTTTCTAAATGTAATGTCTTGCAAGAAAATTTGTGGAGCATTATGGACCTATAAGCCCTTTGGTGCGGCGTTGGAGCGAATGTATTCAGTCATGATCAGTCCGTGTATAGCAGCAATACCCAAAGCAAAAAATCGACCACCAAGATGAGCAGCCACTACATAACGGAACACTCAATAGATGACCCACAATGGATCATTATAGAGATTTTAGATACTGCGCAAGAGAATGCGGAACGCGTCCTGTTCAAGAAAGAACAGAGGTGGGTGTACCATGTAAGGACATTTGACCAGGGATTAAACGATGCTATCCCTGGTCATCGTTCCAGAAATAAATACATACCAAGATATCACCACGGGCATGTAAAATTGAACATCACACGTTGAACAGACTACCAAAAGTAGCAATATATGTGATTAAGCACATTAGATCACTCTTAAAAAAATTGTGATCCTATTTGAGTGTAACATTGCAATCTATACCCTATGAATCAGAGGAACATAGTACCTCACCATAATCTACCAAATTAACTTATGTAAACTACGCTACCCATAAGGCAGTATGATGAGGTTTTTCTCCCCAGCAGGATTCATTAGCTGCAGCTAAAAATACCCGCATTTTTACAGTCCGATAATGTACCCATGTCAGTTTATTTCCAAACTGACTTCAAGAGCTCGTCCGTCCCTCGCGCGGACAATGAGAAGACTCTTGCTAAGCGCCATAACCTGACCAATCGGATTGCTCGCAGGACCACAATAATAGAGTCCCGCCTTTTGAATCTCTTTCCAGTACCAGGGCAACGAAGACAGCCGCACCACCTGCCATATGAATCCTACATGGTAGGAGTACAAGCCGCATTGCTGGCTTCATGGAACTGAGACACCTTGCATAGATCGCAGGTAAAACTTAAACTATTTATAACCTCTCTATCCTCATGAGGTTTCTACATTACACAATTATCCTCACAGAGACGTTAATGTAGAGTCGGCAACCTTCCAACAATATGTCATGCGCCGGCTCTCCAGCACACGTTCTTCACTTTTTAATCTTCTGCTTCACATTTTCACCAAGTTCACGGTGGTTAAACTACTTCACGTGTTTTAACAATATATGGTCACCACTTTCAGCCGCATTATAACTAACAACCACACTAAGTAACTGGATAGAACTCTTGTAGTGTAGTTCCTATTTCCCTAATAGGCTCTGCGCATTGGAATAATATAACCTATAGGTTTGACATAGGACTAAGGTCGGTATGTCCCTATCGAGTATATTAAACTTAATTACTTGTGCCAGCTAGCTCAGAGGCCACTAGAAACTCCTTGAGAACAAGGGAGTAGTTTCTGGCAACCAAAAAACATGACAACTTTTGTTTCCCTTTAGAAGCGGAACACGTCTCAGAATCGTGGAAACAATAGATAACAGTTTCACTCAGTCAATCGTGCATGCTTAGTTTCTACAGAGTTACACAGAAAGGAAAGACTGGCGTTTCAATAAAAAGGGTTTATTGAACAGTCTTGTTTCTCGTGTAAGAGATATGTGCTGTTATGATCACAAGACAGTATGCAAGATAAATAATGTACAGCGTAAGCAGTAGAAATAAATACTGCGCTAGCATTATCTTTTAGCATATATTCACGTACATAAATAATATGAGCTAAAAATGTGAGTACTCATACGATGCGTCTTTAAGCTAGTTCTACCCCAATGTACCTAACCTAGTCTAGGTGTAGGGAAAGGTAGAAGTAGGTGGAGTATTCTCTAGTCTGGTATACTAAGAGTATGTTTAAGTCTAGTATGGTATGCCAAGAGTCCCAATAGGATCTAGTCAGCTCCATACCTTGAGAATGAGAGAGGTGGGAATCTCTTGCCGGATCTAGAACTCTAACACCCCGCAAAGGGAGTCAGAACACTGGAAGCTGGATTCGTCTGCGTGCAGGAATGACAGCGTCTTCTCAGTGCGTCAGGTCGGGATACGGGCTCCTCTGAAGTCGAGGTCTCCTCTAACTTGCTTTGGCAAGGGAAGGTATATTTATACCTGGTAGGTGTCTTGGAATGTTAGCATTGACGTGAAGTCGGACAGAGGAAGACGTCAGGAATGAACCCTTGAGGTATAACGGTTCATACATAATAGATGAGTTCTTGGAGAAATCAATAGTCCTGTGCTAGGGGAACTCCCGAAGCTTAAGGGTCTGGTTTCTAAGAACTCGTTGTGACGTTAGGGTGGACGGATGTCGGTGACCATGCCTGTATTTGGAGTGCACGGTTAATGCCTAAATAAGGACAGGGATTCTATGCCTATATAAGGGCAATGCGAATTGTGCTTATATAAGGACATGATTCAGGAAAACCTATATACGGACCCCTAAAGCAGAATACAACACCCACTCCATCTTCGATTGAACGCTAATACTAAATGCTAAACATTTAAATGCTAAACATAAAATTGAGTACCACATGTTGCTAAAAACATTTTAAAAGAAGCTCAAAACTGTTGAAATGCAATAGGTACTGTACATTTAAAGCATCGTTTCCATTCTAAGCATATAACAGAAGTAAAATGCAACGTGAATGAAAACAGAAAATTATACATATGACGAAATGGTCGATAAGTTCTTAAAATCAAAGCCATTGCATATCATAGAATTAAATGAAATGTTAGACCAGTAAGGTGACAATGTGTCCCTGGAAGTATTCAAAGAAGACCGTTTTATAAGACTAGTTCTACTGTAAGCAGATTGTTCATTTGCTATTTTCTCTCTTGAGAGAAATTTTCTTTTTAGTTTTTAAAGGAAAAAGTTAAATTTCTGGGAATAGTTCCAACTTTTGAAAATATGAAGGCCAAATTTCAATGGTGCCCTGGTACACTGTGATCCGAATCAAAGTCAGTGTATGGGTCTGGCATAAACATTAGATCATCTATTTCCGTAGCCAAAATATCGTCCACCGAAGTTGGTGACATTTGGAACACCTCGTTCAGAAGGTTAATTGCACAGAGATGAGAAACATCGCCTTCAGCAGAAGATGCAATGTTTGCGTCCATTGTTACCTGTGTGCCCGTTGATCCATCTCGTACCTCAGCAGCAGCCGGAAGCGTCTGTGAGATCTCAATGAATGCCGTCATCAGGATTGGTAGCCTCTGGGGACAACACACAGCATGGGCCGTTATCGGGTCCAGCAGAGTATCGATATCTGTTGGCATGACTGATGGGAGTGTTAGACAGGTGTCTAGCACGCATTCTTCACCGCAAAACAGGCAGCGTAGAACAGGTAAGATGCAATCTTGCCAGATTGGTCTGAATGACAGGAACCACGTTGTATTAAGTTCCCGTAGACGAGGCATGCCCAAAAGCTGTACTATTCGCTCTTGGCATTTGTGAAGGAGGGCTCTCGCCACATCGCTCGGAGTGATGTTGGCGAAGAGGCTTGCCATAGCGTAGTAGGAGGAATAGAAACAGAATTCCTGCAACAAGTGCTAGAATTAACGGCACACCACCAAACACCGAATGTGCGAAGTTTGGGATGATTCAGAGGACAGCCTGGAAAGGTGCTAATAGTCCGGAACAGATGGTCTTAAATACATGTACAATTCCGCTTGTATCTGACATGTTAAAGATACGTCCTATCATTTCTACGAAATGTATAGGGCAGTTTGTACGAATTAAAGCCTGTATCTCTGCCGAAGTCCTTGCAACTTGTAGATCATAGGTTTCTTTGGCCGAGGTCAAAGGCACTGATTGTTGTATAAACATGGCTTTCATTCTGCTTAAAGTATCAAATTGTATAAAAGAGACATTCAACGAAGGCCATAAAGGCGACTCCCTGACTGTCAATTGGGGCAAACAATACTTGCATACAGCAAGTGACCCTGGAGTTAACCGTTACTAGATATGGGATGCCTGGCAACATGCCACAGCAACTCTGATCATTCAACATGAGGTAACTCCCATTAGAAAGTTGGCCAAACGTTGGATTAATCACAGCAGCTGGTGTACCCTGCTGGTGGCAGGACAAGTTTACCACAGAACCATTACAAGCCCCGTGTAAAGATATGTCCTGACAAATCAGTGAACCGCTCAGTGCACTTTCACAGTGTGTACCGCTTAGAAACACTTCACGATCCCCACTCCAACATCTATAGGTGTAAGGTAAATTCCAGGATGTCTTAATGTATTCTTTACCCAACCTTTAACAGATGCAAGCAGGCAAATATGAAAGGCAATACTGAAACTGAAAAGTAGTCTCAGGTAGACTAATTTTGCCATGAATAAGCCATTCAGTAGCTGGTTTTTCTGCCACTGTGAATGGTAATTTTACAAGTTTTTCAATGCTCAGCACTGTATACTTTGCTCCCCTTTGTGCCAGTTCAATCTGTTTATCAGTTAGATTGTATTCTGCAAACAGAGCCGTTGTGTTGATAAAACGCCAAGGCACATAGCCCGCACGCAAAGATTGCAGCGTCCAGCTTAATAACATAATAGAATGTAATTGAGATTGGCCTTGCTGTAACATGGCTAAATCTTGTTCCAGTATGTCGATAGCAGAGGATACAATACTGTCCAATGAATAAATTCTGGAGGACACAGTTGTTAACCCATTATCGACCACAGAGAGAGTTCTCTAAGTTAATACGATCAAGTTCACGTATTCGTTCTGCGGCCTCCATCTGTGACACCTTCCATGCTTCATTATAAGCAGCATAAATGCCGGCATATATGAAACGTTTTTGACGCGGTTTTCTTGGTCCAAGCAAGAATTCCCTAAGGTCTGCATCTTCTTTAAGTAAAGATAAGTGTTGTTTCACATCCTTAAGTGTAGATTTTTGCAGCCAGTCGAGGCATAATTTTCCTACACTGTATGTTGTTACTACCCCCGGATGCTGTCTTTGGACGTATCATGGGTCTGGCCTATGAATAGTAAACCCCTGTGTTTTATTCAGGAATCTCCCTTGACAGTTGTTTGTGTCTGTGGGCCAGATCAACCATTTTTTCCAATCAGGATTTGTTCTGTTGAGTTGTAGTATGGTGTCAACTGTAAGCCTGGGCGTAGTTCGCGTAGTTGCGCTACGCAAAGACGTTGGAGCGCTACGCGAGCTACACGTAGCTTCGCGAGCGTGCGTAGCTGCTTGTCGCGCCAGTTCGCGATGCGTTTTTCTTCTTCTGGAACTCGTTGTGCGTGTTCGGGACGCTGTTTGCATGCTCGGGGCACGAACTTACCCATGCGGTCGCCTATGGGCGCGGCCATGTTTTTCACTTGTCCCGCCCGTTCGCGATCCCTTATTTCCTGTTCCGGGTCGCATATAGCGTGCTCGCGATGCGCATTCCATGTTCGGGAACGCGTTGTACGTGTTCGCGACGTTTTGTGCGTGCTAGGGGAGAAATATCGCGCAAACTTACCCACGCGGTCGCGATGGGTGCGGCCATCTTGTTTTTCACTCTATGCTATGGTTCTGGGCCTGCTTTTCTATCCTCCCTCAATCTTTGCAATCCTTAGTTTTTTTACACTGTTTTTCAATTTTTCTTTATTTTTTATCTCTCTCTCTCTTTGCCTAAGTCTATATTTTGCATTTCTTTCTACTTTTTACTGTGTTTTTTTTACTTTGACTGTTTTATATAACTTTCTTCTTTAAGCTCCTACTTCTTCCCCTAACTTTATTTTTCCCTTCTAACTTTTCTTTTCCGCCTCCTCCCACCCCAGAACCATGGCGAAGGGTAGCAGCAGCAACGGTTCGAAGGGCAAGGCGCGTGCGCCCAAGAGCCGCCGGCTGCCTTGCGGCAGACTGCGCCCTGCAGGGGTGCAAGCCCGCCAGCTTTTTAGTGAGGCGGAGGTGGCCGCCCTTGTTTTTTTGTTCAGCGCCACCTCCCTTGACCTTGGCAGCAGGCGGCAGGCCAGGCTCCGGGTACCCGACCCAGGAGCGTCACCGCCGGTGGGCGAAGGTGCGCCGGGCAGTGTTTCGCTGCTCAGGGGTCCGGCGCACCCATAACCAGCTGGCCCACCGGTGGTCAGACCTCCTCAACCGGGAGCAGGACCTGTTGGACCTGCTAGGTGTCGAGGGGCTTGGTGAGTAGCTAATATATATATATATATATATATATATATATATATATATATAGTAGTATAAGTATTGTGATTTATGTATACATTTTTTACAAATAACAAGAATACTGCTGCTTACATTGCAGGTAAATTACGTTTCAAAATCTTCTGTGATTGTAGGACACAGGTGCTGGGCGCTACTCTTACTTATTTGCAACTTTGCGCTCGCTTGTCCTTATTATGTAAGAGTTTACTTTAGAGAACTTCAGTTAGGTAATGATATTGCTAGAGAGACTCTAGTCCTTCCTTTGTCCACCTGTCAAACAGTGGTGGATGGATTGATAGTTTGATAGTAGGTTTAGTTACTAATACTATTAGTTGATAATTTTTGAGCGGTCTGCGTGACGCATCTTTTGTCACTGAGTGCTGCTTACCCCAGTCCTTAGTAGAACCTTTTGTAGTTTTAGTGAGTGGTAAGCTTAGCAGTGTCAGTCAGCTGCAGAACATCAGACTTAACCAACCAACAATTTGGTGTATGCATTATGCACCAATTTATGCACGTGTCCTCCTCATATATGCATTTATGAGGGCTAAAAAAAAAAATGGAAATGCAGACTTAATTAACAATTGGCCCGCCTGGAATAGGTGGGCTAGGTCAGGTGGTACTTAGGCTTAGTTAGTGTTCTGGATTTTATTTGAATCAATCAGAATGGAACACTGAATTAGTGTTCCCAGATAAGTAGACTGTCCGTGACCGTGAATCCCGCAAGCCAGTAGTCGATCGGATTAGATAGGTCAATTTTATTGCAATTTTTGTTTCCTAAAACGTTTTGAGTGTTTTTTTAGCTAATTTATTTGTTTCACAGCAATCATTAATGTTTGTGTCTTTCTTTATTATATCTTACATGATCACTGATCTGCAGCACCCAGGGGCAAGAAGACGGGGTCCGAGTTGGCGGGACAACCACCAGAGGACCGCTCCTCTACCGAGGGCCCTGCTGCTGGTCCCAGTAAGTCCTCCAGTGGTTAATATTAACATTTATATTGCCCTAACTTTTACTGCACATTATTTTTTCAGAACTATTAATTATGGTTCCACTCCCTAATTCGATTTTTTACAAAAGATTCTTTGATCTTGACTTGACTATCTGTTTCTAAATTCTGGTTATCCCTGCCTCTAAGTTCTAACTGCCTCTATGAATGTCTGTACTACTACTATTAGTCTGTCGCTAAGCTTGCCCAGTTTGCATTGCCACTCTTTATTGTACGGTTTTGAATAAAACTCCGATTGACCAATAGTCGAGTCCAGTCCTTTCGGTTGTCCTCTTCTAGGCTTCTTAATCTTGAGGCTGACAATTACCACAAACAAAATGCCCAACCAGATATTTGACTATTTTTGATAGGATATAGTACATACTACTACTGATGTGTGGATTCTGCACAGCCCCATGCAGAACTATGCACAAGGAAATAGGATGTTGGTGATGGGAGTTTGGAACTTGGACGTTCCTCACACCTCAGTCAGAAGTGAACCCACAATCCTCTGAACGACTAGCTATAGTGTCTCACTCTCATTAGGTCCCCGAACCCCCACCTGAAGATACCCAATGATTACACAACCCAGACCATAACACCCTTTCGCTCACTTACTCGTGTAAGTCCACCACCACACCAAATACCACAGAGTCTGTTTAAGTTCAAAAGGTTTTTCAACTAACAAGCTCTGTATGTTCTATAAAATTCAGTGTACTCCAGCCAGCTCCAACAGCTAAATGCATAAGATTAAAACAATAAACATTGTTACAACAAGTGTATGATGATAGAACTTAGAAGACAAAAGATCTGTGCGAATTCTGGGAGACTCCTCACCGTAGAACGTAGAATTACTGGTTACATGCATCATTCATAAGCTCTGCAAATCTCTGGTTCATAGAAGGAAATCTTCTGCCTGAGAAAAATGGTGCGCGTTAGATAGTATAATGCAAGCATTTGTCAGTCCTGCCAAAAAGTGTAACATGTTACTTATGGCTAAGCAATACGGACTAACCGAACTCCATAACAAAGTGGCTTGTTTTTCGACCTCTTGTACGCAACGCTCAGACAGTAGCTGTATGTGCTCATGTGGGCTAAAAAGGCGTCTTACTGTTACTGCACAACAAGCTGCGAGGTAACATGCGCAAAAGACATGAAGCGAAAAATGATTGCATGGCTCAGGCTAACTTTGCAAAGAGTAGAGTATAGTATAATAAATAATGATGACCCTAGGGACTATAACACTACTAGTGTCTACTGACTCTAGTACCCGATTTGGACTACTGAATGTGATGTATAATATGTATGTATTAACTTTTTTTTTCAATCTTGCTAGTGAAAAAGAAGAAATAAATAGGGGGAGGTGTACACAGGCTTCTAAAAATGTGTCATGTTTTTATCTAGGCGTAGTAGCGACCACCAGTGCCAGCGGGGCCAGCGGCGATTCGACCATTCCGGAGGGGGAAGGAGATGCGGCACCTGCAGGAGCTACAGGGGGTGAGCCAGCAGCAGAGGCGCGCGATGGTAAGTTATATTCATTACGTATTGACATGATTGCACTAGCTGGAAGGGTGTTGAGTGACTTCACTCACTGTACTGTTGTTGAGACTTATTAGATATGAAGTTGTAGTGAACATTATACAACGGTTGAAGAAGAGAAGACACCCTTTACTTAGCATTAGCAATGCAGTAGCAATAGCATTACCAGCGTGACTCGATTAACCAATGGCCTCTTCTATCTGACTCCAACTCAGCTGTGAAAGTTTTATGGAGGAGACTAAAAGTCAGATCAGATGACCTTGATGGATGCGTTGAATAAAAAGGGAAAGAAGGGTGGAAGGACGGGCGAGATTTAATATGACTGGCAGAGAAGGATACGTTGGAAGCATGGATATAGGTGGCTGATAGGAATCAGATGCATGTGTTGAAGGATGGGTGGAAGGTGAAAGAAGAATGGATGCCTGCCTGGGTGGGCGACACAGTATGGGTGGATACTGTGGATAGCAAGAATCATCAGCGGTGTTTGGGTGAAACTCTAAGCCAAGGCAAGCAACGGAGTGAGTGGACGCATGGGTTGTTGTTGGTGAAACAAAGTAAGGTTTGTGGAGAGATTAAGAAGAATGATTGACATTTACTTAGAATGGATGGATGCCTGTATGTATTCATCATAGACAGCATAGGTGGAGACTGTCACGGGATGCACAGTTTTAGTTTTAAGGGAATGTAAAAGAAACCGCGCCACAGTAGCAAAGCCGATGTGGGGAGGGGCAGGGTGGGGGGTAGCAGTAAACAATGTATTACGCGGCCAAATACAGGTAAGTTTACTGTAAACATACAAATAAAGTGAATTTCATTGTGCGCACTGCACCGCCAAAAGCGATGCAGTGGGCGCAACAAAATTAGTTTTATTTATTTATGTTTACTTACTTGTAATTGGCCGTAATCCATAGTTTACTACCCCCCACCCTGCCCCTCCCTACGTCACCGCCCGGCAGCACTCCCCGAGTCCCACCACCGACCGCTACTGACCTTATGTCGTCGTCCCATAAAAGCAATGTTCATTGGATCAGATATATAATCTGCCTTTTTGTAGTAGCCAGGGCACTGTCAAAGTGAAATTGACCAATTGCCCTGCTTCATGTAACAGAGAGAGTATGGCCAGTGCCACCCGTAATAGAAAAATAAATAAGAGCTTCCCCACCTGCATACAGTAGTAAATCAAACTAACGTGAGTCTGCGTCATGATGACTCGTATGTTTGTCTTGGGTGCAAGCATAGATGACCGAGCTGGCATGCTGGCTACAACCAGGTTATGTCATTTCGCTAAACTAGTAGAGATAATAAGAAGACTGGTGTACTGTGTACTGGAGTCCATAGTGCTAGTATAATGCCTGAAACTCCCACAAATGTTACAGGCCGAGGAAGTGGGAGGATAGATTATTACCACAAATGTTATGTACTTTGCTTCTTGCTAGTGCTACTGTGCCATTATGTGTTGAATTAATTTTGTGTTACTGTTTTGCTAAGAGTACTGGCTACAACAATATTCTTTATCTTTCTTGATCTAGATAGTAGTAGTACTTGACTCTGGATGCCCTCTAGTACTTGTTATGGCCTGGGGTGGGGGGCCTGCAATTAACAGCCGTTCGTTTTTGAAAATAGTGGCTTCCTTAGCTATCAAAGTTTTGTAGTTGGCAACATCCACTTCTGAAAAAGGAATTACTGCCTTGCTGTTCAGAAATACTTTGTACCGTGGATCCAAAATTGTGACACTAATGTAATGTGGTTGTGACAAAATTTTATTTTGAATCCTTGTATTTTCAGATCAGCGAGCGGCTAAGGTCTCCGCCAAATGATATGAGTCGTTTGTCATCCACACCTGCGTACGTTTCAGACACCTCCTTCAGCTGTTGCTCTAGCATGTGCAACAATGGGAAAGCTTGGCCCATAGTACAGTCCTCCCTGCTGACTTCACGTGTGAAGATCTCAAAAGGAAGTAGCATCTCAGTCAGGCATTTAATGAGGTCCCATTGACCCATCTCAACGGTCATGCCTCTCACAGTAGGTTCCCCTAATCTTTGCATGACATAAGCATTGAGTGGTATGTACAGTTCAAACAGACGATCAAGCATGTAATAAGTTGAGTTCCAACGTGTTGGCACCTCCTGGATGAGCGCTTTGACTGGCATTTTATGCTCACGTTGAATGACCCTCAGCTGCTTCCGGGCTTTAAAAGAATGGCTGAAATGTGTGCATATTCTTCTGCAGGTGGCCAGTAAGTTGCTGACTTTGTTGTTCAAGACTTTTTGAAAAATGAATCCAATGTTAATGCAGTGTGCCAAACACAGGACCCTGAAATAGCGACCATCTTTCATTGCCCTAACTACATTACTGCCATTGTCCGTGGCAACAAAACCAATGTTAAGCCCTCTTGGGTGCAGCCACTCAAAGACCTTGCTGTTAAACTCTTCCAAAATGTTTGCAGCAGTATGAGATTTCTCCATGGCAAACATGGCTACAGTTGCAGGTTTGCGAGTGGCATGAAAAATCTCAGCAGCGTCAACACCAGCAAATATCTGTTCTCTAACCCCGGCAAAAGAGATCCAGTGTGCAGTGATGCACATGTAATCAGTGGCTTGGCAACTGGTCCACATGTCTGTTGTCAGGTGGATACTCTGAACAGCACTCTGCTTCAAGGCTTTTCCAAGCAATTCCAGCACGTCGTGATGTAGTGCTGGAACAGCAACTCTGGCAAAATAGTAGCAGCTGGGAACATGCCATTTTGGGCAGATGGTTGACACAAATTCCAGAAAACCCACCCCTTCAACAAAAGAAAAAGGGAGAAGGTCCAGTGCTAACATTTTTGCCAGCTTCGCATTGTACAAACGTGCTATTGGGTGGTTGCGTTCGTACTGCCCCTCCCCCCCAAACATGCTGGTAATGGTAGGCTGCATGGTTTTCCTCTTAGGCTCAACGCACTTTTTTGGATTGCGGTACTCCTTGTCCTTGGTGTCTCAGGCTGACTCTTACCAGTCTTGTGCCACTGAGATGTTGCTGAAGATGTGTGCGACGTTAACACTGCACTGCTGGGGTCAGGGACACCTTGTGTACCACTACCAGAGAGAATGTCTCCCTGTCCTTCCTCTTCCACCGTGATCGGATCTTCTACTCCTTTATCCCCACCAACACCAATGGTTGCAGTTTTTTTTATGTCGTGAAGGTGGTCCTCCCAGCTGATCAAGTGGTGTTTTTTCAGATGGGTCATTTGGCCTCCGGTACCATAGTTTGTACCAAGCTTACCACGACTAACAGAGGTATTACAAATGGAGCATATAGCAATGTTCTCCTCCTTTTCGCTAACCGTAAAGCAGTCCCAAACTGGGGAGCTTAACTTTGGCCTCCTGCTGGAGGTGCCACTTCCAATGGCGGATGAACTGGAGGGTGTGTGTTGAATTTGACTGTGCTGCTGCTGTACCACTACCTACTTCTACTGAGGTGGTGGTTGTGCTGGTGGATGTAGGTCGCTGCCGGGCCTTTGCTAATGCAAATATGGAAGCTGTAGGTCATGTTACCTGTGGAGGTATGCGTGCTACATCCCTCACAGCGATTTTGGATAGGGTAATAATGTTGGTCTCCATCTCCTCGGGGCCGGGAGTGATGTTCGTGATGACTGGCTCATCATCATCCTGCTGTTCTACATCGACCTCCATAAGTGTAAGGCTTTCTGGAACCTTCCTTTTCCCTAGCTTGGTCTTGGGACGTGGCTCCCTCTCACTCAGTTTGTGGCTTCCAAGTGGCATCTAGATCATCAGAAGGGGGGCTTGGCGAAGAACTTGATGGACTACCCCTCCTTTTCCTTGCTGGAGATTTGGAAGACAATGGATCTTCCGAATGAGTGGCTTCTTCTTCTACCTCTGCATGAGGCTCAATTTCCTGAACTGCCCCTACTTCGGGAGGAACAACTATTGCGGGCAGTGGTTGCGGCTGTTGTCGTTGACCACTTATCTGCTGTGGTTCCTCCTGCGTTCATTGGGTACTACTTTGAGATAGCGATAAGTTTCTCAGGCTCAGCATCACTGCTTTCCACCATTAGGCTGGCTACCTCTTCCACACTCATGTGCTTGGGCTGGTGGGTTGGGCCCACTGATGCGGAGGTGCTGCCCCCAGCTTGCCCCCCAGACACCGTTGCTGCAAGCGTAATTTTTTTTCCCCAAAAAAGGTACTGGGCGGCACACCGGACTTAAGTGTCACTTCCTTCTTCTGTTCCTTCTTCTCAATAGCAACTTTCTTGGCACTGGAGGACCTGGTACCCGCTTTCTTTGGGCCCATCTTCTTCAGATGTCAGCAGCACTCAGTTGCAGAGATGTCTGGTCAGGTCACAAGTCACGTTGTGTACAGCAGCAGGATGTCTGTCTGGCAGTGCAACGGGCAATGACGACACCTCCTCCTCAGTCTTTGTGCACCTAAAAGCAAAAAGGCCAGATCAGTCAAACGATAGCACAAATCAAACAAATATAATATAGAACTTAGTGTGTGGTGGTGGCCTCAATTATTAAATTTTAGAAACTCAGTGAACAACACAGTGTAGCCATTTATGAGACTTTGACAACAAGGCCAGGGCTTTCCTGGCTACTGTGTAGTGTGTACACTCTGGAAGAATAAGAATAGTAAAGAACAAAAACTAAAATGTAGTGGAGCATGTTTGGCCTAAATTTGTGCATCACGTGGGATGTATGCAGCATCAGGGAGCTGCAGCTGGCAATGGGATGGATTTGGAAGCAGTAAGACAAGAGGAACAATGGAAAGAGTGACACGCAGGCCTATGTGGCAAAAACAGCACACTACTAACTACCACCACAAAATGGCCCCCAGCAACATGGTGACTCACAGGCACAAGGCATGGCAAACAATGAACTCAAGCAGGCCTATATATGGGCAGACAAAGGATGCCTGATAAAACACAGCTTTAATGCAAAAACTAAAATCCACATGGCTAAAAACAGTTTGGAAAGTTAGACAGCCACTACAACACATAATTATAATTACACGCAAAAAAGGCATTTATTTAACACACCCAAAAAGTGAAATAGACCCTTCCAAAAAACCCACATTTTGCAATTAAATTCAATGCCATCCATGGCCTAAATGATGTCAAAATTCCACAGACTACACAGAAGCAGTTGTTATGCCCCCCTTATGACTACCTCTGGGCCTACTTTACTGGCAGACTAGGCCGCAAGCTTGGAGGCCTATGGCAAAAGCACAGTGGCTGGTCCCACAAAATGGCCACCACCACATGGCCAGGCCAGCCACAACAACAAGAAAAGGAACACAAGACAGACAATGCAGGCCTATGGCAAAAGCACAATGCCTGGCTTTACAAAATGGCCGCCACCCACATGGCCAGGCCACCCGAAATAACAACAAAGTGAAGACAAAGGACAGGACCAGGCAGTTGGAGACTCTGGGCAACTTCCTTCCTCGTGAAAAAAAATTGTAAAACAAAAAAAAAAGTGACTCCTTGACCAAACTACATCTAAATGACAACCTGAGGAGTTTTTTGTGCAAAATGAACTAAATCATCATTTTTGAGAAGGTTTTATGCTGCTCGAGAGATATTCTTCGCCAGATTGTAAATTCTGCGTGTTCGGCATCGCGATCGTCACAAAAAGTCGTTATCGCGCGCGCGGAAACATATATTGAGGGCGCGAAGAAGAGAAAAAGTGTAAGTCCGTGTTGTCGCGCAGTGCGGAGGTGCCGAAAGTCCGCGAGCTGAACGCCCAGAGTAAACTACTGGCTGAAAAGGCCTATTGATGTAACACACCCAAAAACTGAAATACCACCACAAAACCCACATTTTGCAATTCAATCCAATGCATGGCCAAAATGATGTTACAATCCAACAGACAACACAGAAACAGTTTTTATGCACCCATGAGGATGACTACCTCTGGGCCTACTGGCAGACTAGGCCGCAAGCTTGGAGGCCTATGGCAAAAGCACAGTGGCTGGTCCCACAAAATGGCCGCCACCACATGGCCAGGCCACCCACAAGTTCACAACAAGCATAAGCCAAGGGGAACAAAGAAAAGACATGCAGGCCTATATGGAAAAAGCAGCACACTACTAAATTACCACCACAAAATGGCCCCAAGCCACGTGGTCACTCACAGTCACAACAGGCCATGGAAAACAATGAACTCAAGCAGGCCTATAATAATATCACCAGACAAAGTAGGCCTGCAGTGCTAAACACAGCTTTAATACAAAAATGCAAAAACGAAAATCCACAGGGCTACAAAAGGTTGGAAAGTTACACAACAAGCGCACACACACACACACATCCAACAAAGGTATATATATTACACCCAAAAAGTGAAATACACCCCAAAAACCACATTTAACAATTCAATCCAATGCCATCCATGCATGCCCTACATGATGTTTAAATTCAACAGACACCACAGAAACATGCACCCATGGGTACCTCTGGCTCTAGTCTGGGCCTACTGGCTGAAATTCCAATCAAATAAAAACAACTAGGCCCCCACCGAAACTAGAGGCCACAACAAATTTTTAAAACGATGGAAATCCCCCCAAAAAATGTATGTACAAACAAGCCCCAATCAAACAAGTACACCAATTCTCCAACTTACTTGTAAAATCTCAAATCCAAAAGTCCTCAAATCCAATCCAATGATATGATGCAGCAGACAGACACAAAAAGTGATCCTTCCAGCTCCAAATGAAAATGAACAGCACATGGACAAAGCACTGGGAGGAGCCTGCTGGACAGGAACAGGAAGTTTGAGAATCAGGGGCACTTCCTTCCTCTTGGAAAAAAAGAAAAAGGACTCCTTGCACAAAAAACTACAGCCAAATCACAATCTGAGGAGTTTTGAGCAAAATCATCATTTTCAAGAATGTTTTATGATGCGAGAGATATTCGCCAGATTGTAGTTTCTTCATGTTCGGGATCGCGATCTTACCAACACTGCCGCCGGAAGTCAGATCGCGCGTCCGAATGACATGTTCGCGTTCGCACACTCTCGCGGGATCGTGCGGCCGGATTCCAAATCTCATGGCGCCCGCAAACGGATAGGAAGTCGCGTCGGCGAACGCAGAATCACGATAGGTCATTACCACGCACGCGAGAACGTATATTGAGCGCGCGAAGAAGAAAAACAGCTACGCCGCAAATTGCGTAGTGCACGGTAACTTCGCGTTCTACGCGAATCGCGAAGTTACCGAAACTACGCAAGCTCCGCGAGCGTAGCATAGTTCTCCGCCCAGGGTTAGTCAACTGTAACCACTGCCTATGTATTATCACTTGCAGGTGTTGGTACAGAAGGTGTTTATGTCTTTAATCTTGGCTAACCCAAGGCAAGACGTTTGTTGCACAGTGTCATTCAAAAACATTATTTGTTGAGGCACGATACAGGTTCTAAATAAAGCTTCTATCCCCTGCACTTGCCAATCTTTACTACCCCAGACAGATTGGGTCTATTGTCTCTTTCCACAAGTCGAAACCATGTCTTGACAGTTGGGCAATAAATGCTGCAGAGTAAATCTGTTTTGTATTAGTTAACATAATTTTCAGTCCTGTCTTTACATTTTCATAGTAAAATGTTTCTGGATCAGATGTATTGTATCCTGAAAAATATGGAAACTTTTTAGCAAATGTTTTTGAACTACCTTTTGGTGGTGTAGGACAATGCTCCCATTGGTTAAACAAACACATTTCTAGGTGTTGCAGATTTATGCAAAAAAATGATGACCATAGTAGTTATAGCAATACAGCTGTTCATAGTCTGATGAACCCTCTAAATATTCATTATTAGAAAATGCAGCAGATTTTTCTAGGTCAAACATGTTATTTACAGTTTCAAAGTCCCAATCATCAGAATAGGTACTGGATGAAACAAAATAACTTAGTGAGATCTTAAATAAATGTGGAATGTTCAAATGTTCAGTCGGGCCAAAAATATCGAAATCTGTTTTGTCCCACACTATACCATCCTGTATAGGAACGGCTGTGATGTTCACTGCAGACAAGTCTCTTGTTTCACGTTGGGATGATTTGTGAGGTTTTAAAAGTAAGTTCACTTTTCTTTCAGTGTTCACATGGATATATCTGCCATTTATAAGCACGCTCATAGTCATAACCAAAGCTAGCCAAAGCAGGAAGAAAAATATTCCAGAAATAACCCAAAGTTCAATCCATAGTGAAACCAGATAAGTCCACGAGGCCTACTATTTAGTATTGGCCACATACTGTGGTTTGAGGAGGTCGATGGACACAAATCTTTTCTCCTTTTTTCCAGCAAGGGGCGGCAGAAGTACTGTTCTTGTTCCGTGTATGGCTAGGACAGGTACTGGTTGTCTGTAAGAAGGTCCAAATTCCTTCTTGTCCGCAATTTTTTCTCTGACTAGATACCCAACTTTTGGAATCCAGACTGGCCTTGCTGGGACTGCCGGTTTTTCCCCAGTGGTGGTTGGCTGCAGGAACACATTGCTTTGTTTCGATCTTAGTTCCTTTATATCCTGTAAAACAGCCAAACGATCTTTGATATCAAAGGGTTTATTTTCCACCACTGTGCCACTACATTCTAAATCTGGCACCCACATTCTCGTCCCAATTAAGACCTCATATGGAGTGACCCCCCCTAGAGAACTTCTTGGCAAATTATTTAATGAGCGTTGGACCCCATAAAGATGTTTGACCCACCCATCACCCGAACCTAATACCCACTGTTAGACTGCTTTATGTCCCGGTTTTTCCTTTCCACAACAGAATTTCCCTCAGGATGAAATGGAGAGGAGTACCGCAATGCAACGCCCAGACTGGCCATGGCTTCTTTGTAAGCTCGAGAGCTAAACGCAGGGCCCTGGTCAGAATGTAGCGTGCCTATTGCGTATGTGCCAATAAAGACTCGCAAATCTTTTATAACAGTTCGAGCGTCAGCCGAGCGCTGAGGCCATATCCATAGGAACCTAGAGCAAGAATCCACTGCGTCCATTATATATTTATAGTTACCGTCCTTTTGCAAGGGACCGCAGTGGTCCAGGTAAACACAAGCTAATGGTTTGTCTGAAATTAACGAGGGTGTCTGCGCAGGACGTTTCACTGTGGAGACTCATCTGTTGGCATATTTCACATTCCAGAATATAGTTCTTGGTCTGCTTCCTAATGCCAGGCCACCAATATCTTTGTTTCAGTAAAGATACTGTTGCAGAAATACCTGCAGAGGCTATCCCTTTGTGTGCTGCTAGGATTAGTCCTAATCTACGTTCCTTGTTTGGAATTACCCTATCCCCACTCCAGGGATTTGAGCAAAAGGAACGTTGTTCGCATCAATTACATAAGAGTACTTGAGTGGAAACTTTTTTGGTAACGCTGCACCACTGCCTTTACTCGTAGCATTGACAGCCAACATTATCTCACTGTCTATTCTCGTTTTTGAACGAGTGATCGCAGCTACGGAAGCAGTCTGAACAGCCCCCTTTGCGGCTTCGTCAGCCAATGAATTCCCTGCAACGTAAACACCATCACGTTGATGACTCAGTGTATGGTTCACGTGAGCCTTTGGAAGTTCGCTTTTTAACTGAACTACTTGTTCCCAAAGCATTTTATGCTTTGTGCCACCTTTTGCATCTTTGAACCCATTTTCAAGCCAAGTTTGTATATATTCATTATACGACTGTACACAGTAGAAAGAATCGCACACTATTAGTGTGGGGAATTCTCGATCTGTACTTTCAAGTGCCAGTTTGAATGCTTGTAGTTCAGCTCGCTGAGCTGTGCAATCTCCTAGAGATTGGGTTTTTGTGACCATAGGTCTGAAGTTGCCATCGCGCATGCAACCTTTAACGATTGCGCACGCTGCACTGTAAGCTTGCTTACTCCCTGTTGCGGGTTGTGCAGATCCGTCAGTGTAAATTATGAATTCATACTGATCGAGAGGCAGAATCTCAGTGGGCAGAGGACATTCATGTTCATATTGCAGGGACGCTTGTGTTTTTAGATCAGGATCAAAAACATATTCAACATCTGGAATGCTTGCTTTTGTTACCGCCTCCAAGGCCGGAACTGGGGTTATGACAATAATGCGTTTCCCTTGGGCTAGAGCTCTTTCTTTTGCTACTGCAGTTTGAACTGCTGTCTGTATTTTTTCAGTTGAAGTGAAGCGCATTTCTGCTTGTGTATACAAATGTGATTTGTATGCAATTGGTACTTTTTCACCCTCATTAAATGTTAAGTAGGTGAATCCGCATGGACCCGAAATTATTCGGATCACTAAATTGCGTTGACTTACGCGTGTTTGTAAGTGATTTGTTGCCAACATGTTAGCTTGGAGTGAACGCAAGATGTGTGTTCCTGTGTCCAATTTTTGATTGGAAAATCAGGTTTGATTAATGCGTAGAGAGGTTTAACCCTTTCTGCGTAATTTAGAATGTAAATTCTTCCAAAATTTAGGAAACCCAGGATGGATTGTAAATTTTTCAGCGTCTTTGGAGGTTGGAGCAGCGCACACCTTTCTAAAAAGTTGGCTGCCAAGCTCTTGCCTTCACTTGAAAGCTCATATCCTAGAAAGAGGACATTGAGGGGCAATTCTGGATTTTTTTTAAAGTTGAACTTATAGCCCTCAGAGGCGAAGCCCAGTATAATGGTACTCACCCTGTTCAAGTGTTTGTCCAGGTCATCGTCTGTCAGATAGATGTCCAACATATGACAATGCCTCATTATCATAAATTTGTAGTAACTCCGTTACCCTCGCTGAGAATAACCCCGGGCTGTTCTTGAACCCTTGTGGGAGTCGACAAAATTGACGCTGGGTCCCCATTATTGAGAATGCTGTTAAGTACCTGCTTTCAGGTGCTATGTTTTGACAAAAGAAACCATTTGAGATATCCAATGTGGTTTTATATTTTTTACGCACAATGTTATTCATTAATGCTGTACTATGTGCATTTTGCACTGCAAATGTTTTTGAACAAGTGTTTAAGTGTCTGTAATCCAAAACTAGACGATAGGTGTTGTCTGGTTTGGCGACAGGAAACAAAGGATTGTTCATTGAAGAGGTGCATGTTTCAATCACCCCTTGGTATTCATAAGTTGATCTAAGATCTCCCTGACCTGTTTTTTAGCTTCTTGCTTTATTGGATACTGCCTTTGTGCAGTAGGTTCATTTTTTAGATGTATTTTATGGTGAGGTGAGTCCTCATCCCATCCTACATGATTTTTGTATAATGCTGGGGCCTGGGCAACTGCCCATTTCCTGGCATAAGTATATTTTAGGTGAATTGGAATATGGTTGGAGAAGGCAGGCATAATAATGTCCTCGCCATGTGGGCACTCCCTGACAAATTGTGGTGGCCAGTCTTTTTCTGCTAGAAGTATATCATAACCCCTTGAAAGTTTTTCCCAAAAGAGTGCTTTCACCTTTCTTGGTATGTCTCCCTCCATCCGGAGTGTTATTCCATATAACTTTTGTGGAGCACTAACCCTGGTGTCTACAGTCTCAACTGTAATGTACTCATTCAAGTCCACTATCTCCAGAAGTTCCTTCAGGTTCTGGCGAGCTATTGTGACTTCTGCTGCACTGTCCAGCATTGTCTGAGCCCATTCTCCGTTCTTGAGTGGTGTTCTCAGTATCCTCGGCATGTCTGACCTTCAGACCTGATACCTTCTTTTTTGAGAATTGAGGTTTTGATTTATTTTTCGGAACGTGTTTGTCGTCTTTCGATTTCACACATTCTTCTCTATGTTCTGACCGTCCTCTTCTTTCCGATGTCTGTGATGAGATCTGAAAGGTATGAGAGGAACGTGTATCAGTATCTTGATACTGGTCAGGCTTTTTCAAATTATCCCCATTCCTGAGGTTATACCTCCTTTCAGAGGGCTCCTTTTGAGGAGACCTACCTCGGGATTGAGAACGTTTCTCGTTTGAATTTTGTTTATTAGTTTCCCACTTCTTTTTAGAAGATGTAGGAGTTTGTTTAATTGAGTCCTTCTCAGGACTTTCAGATAGTTTTGGCTTCAATGGTCTTCCACCCAAACTATCTGCCTAATTCTGCATAAGATTGTTCTATTATTCTGGGTAGTTCTGTTTGATGTTCTGTAACATCGAATTCCCTTAATCGTTGGCGGATCGCCACTGCTGCTGCCTCCCCTTTAATATTAGATATTATTGTTGAGACCTGGTCGAAATTTCAGTAATTTCATACCTAAATTCAGAGCAGGCTCTGCCCCGTATTCGTTTTGAATTTGTTTCAGGACATCAGGTATTACTGCAATTGACGGAATACCATGTGTTGTAGTATAGATGGCAGCAAAGACTGAGCCCCAAGTGGTGCAGTCTTCCAGTTGTGGTGTGATCCCCATTGGTAAACAGATTGTTAGGATTCTGTGTTTCTCATAAGGGCTAGTATTTGGAAATACTGCTTCAATGAGTAATTTTTGAGCTATCCAGAATGGTATTTGCTCACGTTTTGTGGGCATTTTACCCATGACTGCGTATAGAGTCTGTGGTGTAATTTTTAGTGTATTCCCCTGTTGAGGAGTTTGATTTGGAATGGTTAATGGTGGTTGGACTGTGAAAGTCTGCATGACATATTGGACTAATTGTCTGTAGATTTTTATTAACTCTGTAAGTTGAGTAAGTAGTTCCTCCTCTGAAATTATTTCGATGTCAGGATGAGGAATGTAGCCGGCTAGAATCGGCCATGTTGCTCCTGGTCTACCTTGTGGACTGAGCCTGGTAATGTTTTTGTGATGTTTTAGGGCGCCTTTAAACCAGAGCTGATGCTCCTGGTATGTTAGTGGAATTTCAATATCCTCGAAAGGAATATATTCCTCTGGTGGTTCATCTTCTTTGTAGAAGTGAAACAGTCTTGTTACTGAATTTGATTCAGGAAATATTACCCATGAATAGAATAACTGTCTGAAAGGATTCGTGTGCCTCTATCACGAAAACTGCTCTACCGCCTCTTGGTGTAAGGCCATGTTATAAGTTTTAGAGTGATGGCTCTTCTTAAGTTTGGATTGATGTCTATAACACCCTCCTCAGGTTCATTTAAACCTGTAAAGTTAAAAACTGTTGCTATGGCTGGGTCAGCCGCAGCTCCACCGTTCCCGGTGTTATTGTCCCCGTTAGTGGACATTTTGTTTTTTGAAAAATGTAGAACAAGTTTCAAGGAAACAAAAAAGATAAGGTGCACAATATTTTGGAACACTGTATCCTTCAACGTTGAACAAACCAAACAACTAATATATAGGGTGCTTCCCTATTTAGTTATGGCGGATATTTAACCCTACCCACTCCAGACGTCTTATGGAGTATGTGAGTAGGGGTCTCTGAGGAAAAGCACGACTGAGTAACTCAGTATCTAGCGTTAAATTACTGCCTAACCAAACGTTTGGGCGACATGTAGTGTAGTTCCTATTTCCCTAATAGGCTCTGCGCATTGGAATAATATAACCTATAGGTTTGACATAGGACTAAGGTCGGTATGTCCCTATCGAGTATATTAAACTCAATTACTTGTGCCAGCTAGCTCAGAGGCCACTAGAAACTCCTTGAGAACAAGGGAGTAGTTTCTGGCAACCAAAAAACATGACAACTTTTGTTTCCCTTTAGAAGCGGAACAAGTCTCAGAATCGTGGAAACAATAGATAACAGTTTCACTCAGTCAATCGTGCATGCTTAGTTTCTACAGTTACACAGAAAGGAAAGACGGGCGTTTCAATAAAAAGGGTTTATTGAACAGTCTTGTTTCTCGTGTAAGAGATATGTGCTGTTATGATCACAAGACAGTATGCAAGATAAATAATGTACAGCGTAAGCAGTAGAAATAAATACTGCGCTAGCATTATCTTTTAGCATATATTCACGTACATAAATAATATGAGCTAAAAATGCGAGTACTCATACGATGCGTCTCTAAGCTAGTTCTACCCCAATGTACCTAACCTAGTCTAGGTGTAGGGAAAGGTAGAAGTAGGTGGAGTATTCTCTAGTCTGGTATACTAAGAGTATGTTTAAGTCTAGTATGCCAAGTATGGTATGCCAAGAGTACCTCTAGGATCTAGTCAGCTCCATACCTTGAGAATGAGAGAGGTGGGAATCTCTTGCCGGATCTGGAACTCTAACACCCCGCGAAGGGAGTCAGAACACTGGAAGCTGGATTCTTCTGCGTGCAGGAATGACAGCGTCTTCAGTGCGTCAGGCCGGGATACGGGCTCCTCTGAAGTCGAGGTCTCCTCTAACTTGCTTTGGCAAGGTATATTTATACCTGGTAGGTGTCTTGGAATGTTAGCATTGACGTGAAGTCGGACAGAGGAAGACGTCAGGAATGAACCATTGAGGTATAACGGTTCATACATAATAGATGAGTTCTTGGAGAAATCAATAGTCCTGTGCTAGGGGAACTCCCGAAGCTTAAGGGTCTGGTTTCTAAGAACTCGTTGTGACGTTAGGGTGGACGGATGTCGGTGACCATGCCTGTATTTGGAGTGCACGGTTAATGCCTAAATAAGGACAGGGATTCTATGCCTATAAGGGCAATACGAATTGTGCCTATATAAGGACATGATTCAGGAAAACCTATATACGGACCCCTAAAGCGGAATACAACACTTTCCTCAAATACAAATTGGAGCCATGTTTTCTCGATAGTTGATAAGCCTATTTAAATTTATCTTGTGTAAATAACCTGTTTCTAAATAAGGGAGTTATTAACTCCTTTCTCTTTGTTCTCCACAGCTATAGACCAACTTTTGGCCTATAACCACATGTTAACAGCAGACATAAAATATAACCTGTTGACTTATTAGGGTGAGCAAATCCACTTAACTTTCTTATCACACAAATAGCCCATCTATACCCGAGATGGCTGGATACTCTGGTCCTGAAGAAAGTCTTCCGACACATAGGGGCGACACATCCTGAAACATGTCAACCGACCTTTTTCGAGGTGCATTGGATCCATAATCATCCAATCAAGCACCGCCCGCCTTTTTAATCTTATCCCTCCTCTGTGAAAATAAAGACAATCTACACAGGAGAGAAGATTTGTAAAAATGTTACTTTTATTTTTGCACATTTCCAATTCACAACTTTCGCATAACAGACAGTCTCCTTCCTGATGGATGATGAACACCTGGAGAATGGGACACTTTTACTGAGACCCAATGATAATTCATCCCACTTAATCAAAGAAGCGGAGAACCAAGAAATACTGCTGTCGTGACAGTGCGGCTGAGGGTCTTCATTGCAATGTTTCCAAGAGACTCTGGAAAACAAACTTTGTGATTTATTCATTTTGATTATTTAATTTTCAGTTAACCAGCCTTCTATAGGCCGAGATTGGCACACACACCGGCTCAGTGCCAGGGTATCCCCGCGAGGGAATGTGCACTTTACAAATAATATATCATAATGAAGATTAAATTGGCATTACAGGTCGGTAGGATGATAATATTTAGCTTTGTTAAAAAAAAAAAAAACTCTAAACATTGAATGAAAAATTCAAAGGTTAAAGTGACATTATAGTTGGGCCTTGGGATAATAGAAAACTATCATTTTAAAACAAAAAAAATGAAATTAACCAGTTATTGTTTACTGAGCTTACTATAACTTGCGCCCCTGCCATGCTTAAGAACTCATATTACAACACTAACGATGTCTTAAATGACATCACTGATGAAATCACTGACTACATCTCAAATAACATCACTGATGACACCATAGTCATACTAATTAATTAAACAAGGAGTACCTCTGAAACCACAAATGAAACGCTATTTGTGCTAGAGTAGTCCTTTTTATAAACTCTGGGCTTCAGTCATTTCAATTCTTTTTTTTAAAATTATTTTCAGCGAAGGTTCTTTTCACATAGTACATTAACACAGACACCGCTGCGTTTTTTATACAAAATTTCAAGAAGGCTGTCAAAAAACAATATTTACATCACACATATTTTGTCACTAACCACAAATAATATTTTACACATAGAAACGACAAACATTGTTATACATATACTTCCATTTTATCAAAAGATAATATTTCCATTAGAACTTATTGTCCTACTGATTTATGTTCGGTATCGGGATCTTTTTATTTTGTATCCTCAATACTGTATTTCATGGGTCCTAACGAGGTCAGAGTCCTATTTTCAAACTCTATTCTAGAGCTTAGTCAGTTAAGCTCAAGATGCCTATTATTTAGCGTATTCTTTTTCTTGGTTGCTCTAGGCCTCTTCTACATATAAGCCAACGCGTTTCGACCTTCTTTGGGGGACCAAGACGAATATTTACAAGAAGGTCTTCATCAGGGCAGGACTTTGTTCGGGTAGGACGTATGATGCCAGGTATGGGTTTCTTGATGTGCCTGAGTGCAGTTGATTCTGTTCACCTATGCTTGTCAGTTCCGTGTTGTCTTTAAATACCTTGTTCCCTTCAATGATTGGGCATTCTTGCTTTATCTTCATTATGGGCGCACATTTCTCCACATTCCCGTCTGGGATCCTCAAGTCTCCCGGCGACCATAGTCATATACTACATAGAGTTACTGAGTGTACGTGTAGGTCCTTATCATAGAAATAGTGTGAGACAAGCATGGCCTTGTTAAACGTTTCATGAATACTTTTAAGAAAGCTGTTCAACATGTTGTACTGGGAAAGCTCGACCTTATAACTTCCTTGAATTCTACTCTTCAAGCTTACTCTTCGACCCCTCACACGACCGCAGGAGAAATCCCTGTAACTTTGATGTTCAGGAGAGCCATGGCGACCAAGTTCTCAGTGGACCAACAGAAGATCAAGTACTGAGGAAGAAACCTGTATAAAAGACTCAGAGCATAAAAGGAAAATGAAGGCCTATGCTGACAGGCATCGACATGCAAAAGACGTTACTTTCACTACAGGAAATCGAGTGCTTGTCTATCTGTCTAGAAGATGAAAATCTGATACTCCCCTCAATGCTGAGCCATTTCATGTTGTGACCAGCAAAGGACGCATGGTGGCTTCCCAGCGTTGTGGGAAGTCCATTACATGAGATTCCTCGCATTTCCGACCTGTGGCTTGCCACTCATCAGGCCCTGATGTCAATGTAGAAAATGGGTCTAAAAGGACAAGTGAAAACTCCCTGACTGCTGTTGCTCCTACATCGCTAACGCAGATCACGGACACTTCTAGTGCTTGTCCCCAATTTCTGACGACACGGTGTGATCAGAGCACCACGAAGACTCATTGTAGAGGTATTATTGTATATATGTTTGTAAAACTTTTTTACTTTTTTATTTAACAGAGGGGGAGATGTAATGTCGTGAGAGTTAGCAATGACAGAACCTTTTTGGCTCCTGATGGACTCCATAGAACTGTGACGTAAGCGTTAGAGTGTAGTGAAGTGAATGCAGGTTTAGACTGTTGAGTTTATGGTTACAGGCAGAGGAATAAAGACTTGTAATACTAAAGCTCCATGTGTGGCGTAGTCATTGGTGGGTCCCAGGCTGAATAGGATGCACCATAGGTAATAAATAAAGGAAAAAATTATCTATAGAAAGATTTAAAAAAATGAAGAAAACAAGTAAACAATACAAAATGGATGAGGCTGATGAACGATAGAGCATTTTGATCAGAAAGTGAAGGAAATCAAAAATAGTGCAAGATTGATAAAACCCCAAATTGTATAATTAGGAGCAATCGCTATAGAGGAAGTAATCTAACAAAGGATAACCTCTAAAAAGCATGAATGTAGCTGAAGTCCAGTGGTTTAAGACTTCTAGGTCCACTGATAGGGCTAGAATAGTGTCTCCTACATATTCATGTGCTACGACTCACAAAAGCAGCCAAAAAGTCAGTTCCTTATTGGCTGACCCTCCTAAGTTTCAGATCCTTTGGCATATGAGCTAATGGCGCTCAATTATGTTATACATAGTTCTTTAAGAAATTGAATATTGTCACTTTTCATAAGTTGCAATGCGTCTACGAAAAGCAAATTAAGCTGGCTTTATCATTATGCACCTTAGAACTTTATTGTAAAGGAAAGGGGCAGTTTTAGATTAGGATCTGTGCATCACCAGCACATTAGCCACAGACAAAAGCTTTGAAAAAGATTGTGATAAACGCATGAAATATCTTGCTTGGTTTCATTACACTCTAATTTTATTCTGAAACCTGATGTGGGCATAAGCTTGATTTACCCCAACTGCCTTACTGAAAAGCGATGCTATCAGTTATCAAAAATGGAGTATCTCTTGTGGTCCCAAGTAAGGGTGGGCGGAATTTGCGGAATTGCGTTCCGCAAAATTCCGCGAAACGGCAAAAAATCTCCGCGAGCACGCGGAATTTCGCGTGCTCGCGGAGATTTTGCTGCGCCCCTTTATATCTGTGGGTGCTTCCTGTTGAGGTTTAATTTTTGTGACAGGAGCATCGTGCCAGCCCCCATCAAGGATTACAGCTAACTTTTCACGTTGGAAATGGAGAGACGGCACATCTGCTTAACAACGCTCACGAATTCTGCACACCTGCCCTGCATATTTATCCACGAAGATGCCTCCGTTTTGTGCAATACCTCTACTCAGCTGGAGTACTTTCTACTGGCTAATCAGTAAGTTCTACCTCGTTGGGTAAATGTATAGTGCCTTTCCTACACTACAGCTGCGTACAGGACCTGAAGAATTTTCCCCAGTGACCTGTGTGTCTGTAACTTTGCCACCGCCCGAAAGCACCGGGGTCCTTTGATTAAGCTGCCCATCAGCGGCAGACGAGGAGAAGGAACCTCCTGGTCACAGGAACTACACGAGGATTACAGCTAACTTTTCACGTTGGAAATGGAGAGAAGGCACGTCTGCTTAACCACGCTCACGAATTCTGCACGAGGATTGCGCTCGGGAAAATCAAGGATACACAGACCTCCATCAGGGATTACAGCTAATGTTTGGCGGTAAATCTGGGCAGAAAGCACTCCTGCTGAGCCTCGCCCTTGCTCACGAATTTTTTGTGCTGATTAATGCGTTACAGAATTTGAGCTTCAACTCGGGCACCTGCTTTATTGAAATCTGTAAGTGCTTCATGCACCCGAATTCCGTTCCGCCGCGGATCGCGGAAGTTTCGACATTTCCGCGTTCCGCGCGGAACGCGGAAATGCCGAAATTTCGCAAGTTCCGCGAGCGGAACGGAATTTGCCGCCCACCCTTAGTCCCAAGCAGTGTCATCTTAAGGATATTAGGGGCCAAGTGCAAGAGGTATTTTGAAGGCCCCTGCTTGGCACAACTTTAAATTGTATTATGCTTTTCATGCTAATGTCAGCCCAATGTTCCCTAACAATATAATATGTGGTGAATGTTGAGATACAAAAAGACACAGAAGTGAGATGGAGAGAAATTTCGCTTTCCTAGGGTGGCCCTTGGAAGAAGGGAGCCCTGGACAGTTGTCCACTTTGCCCATGCCTTAAAACATTTCTGGTCCCAAGTGCAGTGAAATTATGAAATCAAGTTGTTATCTAGGCAGTTCCTTTTCACAACAAATCAGTGGAGTTCTCAGCAGCCGCGTTGCATCCTTATGGGTGGAGGGGCCATCCGCCCTACCCTTTTTGGAGACATGAAAAGTGTCTGTCATGCTGAGCAAAGGTCAGCCTGACAGACACTATTTGTTCAGATCAGGCAGCCTGAGCTCAAGCTATGTTGGGCTGCAGATGTCACAGCTCCTGTCGGCGTGACCTCTTCCACCTGGAAAATTGCTTGGAGGACCTCCCCCTTACGACGAGGGGTTGCATCAGTGATGATCTTAGACCTAGGCATTTCAGTTTTGAGCCCTAAAGTGCCCAGGACAGAGTGTCTATCACTGACATCAAGTTTCAGATTGGGGTGGGGTTAGCAGTCTCACTGACCTCATCCCACTCGATGAGGAGTTAGGGACTGCCACCTCCTCTCACTGGCTGAACAGTGAGGGGAAGCGGCAGCCACAACCCTCCTTGAACCTGCAAGACTTCCCTCCAGAGACGCTGCAGGTAAGTTTTATGTTTTGTAATGTTTGGTGCGTGTGTGCATCTATGTATGAATGTATGTGTATTTGTGAGTGAGTGTTGTGAATGGGTGTGTGTGATTGTGTATGTGTGCATCTTTGCACACCTGTGCCCCTCCCTGCTCAAATTACCAGCCACCACTGGTTCTCAGTTGACTGTAAACGGGATGGACACTACTAAAATAGAATCTGTTTGTTAAGTTTAAATATTTGGAAACAAAACCATTAATCCACCAAACGCTGTTCTTTTTGTGTGGTTGTTGAATGGTCTTTTCTCGACTTCTCTTTTTACCAGCCTACACCGGTTTGTGATAAAGCATTCTGCCCCTATTCATAAAGCTGTGAGTATACAACTTACCATCAAAGCAATAGTATTTTTCAAAACTGAACCCTAACCAGCCGGGGTACTCAAGTACATTTTGTGCTAGGCATAGCAGATGAAAGTTGAATTAATAATCGTGTGAATTTTGATTGATCTTTTATTGTATGTGCTATTTTTATGGGAAAATTGCTGAACTACATATTGATGTTTGATTTTAGAAATATCAGTTAGAAAAATATCCAAGTTGAATTATGAATTTACTTTTTAATTTTATAGTGATTCACAGACAACCTGATTTAGTAATAGGCAAATTGAATGTCCCATATGGATGTTAACAAATATCTATTAGGCAGAAGCCCTATCCATACCATACAGGGTCCTGGTAATCTAGTGAAGTGGCACATTGAAACGGTCAGAGAATTGTCCATGTCACTTTGTAACACTTATAAAATTATCTTGCAGCTATTGGCAGTGCATGCATTTGCAGTTTCCCTATTCAGTGCCCACCACATTTAAGATAGGGATTGGCATTAACACTGAATGTATAGTGTCCTGGCAAAGATGAAAACTTTCGAAATCCTTAGGTGAGGTAAAATATAGGTACAGAAATCTGAAAAATGTGGTATTCAGCCACAAGCAGACCCCCCACCTTCTATAGTGTGTCAATGGCTTCCTAACTGAGGCATTTTTTGCCATATGTTGACAAGAGTTGTTGACTGTTACCCAAACAGTTTTATTCTTGATTTTATAAAAGTTTCAGTGTATTCCATTAGACCAACCTGAGATGAAATTACTCCTTCCTATATCCATTTCAATGGCTTCTATTCATAATAGGTGTAAGAAATTAGGTTGCTGGTTGAATGGGGGTAAGCCGTGGTTAAGCAGCAACCACAGTCCTTGTCAGGGTAAGGCAGAAGCAAACCCCAAATTACCCCCTTGGTAACTTGGTGGGAGCAGTCAGGCTTAACTCAGAGGCAATGTGTAAAGTATTTGTGCAACACTTCAAACAGTAAGACAATGAACACACCACATAAAGAGCCCATAGCTAATTAAAAAAAATAGAGTATGTTTTAATAAATAAAATAGGACCAAAATGACAAAACTCCAATTAGTAGAACCAGAGAATGTAAGCTTTAAAGTTTGCAGTAAAAATAGCACCAAAAAGCACAAAGCACTATTGGGGATATCTGGTCGTGCCGGACAGGGACAAACTTACAAGTTCAGGCTGACCATGATGGACCACGGTGCCGGCTACAGAGACCCAGTTAGGTCAGCTGAACAGAGTGCCTTAAATCCTGGTTGTGGAGCTTTGAGTAGATCCATGTCAAAGATGCGTTGCACAGCTGAAGCAATGCGTAGGGTCCAGGACACAGCGAGGCTGCAGTGCGAGGTCCTTTTGAGTCGTCGTCTATGATCCCGTCGATGGGGCTTGTGATGTGAAGTTCGGCATCAGGGATGTGGCACGCAGCTGGCGGTGCGTCGGTTTGCCCAGGAGTGGCGAGGCTGCGATGTGGAGTACTGCTTCGTCATTGAGGCCACTGTCGGCAGGAACCTGGGCGATGGAGGCACTGCGCCATTGTGGTGATGCAGGTCCAATACAAGCAGCAGGGGTGATGCATTGATTCTGCTCGGGGATGAACCATTCAGCTGAGTAGATCAGGTCCACTGGCAAGCACATTAGGCCCATTTCCAAGGGTCCAGGATATGGGTGTCACCACTTGGCAGGGTAGTCTCACAGATGGCAGAGTCCAGGTGCAAGGTTGTTAGAAGCCTGTGATGTCCCTGAGGCGTCAGATCAAGCAGCCAGCCAACTAGCTCTTGGTCACTCTGGGTTCTGGGGTCAAGAGACGTAGGTCCAGTCCTTCTCACCCAGGCAAAAGGGCAGCAGGAGTATAAAGTAGGTCCAGAAGTGTACTGAAGGTGGTGTCTGAGGTCCTTCTTTTATACACAGTTGCACCTTTAAAGTAGGGGGAAGCTTCTAGAGGCATGCCTTTGAAGTGCACAGATGCCCTGCCTTTGCTCCCTGTCTGCAGACTACCTTCAGGATGTATGAAGCCCTTTGTGTGGAAACAGGACACAGCCTATTCAAGTATAAGAGAGGCTGGGCCCACGTCCTCCCTTGAAGCCTGTAAGTGATGGCCCACTCAGTCATACCTAAGCTCCCATTGTGTGTGGCTGTCTAAGAGGGATACAGAAAGCCAAACTATGAGTTACATCCAGTCATGTGGCCAGAGACAGGCTGCAGGCACCAAATGAGTTAAGGAAAGAAAATGGCAACTTTCTAAAAGTGGCATTTTCAGAATTGTAATTTAAAATGACTTCACCATAAGTTAGGATTTTAAATTATGATTCCAGAGACACCAAACCTGAATCAGTTATATGTTCCTATTTGGAAACTACACTTATAAAATGTAATAAGGTAACCCCAATGTTATCTTATGAGACACCTAGTAACGACTAGTTGAACTGCAGCTCTTTGTAGAATTATTTTGATATTGGACACTATAATATTCACTGCCCACTGCTAATCTCGTCCCATAATGCTTTGCAGGGCCTTTGGTTGGGATTGTATTTTTGCCCATAACTGTGCTTGGGGTGGTCCTAGGAGGAAGGGACCACCACTGAATCGTTCACATGATATGCTTTTTGTGTTCAAGGCATCTGCTTGGTCCTCCCCCTAGGTTAGGGGGGAACCCAAAATCATCACCTCTCTCATTGCTTGATATTTTCATTGTCAAAGTTCATTTTTGTGAATTTGTTATATGCTTTTTAGCATAGAAAATTGCTTTAACAAAGCATTTGTATGTGTTTAATATACTCCTGCTACGCTACGTCGATTAGCAGAGTTTTTTATTCTGCTACGTGCAATTTGCGTAATGCGTAGTAACACAAACTTTGCATGCTCCGTGAGCGTAGCAAAGTATTATGCCCAGGGTTAATGAAGAGGCACATGACATTGGACTTGTCTGTGGCTGAAATTGTGCAAGTAGGGAGTATGGTTTACTTCTTTAGAAGAGCATAGGAAATCAAATCCTGGACATGTGGCATGCAAATGAGCAAGCATAGGTCTGAAAACAGTTCCCCACACTCTAAAGTGTGTTACTTTGGTGCTTCCTTGTTATTATTCACAATGGTGACTCCTTACCTGTTCCTGCACATATGCTCCTCTGATGTGACAGTTAATACATGGATTCGAAAGAGACAGGTATCAGTTGAAACCCTACTGTTGTTGCTAACATATTCCGCCTTTTACTTCCTGGTACACGTCACCTTCATGATCTCACTTTAAAAAGATTTCTATGGAGTGCCAGGGTTTATATGATTTCAGACAACTTGTACCGCATAGCTACTTTAGCTCTCTGCTTCACCAGAGCTTAGAATGTGTCAAGAGATTGCTATTAGGATGAGACCTTGCCAAGTAGCTGTAGCTTAGAACAGAAAGCATGGCAAATGATTGATGTCAGCAACATTTTATAGTAAAAGATATTTATGTTTGGCACTCATAGATTGCTAGAAATCTTTTTACTGAACCATGTGATTGGACCTCAGGATTGTGGTGAGGTACTGTATGGGTCATATTATGCAGGTAGACGTGACTGTTGCTCCAGTGGTATGTGTACATGCATACAAAAATGCTTAAAACAGTGCTAGAAAGGCCAATGAGGGATTTCATGGTCAGTGTAATGTGGTATGTCCATTTCTAGGAGGTGTGATCAGGGGTCCTGGTCCAAATTGTGCAACAGTAGGAAAAGTGTTGGCCTTTGGAGGGGTCAAAATTCGAATTCCAATTCCAACCTGAAAAATACTAGGAAAAGTGTTGGACATTGGAGAGGTCAGAGTTATTATTTCCATTCCAACACGAACAGAAGGGAGCATGTTGGACTTTGGAGTGGCCAGATTTAACATTCCCACTTAAACATAAGCAACAGTAGGGAAAGTGTTGGACTTTGGAGGGGTCAGATTTACTTTTCCCTCTCCAAACTGAGCAACAGTAGGGACATTGTCCGACTTTGAAGGGCATAGATTTACTATTTCCGCTTGAATGTAATCAAAAGTAGAGAAATTGTTGAAGATTGATATCTTTGATTTACTATTCTGCCCTCAATTATAAAAAAAAATATATACTTAAAAAAAATTAACAAAATATATCTTAACACATATTTAAACATATTTGTTATCATATAACAATATTTGCAAATAAAAATTAATACATGAACAATGAATATATAGAAAATGAAAAACATTTGCCAATTAAAAACTAACAAAAATAACATATTTAAACACTTCCCAACAGCCTACCCCAAGTATCTAACAGTCACAACAAATAATTGAAATAATAAAAAATACAAATGCACATTAATGTAATAAAAAGACATACTACAATCAATATGCAAATAATTAAAATCAGATATTTAATTAACTAAATCAACAATTCATTAGCCAATTAATAAAGACAGCAATCACTATTTTATTTAAATTATCCTCTAACAAATGTACAATTAAAATGTGCATAATAATAATTAATTATTAATTATCACATTAAACAAAACATAAAAACATATGAATATTTCAAATTAAATATTAAAAAAGACTTCCCATCATATTCCCCTACAAACACAACACAACAACCCCCCAATAAATAAATTCACTTACAATTAAAAAAACATCTTTACATATATCATCAAATCAAAAAAAAGAATAAACTATACTCAAACATTTCACACACATTTAGCTTTGAAAAATTAATAAAATATAACAAAATAATTAAACAATATTATATACAACTATATTAAAAAATGATAAAGTATCTAAAAGACAATATTCTTACCTTCTATGTCATTTCCCACAGCATTTTTGATGTCAATATTTTTGACCTAATATTGTTGTCTCACAATATTTTTAAACAATATTTTGGTGAAAAATCCTGTAAAACACACATTTAACATGTGAAAAGTTTTAATCTTTGTCTAAGCCCACAGTATTTTGCACTGCAAGGTGTTGGAAGATGGATTATTAGTAGTGGTAAATATGCATCTACAACCGGCAATAAGGACACTAACAGTGTAGGGCTCAGAATAGGTCTCAAAAATTATTCCCATGCTCAACCCTAGGTAGCTTGGCTGCCAGCAGCCAGGCTTAACTTCAGAGGCAGGCATGTAAAACATTTAAAAACACCAATTCAACATATAGTTAAGACACAACACACAATAAAGATCCAACACTAATTTATAATAATCGGAACTATTCTTATCTTTAAGATGACCCCAAAATGAAAAGAATCCAATGTAGAGAACCAGAGAAATGATTTTTTTAAAGATTTTGCACTATATAGCACATAGAAACATATAGCGCCTATTGGGATATCTGGTCTTGCTAGACCAGGACAAAGTCAAAGTTTCAGGTTGACCACGATGGAGCCCTGCACAGCTACCCCTCATGGTAGGCCTCGGTCAAAGTTTTACCTTCGGACTTAGAAACATTTCTGGAGCTTTTTTTTTGCAGGGGTCCCTCGATGCTCTTCACCAGTCCAGGTTTGGTGCTGGTTCGCCGGCTTGCTTTCCAGGGAGCTCCCGGTCAAACTCTGGAAGTCAGACCTCCTGAGCTATTCAGCAGGGCGGGCAGGCTCACGGTTGAAGGTCGCAGGCTTGGCTCTAGCAGTTGTCGGCCCCCTCTGGAGCTTTTTTCCAAAGTTGCTCCAAAGTTCTCCAAACTTCTGGAACTTCTTCCTGAAGTTCTTCTGGGGGTTCAAAACAAAATCCAAGCGTATGGGATCTCCAAGATGGTCCTTGAAAGTTTGGGACTTCAGTTCCAACAATCCACTTGGACCATGCCCTTATAAATCCAATGGACGCAATCCAGGCTGGGGATTCTTGGTGGTGATAGTCCAGGTGAACTCTGTTAACCTGTAGCTTGCAGGGAGTCCACTCTTTATTCCTCTTGAGGCAAGTTAAGTCCACAGGGCTGTAGTTCCAGACTGTGCAGCAGGCACAGTCAGTCAGAGTGCAGGGCCTGGTTGGTACAAATCAAACTTCCAGCATGGACCCTTCTTTATCTCTTAGTTTTATACTTATTCAGTGTTCTCTGGGGTCAAGAAGGAGAGCACTTCTGTCCAATGAGGTGCAGGGCAACACCCCAGAGCATGACCATTCCTCCAAAGTGTGGCATAATGGTCTCCCAGAAAGCACTATTCCTTCAAAATTCAATTCGGCTGAAATCTCAGCAGAGGAGCAAGAACTAGTTAAACCAACCTCCAGTATGGCTCATTTACATAGCTCTCCTCCCCCTGACATCAGCAAACTCCTTCCTTAAGCCTGCCATCTGACTGGGTTCAGAGGGGATGGAGGGTAGATTGACCTGGCCTTTTCTGCCTGTCCCCTTCTTCCTTTGAAGCTCATGGATTACGGCCCCTCCCCCTGCTCTTGCATTCCTGTGTAGCAGAGCCCTTTCCTACCAGATATCCTCTTCCCTGGTGAAAATTATCACTTCACCAAAGCATGGCTAGGTGCCTTTAATGGTGGTTTTGTCGTCGGTGCAGAGCTGGAAGTGCATATGTTCCATGGTTTGGTCATTGGTGATCACAATGCTGCCTCCGTGTCTGTTGGTGAGGTGTTTGATCTTTAGAGATGGGTGTTTCCTTGGCGATGTCCTGCCTTGATGCTTGGGTGAGGCACGTCTGTGATGAAGGTTACGTCTGGGGAGATGGTGAAGATGGTGTTCCAGATTTCAGTGGTGTTTGCAGAGTGATCTGCTGGTAAGAAGGAGGCATCTGAGTTGGTCTGGTGGGGTCTTGGCTGGCACCGACGGCGTCGTGTAGGATCCTGCAATGGTTGTCGGTCCTGGAGCAGAGGTGAAGCGGCAGTGGAGGCAGTGTCAAAAGTTCCCTCCTTTGGCCAGCAAAGCGCATGTGCCTTGGTGTGTGCGTGGGATCAGGAGTCATTAATCTCCAATGTGCGGTTGCAAGAATTACCATTGAGTCATGAACATGCCACTAAAATACTCATGCATTTATTATTTCCTTTATTTGACATTAATACATTGAGTTCCACATTTTGTTTTAACATGTGGTATACTTTAATCGAGAATTGATTTTTTGAAATACCCACTCTACTCATCTCAAACTTTACACATAAAATTATATGGAGCACATCACTGAGCATGAATTTTGTAAGGGATAGCGTAGGTACAATAATTCAATAATGTACCCTTGCTGCCAGCACATTGCTCCTACGTTTGTCAGGAGCCCTGGGTGCTGCATCATCAAACACATCATCAAGCGACATGTCCCACACTAAGGATGCACTGCACAAGCTTTGGAATCTCTGGTTTGAGAAATGAAACCTGCAGCTTGCAGAATTCAAGTGTGCGTCTGGTCGAGGACCGAATAGGTAGTATCGGAGGACTAAGCCTCTTGAAGGGAGAAGCTCAATTCTTTTTAGTAATGAGGTGATAATTTACTTGACTGAATGATTTTTGTACAGGGCCTTTACAATACTATTGTGACAAATATGAATTGCGGTATGCTTCATCTACTGGTGTGGGCATGGAGTGGTGTTTGGCACTACTTTTAAGCTCATCTTGCGATCACAAAGAGTATATATGGGTTAATTTCAACCATGTGACAATTATAATACTATTCCACAGGAGTGAGAAAGTAATGACAACCTTTTCTAAAATTCCTGAGCAGCATCTTTTCAGCAATTACTAGAGCACCTACATTTATTTACCTACGTGAGTGCGCTTATGATATATCTTGGTGAATTTAACATGCTTTTCCTCTGCCACCTCAATGATGTAATGAGTATGTTTGTGATTACTTACTAACGCAAGTGCCTATATCTTTTTCCACTGTAACTATTGAGAAACTAGGGCAGTTTTGTGCATATGTTTCAGTGACAAGTATGCTTATGATGGCTTTATGCACGCAAAAGCCTATACCATCTCCCACTATCACCAATGACACAAAAGGGCAGCTTTATGTGTATGTATCTGTTTTGTGGATGCATTTGTCACTGCATGGACGTTATAGCCGATAATTTGGCATCTGTCGGAGCCTATCACGATTATTAACTCTGTTGAGTTGAAGTATGATTACTTTTTAATTTTATTTTGACTACTCCAAGTCCCCATAAGAGTTTGATCTCAGGCGATGTCCTCCTCCATAGTGACTAGATGGTCTTGCTATCTGTAAGTCAGGTCGGCAGATTTTATCACATGTGCAGTGAGTGTGCTGTGCGTCCACATTTTTACACGCACAAACACTTCCATCTGCTTGTGCTCTAGATAGTAAATAGTTACTGCATGTCCACATCACCAAAGTAATTGATAATGATAAGTTGTGTTCTACTTTGGTTGGGCAGGTATTAACCGGTACTTTTATCTTTAGGTGTTAATACGGTTTAGATTGGGGATCCATATTGTCCTAAAGAAAGCCCTGGACCCAGTATGGTCATGTTTGCGGGCTAAAACAAGTAGGCACCATTTAGAATGCTTGGGACATAATTCTCATCATTCATCTGTTTCGGTCATTTTTAATCTTACCCTGCATATCTATTATAAAAGGTAACTCCTTGGGATTTATACAGAGTAAATTTTACAATGAGAACCTGATCCCCGACTATCCAGCTACTTTTAATAACTTTCTCCTACCAAGGTAGAGTCCACCTTGATAGTATCATCTTTTCAGGGTGAGATGAGGTAACCTATGATGAAGCATACCACAAAATGTAGGTGAGGCTTCCCTATCCAATAAGAAAATACATATTTTTATTGTTTGAGCATTAGTCAGTGTAGTAATATCAGTCTTCTGATTATCAAAAAAATGTGATGTGACTATAAAAGGGCCAATCTGGTCATGATGCACAACATGAAAACACTTATCAAATAGGCCAGACTAGAAAGCAACACCATTCTAACAGAGCAGGTGAAGCATGCTACCTGTCTACTGATGTACTTTGACACATGGAGCCAGAGGGGACCAGTTTTGGCAGGCAGTGTGCTTCAACAGAACAAGAGAAAGAAGGAGAGAGAGGCATGGATAAAAGAGAATAGATGGAGTAAAAGAGATATAGCAAGGAGAAGGTATGAGCAATTTTGCCAAGGTTGCTTTTGAGTCCCCTGTCTGGCCCTGCATCTGATGCTAGAAATTGTTTTAAGCATACTTTTAAAATGTGAATGTACAATGCTTTCAATCTCGCCTATGCTGATAGCCTGTTGGGACGGAAAAGTCTTCTACATAGAAACACGCTTGCACCCTGCCCTTAGTGCCTCAGCTACATGCACTATTTCGATCCTTGGTCCCGATTTTTTCATCATGAAGAAACACAGATCATGCATGTGGGCCATAACTTAGGCCTGTCTTAAGGATTGTGGTGCTGTTATACCTGGGGGGCACCCAAAGCGTTAACCTGGTAGTGATAAAGGGTGATGGAGCAAGGACTCACAATGAGACTTGCGCGTAAGCAATCTTCTCACAGTAGTAATTGATTTGTACTAAAACCTTGTAATGTCATTATTAAGGTGCAAACATTACATTTATCCGAGAGACGCTTGCCTATGTGTTTAAAACTAATAAGTAATCCTCGTCTAATCCAAAATGGCTGCTAAAGCGCAGGAACTCTACTGCGCATGTGTCAACCATGTCACGTGGTATGACGTCTCTTTGCTTGGAGGGAATCTTTGCTTCTGCGCAGTGTATGCTAAAATGGCTGCTTTATGTTCACACATGCTAAAGCCTTCACGTTGCTGGCTTTCTTAATGTGGTATTCTAACGCTACTAATGCGGGATAGATTTTATAATTAAATGGGAATAGAGTAGAAGTAGGGGGTATACAGTGAAAACATTTATTTTTGATTTTAATACGTTTCTTTTTTGATTTCTATTAGTTTGTAAATTGGGCCTGGGTTAACTGAACAGCAGCTCAAGAGCCATGGAACCTGCGCATGCGCTCTGAAACTAAGAAAGCGATGAAGTCAACTTGGAAGATATCCAAGGACATGACCCGTTGGTCACCTTCACTGTACATCTGAGATGTCCTACCAATTGAAACAAATTGTATACACTTTATATTAAAATTTGTCGAGAGACGGGTGGGAAATAAAGCAAATGTATTAATTGTGAGGGGCGGTACTTTAAAACAATGGGCTTAAAGAAATTGAACTAAATTGTCATGGTGTGAGGATCAACCCCCTGTCCAATCAGAAGTAGTGGGCCCATAAATTTTGAAACATTAATGGGAGGTTCCTGGGTGTAGAAGGGTATAATAGATATAGAATTAGCTAATTAGTTAGAGCACAGGATTCACAGGAGCCCAGGAGATCAGGCTTTGGGTGCTCAATGAGCTGATCGATTGCAGACTGAACCGCTGTCCAGAGAGTTCCTGAGGTGGGGCGGCGGATTCCATTAGAAAGACACGGAAGAATCGAGGAGGAACGAAGTGTCAGAGAGGGGAACGGCGCAGGCGTCGTTGATAGAGAGGTCACCTATCCTGCCTTGAACCTGGTCCGGAGGTCTTTTAGTCTTCATCTTTCCTGGACTCTTTCCAACTCCTTGGCCAAGGGGTTTGGTTTTCACACCTTTAGGTAACTATAAATGCGTAATTTTTAGTTGTACTGCTGTCTCCATCTTCTCTGAGGGATTGTGATTAATAGGTGATATTATAGTGTATTTCCTCCTTGATATGCGATTAAGTGCCATGTGGCTTGTATATTACTCTGCTAAATAATTTAGATAAACCTTTTAAAACTTCCTGAGTCAGTGGTTATTTCAGGTGTTTTATGAAAATGTATTTGTATGATATCATTTTTTATCCCCAATTATCAAAGGTCCATTGGTAATTCATTACTCTTCAATCAGGAAAGGTAATTGGTAGCAGGGAGTTTGATAAAGAGTACAACTGATTCCCACCAGCGGTGTTTGTTAGTTAGCGTGAATGAATGGGCCAGGTCAGTATTTGTGTATGAATGCTTGTTGCTAGTAACCCGCTGGATCAGTTTTCTGGCTATCAGAGGATGGTTTTACTTTGTTAATTGGGTAATGAGAATTTTATTTTTTATGAACTAACATCCGTTTGTTTAAAGTTTTGTTTTATGTGGTCTAGAATCCCCGGGGAATTTGAATAGCGGATGGTAAGTGGAAGCCATACTGCAGTGAGGTTCTGTCAGGCAGAAATAGTACTGAAAAGTTAAGCAGGGCTATCAGTACTTGTTAGGGACTCTGTGCATGTGAGTGACAGCAAAGGAATACGCTGGTGAAAATTTGATGTTATATCACCTAGAAAGGGTAACATTGAAGGAGTAGCAGGTATTTTCGAAGCATGTGAAGAGTAAACGGAAGGGTTTTTCTAAGAAGTGAGAGAAATCTATCTTTTCCAATTTAGAGAAACTGGCACGATAGCGAATGTTTTATGTTGTTACTGAATTTTAATAAGAAGCGTTGAAAGTTTGCGTACGATTTTTGTAAAGGGAGGGTCAGCTGTTGGAGTAAATGCTGACGTCAGAAACGCCGCGCTGAGATTGTCGACACAGTGGGCGTGGAGCGAGCTTGAAAAGGAAGAGTCGGTAGTCAGGAGTAATACTGACGTCACAGGTGCCGCGCTGGGATTGGTTGAAAGAGCGAGGGACAGAAGCGCAGATTGTCTGACAACCCCTCCTTTACAGACGTCATAGAAAAGCTGCGCTAGGATTGGCTCAAATTAAATGTTAGCTGGAATTTGATTGGGTGACAGCATAGAAGTCGAAATTATAGTGGACAGTGTAGATATGTGGAAACGCGATCCGACTTTAATAGGAACACGTCCAGACAGGAGATTCCTAGGTTTTGCCGAATATAATTCAATAAACCGATATTTCCCCAAAATGTACGAAGAAAAGAAGAAAATGTCATTTTTACAAAAGATTAAAAACTATTTTAAGAAGGATAAGCCAATCAAAACTAGGGAAGGAATTCATTCCACCAGCAAAAACGCCTGCCTCATTCATGATGATGGAGGGGTTATCATACTTGCGTCTGGTTTGAAAATTGGATAGAATATACCAAGGATGACGGAATATTAGCTTTCCCAGAGAATGGTACTTTCAATGGGAGAATTCTTCAAAATTTAAGAATGAATGAATTAGAACCCAGACCAAGATTAACGCAATACGAAGCCCTAGAAGAGTGGGAAACAGGCATTTGAACGGGATAGACCCAGAAGCAATAGGGGATTTTTCCCTAGACACCAAAATGAGACAAGAGAAAGTCAGATGAAACAGTGGAGAAGAGCGATGCTTACAGAGGGTTTGTATCCAGTATTCATGGCAGATGAGTCATTAGGGAGCAAATGCAAAGAAAAGACAAAACACAAGACAGGGTTTGGAGAATCCGAAGATGAATTTATGGAAGAAATATTAAAGAATCCTCCACCATACCAAGAAGGGCAGGGTGGATGTTCCCCAAGTGCACCAATTTTGAGAACACCATTGGTACCTCAAGTACTGCATAATCCACCAGTTAATAGGGTACTTCAGGATAAGGAAAGAGGCTGTAGACAGAAACAGAGCAGAATTGATACAGAAAATAACAGTTGAATGTACATCCTGATTCCCTGACCATACCTGTAACCATTGGTCCCGTGGTCCCTTTATATGGTGACAAAATAAATTGTCCGAAACCTCTAGTTATGCCTACACCTGTGGACATTCCTAATCATGAAGCTGTAATAATTGATGATCATACCAGTGATTGTGAATCTATGATTTCACTAATATATTTACCCATTCGAGATTCCGTAAATAGCACACCCAGAAGAGTCACACCTGGTTGCTCAAAGGATGTGAATATAATAACATCGTCAGGAACTAAGAGTGCAACAGTAGTAACCCCAGAAGATTTAGAAAGATGGGCACAAGGAATAGACAGACAAAGTTCACCCCCAAAGATTTTGGACATTTATAAATTAAAAGTAGAGTTAGAAGAAAGGATAGCACGCAATGTAGGAGTAGATCGATTAAATACCTACAGTGAAGAAGAACTATTGTTCGTATGTAGGAGCATAACAAGAAATGTAAAGATATTCCATGAAAAGTTAACGGAATTGGCCTCAGAAATGGGAATTGAAGTAAGAAAGTCAAAAGTACTATAGAAACCATATAGAGCAGATTTTACTGACAAAGATTTAGAAAATATGAATACATCTGGTAGGAAATTACAAGTGAAAGAATTAATGTCAGTATTACAGAAATGGGGAGAACTGGATAAATGGAAAACTAGGTGGACAAAGAAAAAGGAAGAGGCACGGTTCAATAGAACGAATTCCGAATATTTACTGAAGGAAACTGGAAAAGTAGAACAGATGTACCCGATGCGGGAGGTTCCAGGAGGGGGTTATGTTCATGTCCCATGGAGCAGGCAAGACATTGTCATTTACAAATGATTTTCCAAAATTGAGAGAAAAACCAATCGAATGGTACAGGCAGGTTGAGAGGTTTGTGAAGGTTTCAAAGGTTTTGTTAAGGATTGTTTGACAGTGGTACCTGCCGATTTATGGACAGATTGTAAAATTACAATCGACTGGCCTGGTGAAGAGTATCCTAGAGATGCAAAGACAGTTGCTCCATAAAATGTGATGAAAAAGTATCACCAGGTAATAACTTATTTGAAAGGGAAAATACCACCAAAAGAAAGATTGGGTAAAAATAGACAGGACTACTCAAGAGGCAAATGACTCGGTACACGCCTATTACGAACGTTTATTACAGGTGTTTAAGCAGTACAGTGGTTTTGAAGCTATTGGAGACAAAAATATGAGTCAGTTTGTCTATCGATTGGTTTATGATCTAAAACCAGAGATTTATCAGATGATTAAGCAACACATTATGTTGGCAGGGAAAACCTCTTGACGAAATTTTGAAATATGCTAAATATTGTGGAGATGATATTGAAGACAGACACAAGAAAAGGTGATGTGGGTTCAAGTGAAAATGGCTGAACGACAAGGAATTAATCTGGATAATCCAACAGATAGTCAGGGAAAAGAATCTGGAATGAATGGTGACAGGGAATGGTGGAAAAGAGAGGAAGAAAGAGTAAAGAGGCTAAAAAGAAATGTCCTTGTCATGGATGCAGAAAGTTAGGACATTGGAAGAACGAATGTAAAAAGTTTCAAAATAATAATGGCCCAAATCATAATTTAAATCCACAGACGCAGAATGACTCACAGCAGGGTGTAAATCCTCAGAGTCAGTTGGCACCTGCCCCTATACAGGGTAATGTAAGCAGAGCAAAGCACAGTACAGACGTCTGATATCAAGGAGGAAGTGGTAAGAATGAATATGTAACCACAGTTTTTTACAGGATGAATTTAATCCCTATAATTATCAATAACGGTGCCTAGGAGAGGGGGAGAAGGAGTGCGTACTTGGCGCATCCTTGCCGGTAGATCAGTCAGGTCCATATGTTGAAGGGAAAGTAAAAGGTAATGATATCACTTTCCTTTTGGACACTGGTGCTACCCGTTCTACTGTAACAGCAGACATCCCAGACCTCCCTCTCTGGAGAAGCTATCCAAGTTGTAGGTGTAGCAAATCAAAAGATCAAAACACCCCTTACTGAGCCCATGGAAGTAAGAATAGGAAATTTCCGAGAAATGCACCAATTTGTGGTGTGTGATTCCAGTCCAGTAAATTTACTGGGCAGAGATTTACTGGGCAAAATGAATTGCACTATTTTTTGCACACCAGATGGTGTTGCAATACAGACCCCGGATGAAGATCATGTTAGCCAAACAAGGTACGGAAGTAGATGAGCTGTTCTCCTTGATAACCAAAGATGAATTACCAGAAGAATTAAGTAATACAGTGAGCTCTAAGGTATGGGATTTTACTGGGAAAGTAGGACTTCTGGCAAAAATAGATCCAGTAAAGATCACTGTAAAAGGCGCAATTTTCCCAAATACCAGACAGTACAAAATGAGTGCAGAAGTAAAAGCAGGAGTTACTGAGGAAATTGGCAGAATGGTGAAACAAGGCATATTAAGTTCTGAGTAGTCCTTGTAGTTCGTCAATTATGGGTTTGAAAAAGCCTAGTGGAAAATATAGGATCGTTCAGGATTTGCGGAAAATTAATAAAATTGTGGTACCTTGTTGTCCTATAGTACCAAATCCTGCAGTGATCCTATACCAGATACCATGGGATGCAGAATGGTTTACCGTGATTGATCTGTGCCAAGCATTTTTCTCAATACCATTGCATCCAGATAGCCAATATCTGTTTTCGTTTAAATTCGAAAACCATGTCTATGTGTGGAATCGTGTTCCTCAAGTGTACACAGAAAGTCCCTCCATTTTTATCCAAATCCTGAAAAAGTGTCTAGAAAAACTAATACTGCCCAGGAGCTCCATCCTGGTGCAGTACATAGACGACTTATTGGTAGCGTCAAGAACTCATGACGATTGTGTTGCAGATTCAATTGCAATACTCAACCATTTGGCTGAGGAAGGACATAAAGTGTCACCTGAGAAGTTACAGTTCTGTACAACGGCAGTTAAATATTTGGGACACCAAATTGAAAAGGGAAAAAGAAGAACAACGTCTGATAGAATAAAATTAATCAAGCAAATGAAAATGCCAGTATCACAAAGAGAAGTGAGAATGTTTCTTGGAATAGTAGGATACTGCCGACAATGGATTATAGGGTTTTCAGTACTAGCAAGGCCTTTAATTCAGCTAACCAAAAAGAAAGCAAAATACCCAGTTGAATGGGATGATGAAAGTGCCGGTGCATTTGTAAAACTAAGAAATGCTTTGTGTGAGGCACCTGCCCTGGGCATGCCCGACTATACAAAAGAATTCACACTGTTTTGCTATGAAAGAAAATTGTGCACTTTCAGTGCTAACCCAAAGACATGGACTAGACAGGCGTCCTATAGCCTATTTTTCTGCTACATTGGACCCAGTGGCTGCAGCATTGCCAGGCTGTTTAAAATCAGTTGCTGCTACCTGTATGAGCATTGAACAAAGTGAGTCAATAGTAATGGGATATCCTGTTAAAGTGTTTGTCCCACATGCAGTTGTGATCCTGTTGACAAGAACTAGAACTCAGCATCTCACACCTAGTCGGACGACAAAATATGAGCGAATAATTCTAGGAGCTGAAAATGTGACCATAGCTAGGTGCACAGTTGTAAATCCTGCTACATTATTGCCAGATCAATATTGTGAAGAAGTTAAGGACGATCCAGAACATGACTGTTTACAGGTCACAGTTGTGTACCAAACCTCGTCCTGATATACAGGAAATGCCCCTAAAGAACCCAGACACAGAGCTGTTTGTGGACGGCTCATGCCTAAGGCATGAGGATGGCAAATTGAGTGCAGCCTATGCTGTATGTGAACTTTCTGGAATAGTCGAAGCATCCTATTTACCAGGAGTCAAATCTGCACAAGTAGCTAAATTAATTGCTTTAATCAAAGCCTCCAAAATTGGGAAAAATCTAAAAGTAACCATATTTACGGACAGTCAATATGGGTACGGGGTTGTGCATGATTTTGGCCAACTGTGGATGCAGAGGGATTTCATGACTTCTTCAGGATCCCCAATCAAAAATGGGCAGTTTGTAAAAGAATTATTGGAGGCAATACAATCACCAAAAGAATTGGCAGAGGTGAAATGTGCCGCACACCAGTCAGGAGATGACTGGGTGGTAGCCGGTAACAGATACGCAGACCTAGTTGCTCAACACTGTGCCAGAAACAGATTGGCAGTAAACAGAAAAGTTGCAAGGATGGGAATCAGCTGCCAACTTATGCTATGTTAAACACCTGAAAAATGGAATAATGTGAAAAGATTACAAGATGATGCTGAGGAGAGTGAAAGATGTTTGGATAAAAATAGGGTGTACCCGAAGAACAGATGATGATGTATGGGTATATTCAGATGGCAGACCAGTCATGCCCGACTGCTTGATTTCACAAATGGCCAGAATGTATCACGGAGACACATGTAGGGAGAGATGCCATGATTAGACTGTTCAGACAAAGTTGGTACAATCAAAGGTTTAGGGCTGCAGCAGAGAGTCTTTGCCAGAGGTGTTTAACTTGCCAAATGAATAATCCAGGAAGGAGAACAGTAATTGGTTTGGGAAGAATTGGAAAGGCTGAGGGTCCCTTTGTGAGGTTGCAGTTAGATTTCATTCAGTTACCACCATGTAAAGGACTGAAATATGTACTTGTCATAGTGTGTCTGTTTTCAAGGTGGGTGGAAGCTTACCCTACTAGAAGGAATGACAGCATTACAGTCGCAAAACTATTGCTACGAGAACTCATTCCTAGGTTTGGTTTCCCAGTAACTTTGGAATCAGATAGAGGAAGTCACTTCAATAATGATGTAATTCGAATAATCTGTGAAGCATTTAAAATTGAACAAAAATTACACTGTGCGTACCACCCAGAGGCTTCTGATGTGGTTGAACAAATGAATGGCACAATAAAATCAAGATTGTCAAAAATGTGCGCATCTACATCGTTAGATTGGCCAGATGCATTGCCTCTTGTCTTAATGGGACTCAGAAGCATTCCTGATAGAAATACAGGATTGAGTCCACATGAAATCATCATGGGAAGAGCAATAAGAAGCCCATGTACCTGGAAATAAACTGCTTAACATAACTGATAATATGGTTCTAGATTATTGCAAGGCATTGGCTGACCTCGTGCGTTCTGTCTCTCACCAGGTTGGAGAAGATGCAGTTTCCAGGCAGCCTGAACAAGAGCATGATCTGAACCCCGGAGACTGGGTGGTAGTGAAGCATCACACCAGAGAAACGTGTTTATCACCCAGGTGGGGCGAACCTTGCCAGGTTATATTGGTTACGAACACAGCAGTGAAATGCGCAGGATTACCTAATTGGATTCATGTAAGCCACACCAAAAGGGTGCCAGCTCCTGAAGGAAAAGATCGTCAGTCAGCATCAATAGCTGAGGAAGCTGAAGGTTGGCCAGCTGAAGAATCTCAAGTGATAGATTTGGAAGAAGAACAACCGAGCACAAGTCAGGACTGGATACCAGTGGTTGAGATACCAGAAGTTTACAACAAAACAAGAAGTAGAGCTAGATTTGAAGAAATTAGTGAGGAACAGATAGGTGTAGAAGAAGCAGCTCAGGATAGGGAGAATGAAACAATAAAAGAACCTGAGCAGGACCAGATCGGGAAAGGAAATTGGGCTCAAATTGACAACGAAACAACAAAGTTTGAGCAAGTCAGACAGGTTCAGAAGAACGCGGTCAGGCTGCAGAAGTACACAGTGCAAAAAGCCCTGATCAGAACCAGAACAAGAAAAACACGTTCAGGGAGAAGAAACCCAAGAAAACATCGAGCAAGAAAGCATCAAGCATGACAACGTCAATCCTGAACAGGGTCAGTTAGTAGAAACTCACACTCAGGCAACTGAAGAAACAATAAGACCTGAACAAGAGCAGATAGAAGAGAAAACCGAAATTGAAGAAAATCAACCTGTGTCACACCTTGAAAATAAAAGAGTTTTCGGAAAAGACTCGGAAAGTGGAGATACAGTGCAAAGAAAGTCAGAAAAGGTGATCATTGGCCTAGTGTCATTAAAAGAGTGATATACCACATAGTAACAAGAAGTGAAGATCCAGAACAAGTAAATGAAGTAACAAGCTTATTTGGACAAACAAGTGGGACTGAAAAACGAAAAAGCAAAAGATTGAAACTTGTGAACAATAAGTTTAAGGGTCCTGATTGGACTTATATAATCCTTGAAGACTACGAGAGTTCAGAGTCAAGTGAAAGTGGTGACGAAGGAACAAGTGCAGAACTGACCTATGAAAAAGAAGTGAAACCTCCTTGATAAATTAAAGTCTGAAAGAAAAAGAAAAGAAGAAAATTCTTCTTTGTCAAAAATGGCTGACGACAGTTTCTGGGAGATCGAAACGAAAATGTTGTAAAAGATGCTGTGCTATATGCATATGTAGTCTGGTAGTGGTGCTCAAAGTGTGGTTAGTTGTGATTGTAGCAATTCCTTACCTTATGATAATGGACAAAAAGAACAACGATACTAAGGGAAGGATAGATAACTTGAAAAGTGATAGAGTAGGATTAGAAGCAGAGGATGAACCGGATCACCATGTTGTAACAGATAACGATACTAGTTTAAATGTTTTCACGAAATTATTGTTTCAGTACGTAGATACAATGGAAGTTATGGACTGTTATGTCTGTATGAAGTTACCTGAATCAGTAGCAGAAGGTTTAACATCATCATTTGCCTTTAACTTATGGCATATCATGTAGTGTACCAACTAGTTTATTTTATAGAACAGGAAAACTTCAGTATCATTATTCAAATATAGATGTGATATTTTCAGAGGTTCCTATTCTAAAGAATATGAACCCAGTGCTTAGTAGTCAAGATGCACAATTTATGGGAGAATTTCTTAACAATGAAATCTATAGACATAACACATGCACATAGAAGCAATCTAACATCTTCACGTAATGAACAAGAAAAGATATTTTTGAACTTAGTTGAGAATAGAAGACATAATTTTCAAAAGAAAGCGTCTGAGCATAAAGCTCATCTTCCACCTTGGGCTGAGAAAGAGGGTATTTACACACCTGGCAAAGCTCAAGCTGCTATAGCTCTGGATTTTGTAAAGACAGGGAAAATTTGTCTTCATAGGTTAAAGACTGATAACAATATTTTCATTGGTACCAGTGAATATGAACATAATTTCTTAATTCTTGGAGGTTGGGGACTAAGAGGAACAGATTCAGTTTTTCCTGGAATTTATTAGGTGTGTGGGAATAAGGCTTACTTTAGGCTTCCTGCACGGTGGTATGGAAGTTGTTATTTTGGAATAGTTTTTCCAAAGGTATACCACGTGAAAAGAAACACTGGGAGCAATGAAAATAGTGAATTAACACGTAGTAAAAGCTAGTTTTTCAGAAATTGTAGGGTATATATTTGGTGCATTGATACCTTCAGTGGGAGTAATTTTGAACTCAAGGAGAATATGTAAATTATCTACAGTGGTTGATCGTTTATCAACGGATACTGCTGGAGGATTTCTAATGATTAATGCGGAAATGGTTGCGATTAGATCTATGGTTATGCAAAATTGACTTGCTCTTGATATAATATTAGCAAAAGAGGGTGGAGTCTGTAAATTGTTGAAAGAAACATTGTTGCACATATATTTCCTGACAAAAGTGCAGAAATCGGAACATATATAAAGAATATAACAAAACTTGAGAATGAACTGAAACCACTGGAAGTTGATAGTGTATGGGAAAGATTGACAAATAGCATTGCGTCAATTGGTACCTGGTTTACTAATGTAGGAAAATTAGTTATAGGTAAAATATTAGTACCCTTAGTAGGGATAGCAATAATAATATTGTCAATGATATGGTGCAAATGTTGTAGAAAGAATGAACCAGAGTGACAGGAAAGGGCAAGAAACGGAAATTTGATGAAATTGAATTAGAAGATCTGAAAAGTGAAATATACAAGAAACTGAAAGGAGAGGATAAAAATAGAAAATGTAAAAATGAAAGTGTAACCGAAATATGCTAGTTGGCATCTGGTTGTGGGTAGTTTTGATGGCTCAGAAACGCCATCAGAGAGGGGATTGATGGAGCAAGGACTCACAATGAGACTTGCTCGTAAGCAATCTTCTCACAGTAGTAATTAATTTGTACTAAAACCTTGTAATGTCATTATGAATAAGGTGCAAACATTACATTTATCCGAGAGACGCTTGCCTATGTGTTTAAAACTAATAAGTAATCCTCGTCTAATCCAAAACGGCCGCTAAAGCGCATGAACTCTACTGCGCATGTGTCAACCATGTCACGTGGTATGACGTCTTTCTTTGCTTGGAGTGAATCTTTGCTTCTGCGCAGTGTATGCTAAAATGGCTGCTTTATGTTCACACATGCTAAAGCCTTCGCGTTGCTGCATTTCTTAATGTGGTATTCTAACGCTACTAATGCGGGATAGATTTTATAATTAAATGGGAATAGAGTAGAAGTAGGGGGTATACAGTGAAAACATTTATTTTTGATTTTAATAGGTTTCTTTTTTGATTTCTATTAGTTCGTAAATTGGGCCTGGTGTAACTGAACAGCAGCTCAAGAGCCATGGAACCTGCGCATGCGCTCTGAAACGAACAAGACAAAGCGATGAAGTCAACTTGGAAGATATCCAAGGACATGACCCATCGGTCACCTTCACTGTACATCTGAGATGTCCTACCAATTGAAACAAATTGTATACACTTTATATTAAAATTTGTCGTGAGACGGGTGGGAAATAAAGCAAATGTATTAATTGTGAAGGGTGGTACTTTAAAACAATGGGCTTAAAGAAATTGAACTAAATTGTCATGGTGTGAGGATAAACCCCCTGTCCAATCAGAAGTAGTGGGCCCATACATTTTGAAACATTAATGGGAGGTACCTGGGTGTAGAAGGTTATAATAGATATAGAATTAGCCAATTAGTTAGAGCACAGGATTCACAGGAGCCCAGGAGATCAGGCTTTGGGTGCTCAACGAGCTGATCGATTGCCGACTGAACCCCTGTCCAGAGCGGTCCTGAGGTGGGGGCAGCGGATTCCATTAGAAAGAAGACACGGAAGAATCGAGGAGGAACGAAGTGTCCGAGAGGGGAACGACGCAGGCGTCGTGGATAGAGAGGTCACCTGTCCTGCCTTGAACCTGGTCCGGAGGTCTTTTAGTCTTCATCTTTCCTGGACTCTTTCCAACTCCTTGGCCAAGGGGTTTGGTTTTCACACCTTTAGGTAACTATAAATGCGTAATCTTTAGTTGTACTGCTGTCTCCATCTTCTCTTTTCTGAGGGACCATCATTGTGATTAATAGGTGATATTATAGTGTATTTCCTCCTTGATATGAGATTAAGTGCCATGTGGCTTGTATATTACTCTGCTAAATAATTTAGATAAACCTTTTAAAACTTCCTGAGTCAGTGGTTATTTCAGGTGTATTATGAAAATGTATTTGTATGATCTCATTTTTTATCCCCAATTATCAAAGGTCCATTGGTAATTCATTACTCTTCAATCAGGAAAGGTAATTGGTAGCAGGGAGTTTGATAAAGAGTACAACTGATTCCCACCAGCGGTGTTAGTTAGCGTGAATGAATGGGCCAGGTGAGTATTTGTGTATGAATGCTTGTTGCTAGTAACCCGCTGGATCAAGGGCTACAACCTTTACCCTAATGAGCATGAGCGCAGAGGTGGCAGCATACTGTTTTTTTTTTTACAGTGATCAATAAATTGAACAGGCCTTTTTACCTTTGTCATTGGAGTGTGGACTACTGGCCCAATCGTTTAAAGTTCTGCTACTGTGTACCCAACTCATCCTTGGCCTACATCATAGTAATATGTAGAGCTGTGCAGCACTCGTGATTGCATGTGGTTTGATATATATGTGCATGTTCATGGGACAGTACATGAAGGCCTGTGGGTTCCATATTGGAAGCCAGGGACCTCATCTAGGCATGTGGTGGTGCAGGAGCCATCACAGACACATTTGTGGATTGTCTTCATTCTTGAAACCTGAATGGGACACACTGGAGGCAGGAACAGCAAAGCTCTCGTGTGGTTCAAAAGTGTTCTTTGATTCTGTAAAGGTCACTGGTCAGTAGGGCCTGGGCACATCTCAGGAAGAATATAGGGCTTATAGGGGAATCATAAAGAAAAGTGCTGGGGGACTTGGTAACCTTTTGATATACATCAGTGAGGCTGATATCCAGATGTGATCTTTTAGCTTAGCATGACTTTTGATTGTTGTGACCAGTCAGGTGATTGAGGTCTGCTGGTCCCAGGTTTGGGGGGGGGGATGTGGTGAAAATATACTGGAGCCCTGGTACAGTGTTGTGGCAGAAGTGGTCCATCACCTGCGCAGTGTTGTAACTTGAAGGGCCCATTGCCCGGAGAGCGCTGTATGTGACCCCTGTATGCCAGGTGGGGGACGCAGTGAAGATTAGGGCTGTCACCCTGGTACAGCACTGTTAAAAGGAAGCAGGCCATTGTCCTTGGGCTGTGTTGTGACCCGAAGGACTTGTCCCCCAGAGTGTGCTGCTCACAGCCCCTGTTGCCAGGAGGTGGCCATGGCAAAGAAGAGCCATTGCCCTGGAGCAGCATGCTGTAGAGCAGCATAGCAGGTTATCACTGCCGGGAGAAGAGCACCAATTCCATCATCTGAACCCAGGAGCGCCCAAACTACACGCCGGACTCAGGAAGACTTACTGCACAGTTGCAGGGGAGACATGGACATCTGCTGCCTCTCTGCAGCATCCAGACTTCTGCTCACCCCCAGGCTGTGGACTTATGCCCGGGCCTGCTGAACCTCAGCTCCAAGCGAGAGCAGGTGTAAGAAACTGTGTCTGTTGCAGTAGCCCCCCCCCCACTTTTGGCCTGGATTTTGATGCGACTTGACTGAGGTATACTTAGTCCCTGCCAATCAAATTCCCAGTACCAGTGTTCTTTCTCTAACAGTGTATTACTATTGACATCACTTTAGCTACCCCTATAAGTCCCTAGTAAATAGTACCCATTGAATCTAGGGCAATAGTACTGAAGAGGGCCCACTGGGGCTGCAGCAGAAATTGTGCCAACCCAGGGACCCCTCACCAAGACCATGCAAACTGCCAATGCAGGCTGCATGGCTTGGTGCAGAGAAAAGCAAAGAGTCCACACGGCACACATCCCTGTATGCCATGCCCTCACACACTCTATGAGGTATAGGGTAGTCACCCCTACTGCAGACTTGATAGCCCTAAGGCAGGGTGCACTTTGTCCCATGTGTGGTCATATCTGCATGAGCAGAAATGACCCTGCAATATCTGAGCCATTCTTGGGTATTGTAAGTGCACAGGGAAACCATAAAGAGTACATGGGCTAGATACTTGTCATTACAAATATCCTAGCTCCATGATGGCTACACTGTACCCTACGAGGTTTGGTACCAAACATCTTTTCTTAATAAATCCTCACTGATGCCAGTGTGGGATTTAATAATAAATGCAAACAGGAGACCCTGTAGAGGTTCCCCATAAAACCTACAGAGCTCTGGTGTGCTCTGACTAGTCATAGCCAGTCTACCACAACCAGACATGTTTCTGACCTCATGGTGTGAGAGACTGTGCTCTGAGGACAGACACAAAGCCTGCTCTAGGTGGAGGTGCTTCACATCTCCTCCAGACCAGAATGGCCTTGCAGAGCTGGAAGCTTCAAAGGCGTTGCCACCTTTAAAGTTCAGCCCAGGCTTCCCCAGATATTGGGGGATGCCAACCCCCCTGTCCAGCTCCACCAATGGCAGGAGGACTAGTGGGAAAATTAGTTAGATGAGCAGGAGTGTCCACATTCAGCCAGCACCATCACTAGGGTAGAGCAGGCGGTGTGAATCTCTCTCCTGAAAATCCACCATCTCGGGATGGTGGAGAAACAACCTGTCAGGGCTAGGGTAGTTCCCCTTCCCACAGGAAGTGGTCACTTAGAGGGTGTAGGCACTCTAAAGGTAGGTAGCCCATTGGCTACTACTACCTGTCTCCCTTGTAACACCCCTAAATTCAGTATTTAGGTGGCACCCCTAGACCTGATATTCTACAGACAAAAAGGGTAGGACAAAGAAGAGTCGATGCCCGAGAACTGAAGCCCTGCTGCAGAAGAAAATTAGCACCAAGCCCTGCCTACTGCATCTAAGACTTTGACAATCGTGGTGTGCCATGTCGTCCTGAGCTGTGAAGACTCCAAGAACCCCAGAGCTCCTCCAGACTTTTCAAAATTACCAAGAACCTCCCTTGGAGTGGAGGTATCACTCCCCTGCACACCACAGGCTCCGTCCCACTGAGTCTGATTTATTGATGTGCAGCTCCCAAATGACTTTGATGAAGCACCCACACCAAAAGAGGTACGCCAGCTCCAGAGGGTCAGATATGTCCCCTTGCCAAGTTTGGAGACACTAGGACCTACCGGAGCCGCACTGAACAAATACCTTGGGTACCGGACCCCAACACCAAACAGCGATACGAAGAGTCCGTGCTGGACTCCAATGATACCAGAAGCAAGCACCCATCAAAGGATGTCGAGACCCCCAAGACCCACATCCTGAGAGACCCAGCTGTCCCAAAATCACCTCATCAAGTTGCCTGCTCTTGACACGAGGACTTCTTGGCGCATAGTGCCTGACTGGCCTATCTGCTCTGCACCCGGCCCCACCGGCCCCGGTAACAACAAAACAGCCAGTCTCCCACGGTCCTGCACCCCTTCCTACTTCTTTCATCCAGTGGGACCCACTAGACTTACCTCTAAGTCCTCCTGTACAGTGTCTTTCCAGGTGGCCCCCTCGGTCATAGCGCACCAGATGCCAGCACCTTCAGCACCTTGCTCCTGGCCGAATCCAGGACGCTCCCGATTGTCTGCTGCTGGAACATTGGACCTGGCCCTGCTGTCAACCTAAAATGAGAATATGACCTTTGTGAAAGCATTGCCTGATTTTATATGCATTTCTCTGCTTTTCTCCATTTACTTCAATGGTGCATAATTGCACACAGAAGTGATATATTTTCCAAACTCTTAAAAATTTTAACTTTTAAAGTACTTACTGTAGATTGAAGTTCTTGGTCTTAAATTATACATAAAAATTGATACTATATTTTATAAGTTGTCTCGGATTTATTCGAGTGTGTGTCTCATTTATTACCTGTGTGACTAACAAATGCTTAGCACTACCCTCCTATAAGCCTAACTGCTTGCCCATACTACCACAAAAAGAGAATTAGTATTATCTACTTTAGCCTCTGTGTACCAGTAAGAGATCCCCTGGACTCTGTGCATGGTGTACTTCATTTTAGGACACTATATAGAGAGCCAGCTTCCTTCAGCGGGTAAGTCCTACTGCCTGGCTATCAAGCCTCTGCAGAAACTAGTTATGACTAAAAACGCTACTGTGCTGGAACACTTTAAATTTTACGATGCCATTGTGGAATATCCAAGTGGGACTCATGGATGCACCAGGACACCACTATAGTGCCAGGCTCATCAAGACTATTATTTGCTGTGTACCGTATATATATATATATATATATATATATATATATATATATATATATATATATATATATATACACATACATATACACATACATATACACACATATACACACATATATATACAAGCCCAACGAGGTTGGTGAAACGCGTCATCTTTCCATCCGAATCTCTCGAATAAATTTCACCTAAAATATCAAGAGGAGTCCGTGTGTTCCCGTTTTGTTGCAAGGCAGTACTGTAGGGATTTTCGTTATAATATATATATATATATATATATATATATATATATATATATATATATATATATATATATATATATATATATATATATATATCTACTGGCGGTCGCCAGAAGATAGTTATAGTTAGGACCTATTTTCCATAGGAAATCCGCGACATTCTATTTGAAATAACTCTTGCGTCGGTTGACGAATCTTCGCGAAATTTTCAAACTTTATGGCCCGCTCTGGTCCGCTCCTACCCTGAAAGGTTCGGGGTGATTCGTCAAGCGGGGGCCGAGAAAAAAGGGGGGTCCCAAAACGTGTTTTCCCCATTCATTTTCCCATAGGAAACTTTAGACACGGCTACAGCCCGAACTGCTGAACGAAATTACACCAAATTTGGCAAAGAGGTAGTTCTTGGTTCAGAAAGAACCCTTTTTGTTAAATGGTGTAAATCCGTTCAGTAGTTGGAGAAAATCAAAAGTAAAAACATATCTGGGCGGAGCCTAACCACACATGTCATCGTGAGATCTGATTGGCTGTCAGCACTTCATCCTGGAATTGCTGGCAGCCATCTTGGGACCAATATAAATGATAGTACCCCATTGAAATGCATTGTAGTGAATCGAAGATTTTGAGGGTTACCAAAAGGAGAACTATAAAGGGTGATAACAGACTTTAGTTACATTAGAATTCATTTGTTGATGATACCATACTAATTTCAGGAATTGGTGTGTTCTAAGGTGATTTTATCCTGTGAAAAACCTTCTGCTGGGATATCATGAATCATGTTTGAGAGAAAACTATTTTCACATGCTTGTCCCATACAGTTTTGGAAGGTGCTCCAGAAGCTAAAATGAGAGCATATTTTCTGTAAATTCACGTTATCTTTCTCAGTCATGTGAGAATGAAGTCTGACATTCTCAGTAAAACATGTACATCCAACAAGGGCAGAGACTGTCAGTTGATTCCTTTGTGTTCTACTGCAGCTTCCCAGAGTGTTCTAAAGAACATCTAGAGTGCTAACAGCCTTACTTATGACAAAAGTATGGCACACCTGAAGCCATCTTGATTGGAATAAACTGGTAACACTTAAACATTTAATATAAAAAGGAACAAAATGATGGGGTTCATCTGGTTATAGAAATTATGGTTAGTGCTCTGGAAAGAAAAATTAGGACATGTTTCAAGTGTGATCTCAAATATCTTCCTGTTATATTTCAACAGGAGCAGCCTGTCAGTTGATGCCTTTGTGTTCTACTGCAGCTTCCCAGAGTGTTCTAAAGAACAACTAGAGCGCTAACAGTCTTACTTATGACAAAAGTATGGCACACCTGAAGCCATCTTGATTAGAATAAACTGGTAACACTTAAAACAATTAATTTAAAAAGGAACAAAATGAGGGGGTTCATTTTGCCATAGAAATTATGGTTAGTGCTGCAAAAAGAAAAATTAGTGCATGTTTTAAGTGAGATCTCAAATCCTCTTCTATTTCATTAGAATATTCTGACATGCAGACTGAAACAATCACTTTCAATACCAGCAGTAGACTTCCAGTTAACTCCTTGGTGAGCAGTAGCTTTACTACAGTGATCTAATGAACAACTAGAGTGCTAACATTCTGAATTTATGGCAAATGTGTGACACATCTGAATGCCTTCTTGATGGAATCAAAGTAAAAAACTGAAAGCATTTCCTACTGAGGAGACTGCAGTAAATGAGGAAATTAGGAAACTTCATAACAAAGAAGTATTCCAAGATGGCCACCAGTGAAAAAAGAGCCCAAATGTAGCACAAATATTACCCAGATGTAGCCCACATATAGCCCAATGACAAAAGTGTGCAAAACACTTTTTATTTTTAGTTTTTTTGCAGTTTTATGTAGTGCAGACTGGTCAGGTATTGGAGCGTCGCATCTTAAAACATGACCCCCCTACACTACAAAAACACCACTGCACTACCCTAAACCCTAAAACACTACCCCCAGCACGACCCCCTACACTACACAAGCACCACTGCACTATCATAAACCCTAAAACACTACCCCCAGCATGACCCCCTACACTACACAAACACCACTGCACTACCCTAAACCACTACCCCAACACCACTGCACTAACCTAAATCCTAAAACACTACCCCCAGCACTACCGCCTACACTACCCGAACACCACTGCACTGCCCTAAACCCTGAAACACCAACCCTAGCACGACCCCCTACACTGCCCGAACACCACTGCACTGCCCTAAAACATGACCCCCTACACTACACAAACACCACTGCACTATCCTAAACCCTAAAATACTACCCCCAGCACGACCCCCTACACTGCCCGAACACCACTGCACTGCCCTAAACCCTGAAACACCAACCCTAGCACGACCCCCTACACTGCCCGACCACTGCACTGCCCTAAACCCTAAAACACAACCCCCAGCATGACCCCCTACACTACACAAGCACCACTGCACTACCCTAAAACACTACCCCCAGCACGACCCCCTACACTGCCCGAACACCACTGCACTGCCCTAAACCCTGAAACACCACCCCTTCACGACCCCCTACACTGCCCGAACACCACTGCACTGCCCTAAACCCTGAAACAACCCCCAGCACGACCCCCTACACTGCCCGAACACCACTGCCCTAAACCCTGAAACACCACCCCCAGCACGACCCCCTACACTGCCCGAACACCACTGCCCTAAACCCTGAAACAGCACCCCCAGCACGACCCCCTACACTGCCCGAACACCACTGCACTGCCCTAAACCCTGAAACACCACCCCCTGCACGACCCCCTACACTGCCCGAACACCACTGAACTAAACCCTGAAACACCACCCCCTGCACAACCCCCTACACTGCCCGAATACTACTGCACTGCCCTAAACCCTGAAACACCATCCCCAGCACGACCCCCTACACTGCCCGAACACAACTGCACTGCCCTAAACCCTGAAACACTACCCCCAGCAAGACCCCATACACTGCCCGAACACCACTGCCCTAAACCCTGAAACACCACCCCCAGCAAGACCCCCTACACTGCCCGAACACCACTGCACTAAATCCTGAAACACCAGCCCCAGCACGACCCCTACACTGCCCGAACACCACTGCACTGCCTTAAACCCTGAAACACCACCCCCTGCACTGCCCAAGCACCACTGCACTGCCCTAAACCCTGAAACACTACCCCCAGCAAGACCCCCTACACTGCCCGAAATCCACTGCACTGCCCTAAACCCTGAAACACCACCCCCAGCATGACCTCCTACACTGCCCGAACACCACTGCACTGCCCTAAACCCTGAAACACCACCCCCAGCACGACCCCCTACCCGAACACCACTGCCCTAAACACCACCCCCAGCAAGACCCCCTACACTGCCCGAACATCACTGCACTGCCCTAAACCCTGAAACACCACCCCCAGCATGACCCCCTACACTGCCCGAACACCACTGCACTGCCCTAAACCCTGAAACACCACCCCCAGCACGACCCCCTACACTGCCCGAAATCCACTGCACTAAACCCTGAAACACCACCCCCAGCATGACCTCCTACACTGCCCGAACACCACTGCACTGCCCTAAACCCTGAAACAGCAGCCCCAGCACAACCCCGTACACCACTGCCCTAAACCCTGAAACACCAGCCCCAGCACGTCCCCCTACACTGCCCGAACACCACTGCACTACCCTAAACTCACAAACAAGAGCCCCAGCACGACCCCCTACACTGCCCAAACACCACTGCACTGCCCTAAACCCTGAAACACCAGCCCCAGCACGTCCCCCTACACTGCCCGAACACCACTGCACTACCCTAAACCCACAAACACCACCCCCTGCACGACCCCCTACACTGCCCAAACACCACTGCACTACCCTAAACCCTGAAACACCAGCCCCCTGCACGACCCCCTACACTGCCCGAACACCACTGCACTGCCCTAAACCTTGAAACACCACCCCCTGCATGACCTCCTACACTGCCGGAACACCACTGCCCTAAACCCTGAAACACCACCCCATACACTGCACGAACACCACTGCACTGCCCTAAACCCACAAACACCAGCCCCAGCACGACCCCCTACACTGCCTGAACACCATTGCTCTGCCCTAAATCCTGAAACACCACTGCCAGCACGACCCCCTACACTGCCCTAACACCACTGCACTGCCCTAAACCCTGAAACATCACCCCCAGCAAGACCCCCTACACTGCCCGAACACCACTGCCCTAAACCCTGAAACACCACCCCCAGCAAGACCCCCTACACTGCCCGACACTGCTCTGCCCTAAACCACCAGCCCCAGCATGACCCCCTACACTGCCCGAACACCACTGCACTAAACCCTGAAACGCCACCCCCAGCACGACCCCCTTTACTGCTCGAACACCACTGCACCAAACCCTGAAACACCACCCCCAGCATTACCCCCTACACTGCCCAAACACCACTGCACTGCCCTAAACCCTAAAACACTACCCCCCGCATGACCCCCTACACTACCCAAACACCAATGCACTACCCTAATCCCTAAAACACTACCCCCCGCATGACCCCCTACACTACCCTAAACCCTAAAAAACTACCCCCACGCACGACTCCCTACACTACCCAAAGACCACTGCACTACCCTAAACCCTAAACGACCTCCTACACTACACAAACACCACTGCACTACCCTAAACCCTAAAAAACTACCCCCAGCACAAACCACTACACTACCCAAACACCACTGCACTACCCTAAACCCTAAAAAACTACCCCCAGCAGTACCCCTACACTACCCAAACACCACTGCACTACCCTACCCTAAACCCTAAAACACTCCCCCCAGCATGACTCCCTACACTACCCAAACACCACTGCACTACCCTAAACCCTAAATCTACCCCCAGCATGACCCACTACACAACCACTGCACTACCCTAAACCACTACCCCCAGCACGACCCTCTTCACTACCTAAACACAACTGCACAATTTGTTACAGGCGTTGCAACGCAGGCCTGTGGTGCTTACTGGAAGTACCTAGTGGGCTAGTTGGGCCCCAGGGACCCTCAGGATTCAAGGTGACCTAATCCCCCAACTTAAAACGCACCACGGGGCGCGTTTGCACAGTGGTGAAGGGAGGGGGCGGGGCCTCAGGTGACATGTGCGCAAACACGCCCTGTGGTGCGTTTTAAGTTGGGGAATTAATTCCCTTTGAATCCTGAGGGACCCTGGGGGCCAACTAGCCCACCAGGTACCTTCAGTAAGCACAACAGAGTTGTGTTGCAGAGAGGTGAAAAAAGGTGCGTGGCCTCGGAACGCCTCTCTGCAACTCAGCTCTGTGGTCCTAACTGTAGGTACCTGGGGGGCTAGTTGGGCCCCAGGGACCCTCAGAATTCAAGGGGACTTAATCCCGCAACTTAAAACGCGCCACGGGGCGTGTTTGCATACATGTCACCTCAGGCCCCCCATCCCTTCACCACTGTGCTAACGCGCCCTGTAGCGCGTTTTAAGAGGTAGTTTTAATCCCCCTGCCCTATTATGTACTAGGGACTTGCAGAGGAGGTCATGCTAATCACAGGGGTACCCCAACGCATAGTGTTCCCTAGTGTATGTAGGTGTTTTCACTGTATTCCAAGTGTCTTTTAGCATAGCACTGGCTCTGGTTAGTCAGAGTCAGTTACCACCAGTACCCGTCTGAAAAAGTTGTGGGCACAGGATGATTTTGCAACAAGGCCTCTTTCTGCTCCTCTGTTGGTTCTTTCTGCACATCTTTTGCTTCTTTCTGTGCGTTTCTTCTTTCTTCACATGTCCTACCTCTGTAGGCATAGTTAGAAACTAGCATTTAAAAAAACCTTTGAAATTCACTGAAAAAACCATAGGTTTCAGACACGTTATAGTTAGAAATTAGCATTTAAAAACCTTTGAAATTCACTGAAAAAACCATAGGTTTTAGGGACAGTTATAGTTAGTTGGACATTTCACTCGTACAAAACCATAGAAATTCCCCCGTTATAGTTAGTTCAGCTAACTATAACTCGCGCCCCCGCAATGCACTGCTGATGACGTCACATATTACATCACTCATGACATGGTCAGTGACATCACTGATGACATCACTGATGACATCTCAAATGACATCACTGATGACATCATCCATGTGATAATTTCATGCATCTTCTCACACCCTAATATAACTTTTGATACACCCACTCTAAATGACAGACTGCCATTCTCAAAACCATAGACACTCCAACACCAAAAACTACATACCCACTCACTGATTCTTAGGTCTACACACACAGTCACTCATACTTAGTCACTCAGTACAGGACTATCATATGCACTCATACACCTATATAAACACTCACACACCGCCACTCATCCATAGAGGTACTCACACACCTAGTCAGTCATGCAAAAAACTTAATCACACCCCCATTTACTCACCTATACAGTTATACACACACCAGCTCACTTACTCATACAAATACTAGCACATTCTTACGCTCTTATACAATCACGGATACAAGTACACTCATATCCATACAGCCACTCTCACAATCACACACTCACTTATAGCCATTTATATACTCCAACACACATATATACTGCCTTTCACATATGTAGTTACTCACACATGTACCACTGAGATATACATCCAATCACTAACACACCCATACAGACACTCACCCACCCATACAGTCCATCACAGATGCACTCTTGAAACCATGCACCCAGTGAATCACCAACTCACACATCTATGCACAGAGTCACACACACCCCACCCACACAAACACTCAGGCACCCATACAGATACTCAGACAATCAATCAATAACCCATGTAGACACTCATGTAGCTATTCAGAAAGCCATGCAGCCGCTTACAAACCAACAGACAGACGGATACAGACATTCACACAGTTTAGTCACTAACCCATGCATTCAGTAAGATACATTTAATCACTCACTGGTAGAGTCAGTCACTCACGTACTAAATCATCCATTCAGACACTTATACACCCACTCATTCTTCAATACGCCTTTCCCTATATATATTAAACATATTTAAACTTTACAGAAACACAGTCACTGGATGATGTCATCAGTGATGTCATTTGAGATGTCATCAATGATGTCACTGACCATGTCATGAGTGATGTAATATGTGACGTCATCAGCAGTGCATTGCGGGGGCGCGAGTTATAGTTAGCTGAACTAACTATAACGGGGGAATTTCTATGGTTTTGTACGAATGAAATGTCCAACTAACTATAACTGTCCCTAAAACCTATGGTTTTTTCAGTGACAAAAAATCCTGGTTACAAATTACGTAGATCAAAAGAACCAGTGCTGAGGCCACAAATCTGCTTCAGCGTTTATTTAAGGCAACGCTAACACCCGACGCGTTTCGGAGTTTAACACCACTCCTTTCTCACGGGTAAGGCGTTTCCTCAATTTTCATTCTTTTAAAGGTACATACATTTTTTAAACAGTGCACATGATCATAGAAATAAACAAAATACTATGTGTTCTTAACTTTGTTCATCACATGTTTAAATAAAGTTTGACAAAATTTGAGCATACTCCTTATTACACAGTTAATTTTAAATAACTTAAGATTCCACATAACAATTATTTTTAGCACACTAAATTGATGCTTAATATAGAAAATGATTCGTGTCACTAGACCGTATTGCACTATTATTCTATAATAATGTTTTCATCCCCTTATTATACTACATAATCCTGCCCTAGTGGGCTGACATGTCAATGACAGGCATGCTAACCTTTTGGTCATAAACTGCAAAAATGAGTCAATGACACTATATAATCATCCTCATTAACACAACTGCATAATTCTGCCCCAGTGGGCCAAAATAACTGACAATTGAAGCAAAAGTCCAATACCAAATGGTATTCCTGACCATACGTTGCAGAGATATTTTATGCTCTTTTTGCCTTTCGATCTTCTATTCTGAAACAGTGAACAAAGAAACATCACGTTAGGTTACTTAAAGACCAAAAGTGCTATACATGAAAGTTAAAATACAGATAATTTCTAGAGGCAGCGCACTTATTTAAAAATCTCTTTACTGTTAGACCACTTTTACAGATGTACTGACAATTCTTCGTCCAAGTTAAGGCCTTTAGGCTGCATAGTCATATTTAATAATCATTTTTGATTCAAGTCTCCTTAACTCGGATATTCTATCACCTCCTCTTTCTCTAGTGGGAATACAATCTAGGACCGTGAATTTCAATAAATTTACATTTTGATTATGCTTTGCATGAAAGTGGCGTGCAACAGGATAATGACTGTCATTATTTTTAATGGCTCGTTGGTGTTCTAATACCCTATTCTTGGCCCTTTTTATCGTGCTCCCTATATAAAAAACTTATTACAGGGACATCTCAATGCATATATTGCATATTCGGTGTTGCAATTAACATGTTTAGTTATTTTGTGGGGAAATATCAGAAATTTTGAGTACCTTACAATTATTACTGTATTTACACGCTTTGCACTGTCTACATGTAAAAAACCTTGGATCACATCTCTTTTTCGGTTCTTTCAAAAGGCAAGTGCTCAAAGTATCTTTTAGTGTTTTAGCTCTTCTAAAAGTGATAGAAGGAACTTCACCAATATGTTCTTTCAAATCAGTATCAGTTTTCAAAGTTTCCCAAAATTTCATTAGACTTAATTTGATTTCCCACGCTTGCTGATTGAAATCTGTGATAAACCTGATTTGTTCTCTCTCTTCTCTGATTCGGGGTACAATAAGATCGCATCTTTTAAGATTTTCTGCTTTCTTCTCTGCCTGTTTAACAGTCAATTTACTGTATCCCCTATCTAGAAATCTTTGTATCATGATAGTTTTTTCTTTCTGATATCCTGCCTCTGTACTACAGTTTCTTTTGGCTCGCAGTAATTCCCCAAAGGGGATACTGTGAAAGATTTTTAGGATGACAGCTTTCAGCTTGTAACAGACTGTTGCCTGCTGTTTCTTTTCGATAAAGTTGACTTGTAATTCTGTTGTCAATGATTTCTAACTTTAAATCTAAAAATTCCAAATTTGTTACATGTGACTAGTAAATTGTGGATTTATTGAATTGTCATTTAACAGAATTATAAATTCTCATGCCTGTGTTTCAGTGCCATTCCATATACAGAAAATGTCATCTATATATCGAACCCAGAGGACAACGTGGTCATTAAACTGACAGATGGTATTGACAACTCGCTCCTCCCACCAACTATTGGTCGTCCTGGTGGGTTAGATGTATTTTTATGAATTTTTGGCATAAAAATACATCTAACCCACCAGGACGACCAATAGTTTCCTCGAGAGGTAGCTCCTTTGAAAACACGTCAAAATATGTTGACCATTTCTTGCAAACATTTGTACAGGCTTTACAGTCTTATGTTAAAGACACCCCTGATTTTTTGAAAATTATTAATGACATTATCTGGGAGGATAAGTATCTGTTATTGAGTCTTGATGTAATAAGTTTATATACCAGTATCCCACAAGGTTTAGGGGTAGATGCGTGTAGACATTTTTTGAAAGGAAGATCTCTCTCCTTCCTCCTACATACAGAAATGTTGTTAGAAATGATTTTAGTCTGTCTTAGAAATAATTTTTTTCTATTCAATAAACTAATGTACAGGCAAACCCAGGGGACGGCGATGGGAACTTGCTTCGCCCACAGCTTTGCGGGTTTATACCTGGGCTGGTGGGAGGAGCGAGTTGTCAATACCATCTGTCAGTTTAATGACCACGTTGTCCTCTGGGTTCGATATATAGATGACATTTTCTGTATATGGAATGGCACTGAAACACAGGCACGAGAATTTATAATTCTGTTAAATGACAATTCAATGAATCTACAATTTACTAGTCACATAAGTAACAAAAATTTGGAATTTTTAGATTTAAAGTTAGAAATCATTAACAGAATTACAAGTCAACTTTATCGAAAATAAACAGCAGGCAACAGTCTGTTACAAGCTGAAAGCTGTCATCCTAAAAATCTCATTCGCAGTATCCCCTTTGGGGAATTACTGCGAGCCAAAAGAAACTGTAGTACAGAGGCAGGATATCAGAAAGAAAAACTATCATGATACAAAGATTTCTAGATCGGGGATACAGTAAATTGACTGTTAAACAGGCAGAGAAGAAAGCAGAAAATCTTAAAAGATGCGATCTTATTGTACCCCGAATCAGAGAAGAGAGAACAAATCAGGTTTATCACAGATTTCAATCAGCAAGCGTGGGAAATCAAACGAAGTCTAATGAAATTTTGGGAAACTTTGAAAACTGATACTGATTTGAAAGAACATATTGGTGAAGTTCCTTCTATCACTTTTAGAAGAGCTAAAACACTAAAAGATACTTTGAGCACTTGCCTTTTGAAAGAACCGAAAAAGAAAGATGTGATCCAAGGTTTTTTACATGTAGACAGTGCAAAGCGTGTAAATACAGTAATAATTGTAAGGTACTCAAAATTTCTGATGATATTTCCCCACACAAAATAACTAAACATGTTAATTGCAACACCGAATATGCTATATATGCATTGAGATGTCCCTGTAATAAGTTTTATATAGGGAGCACGATAAAAGGGCCAAGAATAGGGTATTAGAACACCAACGAGCCATTAAAAATAATGACAGTCATTATCCTGTTGCACGCCACTTTCATGCAAAGCACAATCAAAATGTTAATTTATTGAAATTCACGGTCCTAGATTGTATTCCCACTAGAGAAAGAGGAGGTGATAGAATATCCAAGTTAAGGAGACTTGAATCAAAAATGATTATTAAATATGACACTATGCAGCCTAAAGGCCTTAACTTGGACAAAGAATTGTCAGTACATCTGTAAAAGTGGTCTAACAGTAAATAGATTTTTAAATAAGTGCGCTGCCTCTAGAAATTATCTGTATTTTAAAGTATTTTAACTTTCATGTATAGCACTTTGTCTTTAAGTAACCTAACGTGATGTTTCTTTATTCACGGTTTCAGAATAGAAGATCGAAAGGCAAAAAGAGCATAAAATATCTCTGCAACGTATGGTCAGGAATACCATTTGGTATTGGACTTTTTGCTTCAATTGACAGTTATTTTGGCCCACTGGGGCAGAATTATGCAGTTGTGTTAATGAGGATGATTATATAGTGTCATTGACTCATTTTTGCAGTTTATGACCAAAAGGTTAGCATGCCTGTCATTGACATGTCAGCCCACTAGGGCAGGATTATGTAGTATAATAAGGGGATGAAATCATTATTATAGAATAGTGCAATACGGTCTAGTGACACGAATCATTTTCTATATTAAGCATCAATTTAGTGTGCTAAAAATAATTGTTGTGGAATCTTAAGTTATTTCAAATTAACTGTGTAATAAGGAGTATGCTCAAATTTTGTCGAAAAAACTTTATTTAAACATGTGATGAACAAAGTTAAGAACACATAGTATTTTGTTTATTTCTATGATCATGTGCACTGTTTAAAAAATGTATGTACCTTTAAAAGAATGAAAATTGAGGAAACATCTTACCCGTGAGAAAGGAGTGGTGTTAAACTCCGAAACGCGTCGGGTGTTAGCGTTGCCTTAAATAAAAACGCTGAAGCAGATTTGTGGCCTCGGCACTGGTTCTTTCGATCTACGTAATTTGTAACCAGGATTTTTGGGATTTAGAGGGGTTGGCTACCCCGCCGTGTGCCCGCCGTAGAAAGTGAATCGGGCTACGCCATTTGCAGTTGTGGATATATATATATATATCCATCTATATCTATCTGATTACTCGCAAGTGCTCTATTGTTTTGCATGATTAATTACGGCAGGCCTCCGTGAAGAGAGAACCAACCTTGAACTGTGAGGGGCCAGGGAGATAAAGTACTGGGCTGGAATTCTCCTGATGGTGCGAAGGATGGCATTATAGAGGAGGATCTGAAACTGCGGAGGCCCACTGGAGGGCGAAAAGAATTAAAATTAATGTTGTGAAAGCGCAAAGCCAACTGTTGGGAACAATTGGGAAGGGCACTGAAAGCCTACTAAGGCAATAATTACTACAAATCCCAGCATGCTGCATCTGTGGACTCACCTGGTGCCTAATGGCTTAATAAATGACGTGCTGGCAAAAGTGTTCTTCCTGCTTTTTTGCGCCTACACATGGAAATGCCTGCGAACAAGGAGCAAACTGGCTCCGAAACTCGCAAGGCTTTTTATTTTTCTCCAAGTGAAGTGAATCCTGTTGCCTTTACTAAATCCTCTGCAGTGTTCCTCTTCGAATCTGAGTGCTCTATTGTTTTGTGTGTATATATATATATATATATATATATATATATACATATATATATATACATATATATATATACATATATATACATACATATATATACATACATATATATACATATATACACACACACACACACATATACACACACACATATATACACACACACACATATACAACAAAGAACTGAGATATCAACAGCACACCGTACACCTTCTTGATAGGTTTCATAAGTTGTATTTATTCTTTCTTCAAATTCATTTTTCATGTAAACACATCAAATAAGCCTCAAAACAGCCAACACATGTTTCGCGCTCCACTGCGCTTCTTCAGGGCTGTCATAAACACACACAGAATAATGAAAATTAAAATCTAAATTATCAAAACAAACATGATACAACTATTTAACAAGACACTTGTCATTTGCGATACCTCTTTTTGATACACTTTATTTAGGCCTGGGCGTAGTTCGTGGAGTTTTGCTACGTGGTACTCCGCGAAGTTACAAAAAAACTCCACGAAGTTCCGCGAGTGGCCGAGTGCAGTGCGAACTGCAGTTTGTGCTGGTATTCCTGCCGCTCGGGTAGAAATTGTACCCAAGCGGCAGCTCGCGCTCTCAAACTTAGCGTTCGCGAACTTACTGTTCACGATCGCAAGCGGGGAAAAAAACTCTGCTGCACATCGCGAAGCGGACTTTTCTGCACTCTGCGTGCTCCGCAGAGTGCGGAGTGCAGAAAACTTTGCAAACTCCACGAACGGAGCGAAGTTCACCGCCCCGGCCTAAATTTATTACATTCTTTTACTTTACTATGATCATGACTACAGAGGGTACCAGAACTCTTTATTTTTTCCACTTCTTTGAACATAATATACACTGATATCATTTTATTCCATACTATTTTGCTGTTATATTCCTTCAAAAACTCTTTCAATACATCTCACAATCCCCATAACATTCAAACCTCAATCACATGAGATGTTCTTGAAACCTCCAATTCAACTATACACATGCTCCTGTATAGTTATTTACCTTAATTTTCATGTCTTGAAATATAAATTTCACTCTCCCATATTTCAATTAAAAAATCTTGCTTCATCTGTTATATATTCTGTAGTGAAAAACAAAGTGATCATCTTCATGAATCTATTTGCCCACAGGAATGCCTCTTAGTCTATAATCTGAAATTATTAGTTCTCAGCTCTTTGTTCCTTAATAAGTGATCTTATAATTCCAATGTCCGCTATCATACTATTTTCCTCGGTCATGAATAAATGTTCCCCTTGATACGGGTCTATAAAGTAAAAAGCAATCACTTACTAGAATTCTATTTACTCTATTAATGCAAAAAAATAGAGCAATGCCCGCTTCTATTACCTTGTTCAGGTTAACTCTATAATACAAAACACACAACACCCTTAAACTAGCTCAAGTCCTGGACCTCCCCGGGACACACAACCTTTTCTTCGCTCCCTCCGCTTACCAATTGTCAGCTTGATGCCTCCGATCCTTCACCTTCCGATCCTGCACTCTAACTGAACTCGCTAGTCTCTCTCCTTATATACTCCAGCCAATCTCAATTGTCTTCACCTGTGTTGGCGCCAAAACCTCCCTTCTCCATAAAAAATCCAAATAATCACTCGAAACTTGTCACAATTTATTGCCCAAAACAACTTAAAATTCAACCTTCAAAAACCACTCTTAATTTATAACACAAAACTCTAGACTGTCCTTACCTAAAAAATAATTATCACTTTTCAAATATTTTACGCAAACAAACCTCGTTTAGATTCATACCCATAAACTCAGGAGTCCTGTTTCATAGTACTTAACCATCATGCTACCTTACGTTACTCCTCGCCCGACACTATATTTGTACTTTTGTCACTAGAAGACCCGTCAGTCACTGTTAACTCCCCTCTGCTGTAAAGATCATACGGATCCAATACAAAGCGCTGTGTTCCTCACAACCAATATTAACCTCACACCGTATATGCCCTTCATTTCTCTTGAACGGATTCCTATATTCGAAACAATGGTTCAAAATCATTATGAATAAAAATATATATTTTTTATTTTATTTTTACCAAAAAAAAAAAAAAAAACCTTATTGGGATTCGTACCCATAACCTCAAGATTCCTATTTCACGTACTCAATCATTATGCTACCATTCTTTCTCCTCTCCAAACGGTATAATGCTACTTATGTCACTCGAAGATCAGTCACTCACTATTAGCTTTCCTTAGCTCTAAAGCTTTCATAGCTTATCTGCACACCCTGGGGGGAGAATTAAACAACCCCTACTCTTCAAATTATCTCCATTACGGAGGACAAAATCCAAAATTTGTCTACTGTTCATTGGTGGTCA